>CM050169.1:197381202-197733702 GCA_027410445.1 Discoglossus pictus
ACTGGAAATTATACTGTTTTACATTACAATTACTGTAGCTATTCAGTAAAAACATGTATTTGGCACTGGAGAAAGTAACTGCCACTGAAAACAGAGGACAAATTCAAACTTGTTTATCTCTGTATTGGCTATATTAGGTTATGAGAGAGCCAATGGCCTAATAAATCATACATTGTGTTACATTGGATTACAAGTGGAATATCACTTAATTTTGTTCTATACCAATTAGATTTGTACAACTTGCTGTCTGCTATGTCTGGACCCATTTGAGCACAGACAGACATGAAAGAATTCGTCTAAATGAGATCAAATTACCCAAGATAATTCAGTCCAAGGTATATTATTGTTCATCATGTTCACTTACAATTTATTGATAAGAACAAAATATTCTCTGTTTTATATACTCAAGGGTGACAGCTAAGTAGCAATGAATTATGTAGTTTAGCACTAAAAGGAAGCCTTAAAATAGTAGAGTTCCTGCTCTGTTGCAGTATAAATTGGTCCAGCATGTACTAGCTGCCAATGACTGAAATATCCCTTGTGTGTATGTGCCCTACTCACATGTAATTGCAGAAATGTAGTTGCCACTTTACAATACAAGTACATTTTATTTATCTTGGTCTACCACAATGCAGCTACAATTTGTGTGGTTTGGAGGCAGTGTTTCTACAGGACTGGACAAGAGAGCCATAATGCCAAAATATACTACAATATAACCAGGAGAGGGCGCAGGGTATATGAAGGAGAAGGCAAAGGAACTGCAGCAAGAATTTAAGCAAACTCTGCAGATTCACCCAATCCCCCCATCCCCTGGATTAATTATCTATTGTCTCGTACTGTAAACCTTGATATGGTACATCTATGGCACTAAACATAAATATCCATCCAGGAACAAAATTCTCAACATTTATTGATAGACCTTTATCACTATACCAATAGATTAAAATAATACAGGCCTGAACGTAAACAATATAATGGTATGCATTATAAATTCAATGTTGCAAATTTCACATCCTTAGAAATATCTGTTATGTTGTTAAATAGTATAAATATTAGCTACATTTCGATTTAAAAGTCATAATGGTAGAAAAAATAGCCAAAATCTGTAAAGATTAGTGGGATCTTGAAAATGGTCTTAAAATGCAAAGGTGCAGTAGGTTAGCAGAGTTAAATCTTAAGCATAAACACATTTTTATATTAATAATGTAATGCATTGTAACTTTGTCATCTATCACAGTGTGTAGTGTGTGGTGCTCTGCCTGGACCACTGCTCAGCAATGCGTCTTCTCTGTGCGCTCTCCATGGTGCTGAACTGAGACTGCAGTGCTACATTTTACAAGCTCTGCATATACAGCTCCTTTTAAGGCTATCTGTGCTATACTCAGCACCCAGAGCTCCTTCCTAACCAAGACATCTCTGCTCTGAAGGTGGTCAATAATCCAAGGCAAAATAAAATAATGACACAAACAGAAATGCATACATTATTTTATGGAGCAATATTTATCAGTGTGGTTTGAAGTTTTTAATATCCAATCAGTAGTGTCTTAAATCCACATACTACAGAAACAAAAGCTTCATAACATTATTAAATTGCATACAAAAGGTGTGGGTCCATTTTAAGCTCTAATAATTACATAGATGCATTTGTACAAGTCTTTTCACTTAATTGATGATACTTGGCCTAAAAGGAATCTAAGCAGCATTACAATTAAACCATGTCCAAATATGAAATGCAGCTGCATTTATGATTTTATAATCAATATTTCCTATTTAATCAACATTTAATTACGTGAACCATTTTCCAGTTACACATTATTCATTAAGGGACCTCTTAACATGGTACATATTTTCAGAAGTGTACTTTTATAGCAAATACAGGACATTAGGAGGTGAATATATAAAGATATGATAACGTTCCTTCACATACTATTTCATTGACTAAAACTCACACACATACCTTTGATATTCATAGAGATATTACATTATTTTTAAGATTGCTTGTTAAACATCTCTTTGTTAGAATTCCCTCTAGGAACTGTAGTATCATCCAAGAATGTATCCATGGCAGCCTTATTGATTGTGCATAAACATGGATTTTCCTCAGGTCTATATACCCTTTCTTGAAGGTGCATTATAAATTAAACATAACGCTATTGTATATACTTCAAATGTCACATCCTCACATGTAACAGTAAGGGGTATCTAGACAGAAAATGTTTTACAGTAGTAGTACATGTGCAACATCTGTAGCATCACAGGGTCCACTGCATTCTTAATGTTCCACAATATAGCAGACAAACCATACCATAAAGATATATTTATTTCATATTTTTCATGCAGCACATTTGATGTAACCATGATTTGCTTTTATTTGGTTACATTTGACACATAACAGCCATGGATGATACATGCAAGTGATTCATGTAGGCCCATAAACAGTAGGAAGTTTCCATCCATGCCTGGAGAGCAAAGCTAGCTTAAGAGAAAATTAACCCAATACCCATTCAATACACTATACTTTATTTTGCATGTATGGAAAAGTGCTTTTAGGATATATTTATAGATGACTGGGATTAAAGGGTCATTGCAGTGGTCATACAGTATGGTTTCACTTGTTTATGTAATAGCTGATCAGCAATAAAATCATAATTTGAATTAAAACAACAATATTGATTTTAAAACTTACTTGTGAAATTAGCATTGAAGTTTCCAGCAGAAGCTTCTCACCACCCCCTGCTTTCTATCTTATGATTGTGTCTGGCCAGTGCAGGTGTGCCTACAATAGCCACAGTGGAGTAGAACATTACACCTTTAATGGTTCACTAAGAGGGATTGCAGTGTGAGCTTTTAGGATATCGTCCCTTTGTCAGGCAACGTATATAACAAAGACTAAATATTCTCCTATAATATATACTTCAGGATCTGGTATTAAATAACATTACACAGACACATAGGTTTGTTTAATGTAATGTAATGCCAGATCCTGAGGTCTATACTGTATTATATGAGATTTCTCTGTCTTTATTGCATACCTTGCCTGTAGAAGGGATTATTATATCATGAAAACTTGCATTGTAACCCCTTAGTTAGCCATTAAATATATCACATTCTACTCCTCTTTGTTCCCTGTTCTCTCCACAGCTAACGGTACTTTGTCATTACCTACAACAACAGCCACTGCAGTGGTCAGATAAGCAATGTTATCAGGCCAACAGATAAAGACTCTGGAGGTCAGTCCTCCTGAGAAGGTCCTCACCCACCCACTGGACACTTGACATGGGTGCAGAGCTGCAGACCTGCTGAAATCAAAAATAGTAACTGTCAAATAATTTTTTTAAGAGCTGACTGATTTTCTTACTAATCAGTAACTAAGTAAATGAAACAGATATTGCATGGTCACCACAAGGATCCTTTGACCGGTGATTTAACTATGGTTATTATAGATTTTATCTCAACTAAAGAAATTACTCCTAAAAATAGTATATACTAATACACAAGAAAAAAATAACAAGCCAACTGCAACATTCAAGACAACAACTCTTGTACTTTACATATTAGGGAACAAAGGACAAGCTACTATATCTCCCCCCCCCCCCTTAGGTCCCCCATTCTGTTCTCCTACCCCCCTTTCCCAGGTCTGTATAACACTCTTCCTGCTTGTATATCATTGTTGATATATATGGTGGTAACTGTAGTGTCATGGCTGAAGCATGAAAGGCACCAGCTGTGCAAAACCTTACAGACTGATGCCCTCAGCCTTATAAGATAGGTTTATTGTGCCAGGGGAAAGGGGCCCACTAAGATGGGTTAACATTAGAAATGTTGTAATTTATGTGTTTTTATTTATTTAAAAAACAAAAAAATAACAACACATAAATCACAACATCCCCAATGTTACCCATCTCAGTGGTCCCCTTTTCCCGATCACAATAAGCCTATCTTATAAGGCTGCGGGCATCCGTCTGTAAGGTATTGCACAGCTGGTGCCTTGGCATGCTTCAGCCATGACATGTAGTAACTGTAGTAATCCACCTTAAGAGGACAGAGCCTGTGACTGACCAGTGTGAGGGGTGTACAGCAGTACTCACTCCAGACCTGCCTGGCGTGTATGTAACACGCAAGGTCAAAAACTTTCACTACACCATCTGAAAGGACCACTGTACGCTCTTTTCCCTCCTTCCCCATCTCACTCCACTAATAGCCAAACACACACCTTCATGATCCAGGTCTGAGGAAGTGTTGCAATAAACACAAAATGGATTCCTCTACTCATCAATACAGACTTCCAAAATCCAGATTTTCCAAAAAAAAGAATGTTTTATGTCTATGACTTACACAGCTGCTAATATTATTAGTTTGGTACATACTTGGCAAACAAATATCTTTTTTTTTTAACTGCACTGATCCTTTAACTTAGAATATGAATAAGGCTGTTTTGTGATAATGTGTGCAACTTTTCCCCCTGTGAAGTACTGTCATATCCTTAGAATAAATACACATCACAGTACAATATGTATACTGAACATGGGTATAGGAACTTGGGGGGGAGCAGGGGGGACAAATCCCCCTAGATTATTTAAAGTAATGTTTTCTTTGGCACCTACACCCGCGATATTGAACATAGTATATATTGAAGCATATGCAAAAGGCAAAAATGGAGACATGTTACTGTACTATATTGCAGAAAATGTCTCACTGATATATTAATATAATCACTCTATTCTTAACCTTTAGACATGTTGCATGCGCCATTGTGTATGGTTATTTCTGGATAGAAGAGGTGGCTGTTTATAGGTTTTAATTTACTATGTTTCTGCCTCAGCGACTCAGCTGTGAGGCATTGTATGCTGTAATTGACGTGTAGTCAAATTTCTGAAAACAAAATAGTGCTAAGCGCAGGCTTTGTACTTTTTGATGGAGAGCTGAGTGCGAGATCTAAGGCAATTCAATTGAGCAACAGCATACTAGACACAAAGCTATGATAACACTGTTGGTGTATTGCTTTCAAGGATGAGAGATAGCTTTTCAATGCAATTACAGACCCTTATCTCTATAACATTACCTCATTATGTTAGATTTCATTTAGCACTTTTGTCTTGTGGGTATGCTCTGCTATTTATAATATGTTGTCGTTCATTTGGAGAGGTATATGTTGCTCAGTCCAAGTATCCAGATGTTCTGATTAATATTTATTCGGTAACATAATTACAATAAGAAGGATGATAATAATAATAATAATAATAATAATAATAATAAGAGTTCAGTTTTTCTGTTACATCAGTCCTTTGTAATAGTGAATGCATGGGTATAGAAGCCAAAGAAAACCTGGGGATATAGTATATAGTATAAAAATACCACACAACTGCTTCTCTACACATAAAAACACTCATTGAAAAATCTGGGGTGGATTTGTCCCCTCGTCCCCCAGTTCCTACACCCATGAGTGAATGTATAATATATTTGGAACTAGTTGACTATCTGCAAATAAAGTATCTAATATATTTAACAACAGTGAATAATCCAAGGCATAGTAGTTAAACTGTTACGTTGTTATATAGCATTAAAGCTACATTTTGAACATAAAACCTTGTGTATTATATGATTACTGTAGCATACTGCACCATACAGCATTGCAGTGGATTTAAAAAATGGAGGATTCTCCAGCTTGGTTGCAGGCATTTAGCAATTGGACAAATATGTTCTGATGAAACTTTAATGAAGTATACATTATAAAATGTACAGATATCCTATTGTTACACTGTGTAACAAAAACAAATCAAATATACATAATGTACAGGATACAAAATAATATTTAGTTACTATTAGAGTGAAGCTGGACATTTTGAGTATTGAAAAAAAAATCCTGAACATATTCAACATCAAGATTATATTGGGAGGAGTTATCAGAAACTGCCAGATTATATTTTGATCTCTTGAATTTCATTTGGAAAGCCTGCTTTAAATTGTGATCAGAAAAATTTCCGTGAATGTAAATTGAATGCATTAATTATGAATCAGGACACTGTTTGGCCTTAAGTAAAACTTGCATGCATATTTAAGTTGCTGGGTAAGAAGGCTCTATGATCGGGAATTAACGTAAGATCTAATATTTCTATTTATTATTTTTTTATTTAAAATACCACATATGTATGAGCATGATATGAACAAAATATTCACCTTATTTTCTAATTTTGCAGCTGGCACACTTTTTTTGTAACACGTGAAAATTAAAATCTTGGAGTCGCCCTAATTAAACATCCCTTTTTGTCTATGCTTTTATATTTAGCATCAGCCTGAAGGTACATTATGTCATCATGGGAATGATTGTGGAGCTTCATATAACTCAGGAGAAATTCTCAGGACTGCAGCGTGTTTTGTTCCATTTAGAAAAGGAGAGAAAAATGAGCTTGAAAAATGCCAAATATATAATTGGGGAAAAATAAAGTTTAGGGAATATCACACATTCATTTCCCTGTCAGATACGGCATCAAATAACTGAAAGGGCAATATGTCTGATTTTTATGTGTCTTATGTAGGCTGTAGAAAAAAATAAATAAAGAAAAAAATATATATTATATAAATAAATATATATATATATATATATATATATATGTATACATATATATATATATATATATATATATATATATATATATATATATATATATATATATATTATAAGAATATGTGATAAATATAAAATAAATATATATATATATATATATTTTTTTTTTTTTCCATACATATACATATATATATACTAGCTACTTGCCCGACAAAAATGACAGGATTTAAATTGTAAGGCTGGCAATGCTGTTTGCCACACAATGTGAGGCCTTTGCTCCTCTGAGCACCTTAAGTGTTCATCGCTTGGCTCACAATGAGTGCTTTTGGCTCCTATTGCTAGCCTCTCCCCCGTGTACTTCAACTTTCCTGCATTGCACTGATCACCATCAGCGCTCAAAGCGAGCCCCACGCTGAGCACCTGGTCAGGCTTTTGCTCCTCTGAGCACCTTCGACGCTCATTGCGAGCCTCTCCCCCGTGTACTTCAACTTTCCTGCTTTGCACTGATCACCTTCGGTGCTCATCGCAAGCCCCATGCTGAGCACCTTCGGAGCTCATTGCAAGCCTCTCCTGATCATCATGAGCCCTGCGATGAGTGCCTTTGGTGCTCATCTTAAGCCCCGCGATGAGCACCTTTGGCGCTCATCTCATGGCTTGCAATGAGCGCCTTTGGAGTTTATTGCAAGCCTTTCCTCCCGCCTACTGTACCGCCGCTAATTGCAGGATTTGTTAACCTGCAAGTTTTGTGCTTGGGTATGCCATGTGTCTCTTTCCACCATCTCCCCCTTTCTCTTCCCTGTGTCTTTCTCTTCTGTGTGTCAGCTGAATGTTTGCGTTTTATTAGTCCTGAGTGTCTGGCGTTGTTGGTGTGTGTTATTGTGTTTGCCGTTGTGTACTTTCTAGGCCTGGCTTTTCTCATCCTCGTTTTCATTCTGCTTTAGAAATTTTTATGTTTTTCGCCCACCATTTTTTTCCTTGCTCAGCCGATTTTGGTTTGACGAAAAATTCCAAATATGGCTCAGATACGCTTGCAACCTCACTCCTAGGCTTCCTGGCTCTCCCCCTGTGCTGTCAGTGAGTGTGTCATTATATTTGTTAAATTTTTGGGGGGTTTGTAGGATTTTTCGAGTTACGCGCTTGGCTCACAGTTTCGACCCTTACTGCACCCCTGGCTGCAATGAGCATCTTTGACGCTCATTGCAGCCTAAGTCCTGTGCCGCTGACTGCAATGAGCGTGCAATGAGCGTGCAGATGAGTGCCTTCGGTGCTCATTGAAGCCTAAGTGCTAAGAGTGCGGCTGCTTCGGCCTTGCTTTGAGAGGCTCGCACATGTGACGGCGCTGCTGGCTCGCCTCGCTTTGCGAGGTCGCATCTGCGTGAGCAACATTGCAACGTGATGCACACTGAGAACTTTATATGTGATATATATTATAACAATATAAGAAGTGAACACACATATTGAACTATATTCACTCACTTACTTGTGCGCTTACTTACCACTAAGAGATGCCTCTCCATTTAATATATATATATATATATATATATATATATAAATATATATATATATATATATATATATATATATATATATAAATATATAGTAAATAAGTAGTACATTTGTGTTCACGTTTGAACATCTAAAACTTGTTTCACGCCCAGAATTCCAAGAAATACAGTTATTACACTGCATTCTGGGATCCTCGTCAGGGACATGCAAATGTCACCCACAAAGGCTATACTCTTGCAATCCATAACCATATGAATCATGGCTTCCCTGAAGCATATGCCCACTGTATCCAACAGCTTTGAGCAAAGCTAGGGTTGGATTATACAAAAGTCAGGAATGATATAATTAGTAAATATAAGAAGTGAACACACATATTGGGCTATATTCACTCTTTTGAGAGCTTTCTTACCACTAAGAGATGCCTCTCCAATTCCTATCTTAATCTATAGAAAATACTAAGAATATGTATATATAAGAGAGAGTTGGAGAGAGAGGAAATAGGAGGCTTTCTCTCTTGCAAAAGATCGACAAAGAGGCAGCATATAAAAAATGAATATTTGCGTAACTGAAACTATACTTACTCTAAGGAGCGTATTTGAGAAAAAAAAACGGTCATATGGGATGCAGAGAACAGAATCAATTAAGAAAACTTACAATAGTGTCAATTCATAGATGTAATGTGGCTCAAAAGACCAATAGGCATCCTGTATCTTGTGATTGTTCTGCTGCAGAGAGTTGTTCCTTCTTCAGCTCCATGCATTCTCCTAATTTGCTAGTTAGTGGAAGGACCAAACCTAGGTCAGTGAATGTGAAAGACAATCATGAAGCTTACATTTAGTTTACAGGATTTTACTAGAATGAGGTGATAAGACACTTGAGGCTCTCGGCCTCCATCAGTGGTGTGCCACTAATTTCCTCTGATTACTTAGCAAAGAACCCACAGTTAAAACACTTAGAAAGACACATATGATTATTTCATAAATACAAAACAAGTGAAGCAACAGACCGTGCTAAACAGTCTCATGTGGCATGGTACCTAATCCAGATCTCAAAAGTTTTAGCTCACTTGCGTTATTATGAAGGAATCATTTGTTTTCCCAATGCAATGTATGCAGTCCTCACACTTATTTTTTATGTGTCATAATATGTCAGGTTTACTTAAATGGACATATAATGAACATTTTTTCTATCATGCATTTAAAACAGCATGTTATAACCATTATAAAAGTATTTGTTTTATAAAAAAACTATTTAGTAAAACTTGTTTAAATCTATTGGAAACTAACAGGAAATTAAACTACAGGCCTCCTTCGACAACCGCGGGCTGGACACTTGCCGGTTCGACATTCGCAGTTTGTTTTTTTACTATAGTCTCAGAAGATCTGGCCAGGGAGCCCTGCGCTGAGGCTAGACCCACCCCCTTACCTCAAAAGGTACGCTTTGGCCCTAGTAGAAGGCTCAAATGCAGCCTTTCCCAGCAGGGTGAGTGCCACCCAACACCTATATACTTTCAAAAGGGACAAAACATGGGTAAAGTTATTGTTTACCCATGTTTTCGTTATTCACATTTTTTTTGACAATCACATGTACCCCAGGAACGGAACCACCACAAATGTGGAGGGTCTACTGTAATATAAAATGCCACAGATCTCATTGGCCTACACTTATGACTATGATATATATTACTGCACATTGGCTGACACATTAGCAAAGAAAATTATACATTAAAATCAGTGTAGTCTGCTCCAGGAACTTCATTTGAGAAAGAAACACACTGTTCAGCATTATCAGATATCGTCTTTCAGATACAACCAAGAAAAAATGCCTTTAATGGACCTTTAAGGACAGAAATCCCATATGCTTAAAATATTCTGTGACACTGCACCAGAAACTTGGCACAGTTTGCTGCCCCTCAAAGCCTGTTCCTAGGCCTAGTCCTTGTTTCCTAGGCAAAAATACATCATTCGACTTCAGCTTAAGCTTTGAGAGCTCAATCAAGTAAATAATATCCGTTAAAATTCCTTTTATTTGAAAGCCACTGTTGTGGAAGACAAAAATGAATAACAATCAATGAGAAAAGTTGGTATTTATGATTGTAACAAGCATTTATGAGTTATACCATGTATTGTGGAAAGGATTCGCCATAATCCTGATTCTCCCCAAGGGTACATACAATGCATGGGATAAAATATCTTACTGTTTAACCATAGCAGTGAACATTGGATCCACTAGCACTAGTGTTTCCAAAATGTTGTTAATGTAATGCACATTAACAAATCCTATTCTATTAAACTGACTGCTTGTTTACTGTTTCCTATGTTTAATCCGGGTGGTTTAGTAGATGGATATCACAGGCTATGTTCAATAGAGAGCAATATGTAGTGTTCTTGATTTAACCAATGATCTCAAAATTGTAAGGACGTGAACTCCTGTAAGAAAGGTAGTTAATATAACAATAGGGAAGAACAATTTTGGTTGCTTGAATTCCCAGTTTCTTTCTCCTTGGCTCTTAAATACGTTCTAAAATAATTCTTCCTGGCTCCTGCTGGCCCCTAAATATGTCTATGTTATTATTGTCGCTATAATTAAGATTTAACCTCCAGTCATATTAAATTAAATTATAGAAGTTATATGTATTAAAACAGAACATACAAATAATGTAATCTTATGAATATGTTCAAATGTATCTGGTATTTTCTAAAGCAACTCTCATGGTTCAGCAATGACCTATTTCTGCTTCAACTGTCAACAATTTTCTGCAAATTTATGTAATTTGGGCCTGAATGAAGGAGATGGGAAAAGAGTAGAGAAAAGGAACAGAGTGCTAAAAAAGTTGCAAGAGTAATAAAAATATATAATAAAGGAAAAGCAGTGAAAGAATAAAGAAAAGGTGCATATTTGGTTGAGAGTGAGGAACTGGTAAAATGGTAAAATTGGGGAGGATATTGAAATAGTAACATGAAGTGATAGAATATGGAAGGAATGAGGGAACGGATAAAAAGTGTGTAGAATGAATAATGATAGTGAAACAG
The DNA here is from genome assembly GCA_027410445.1 of Discoglossus pictus. NCBI lineage: Eukaryota > Metazoa > Chordata > Amphibia > Anura > Alytidae > Discoglossus > Discoglossus pictus. The sequence continues at coordinate 197,392,306 of CM050169.1, forward strand.
TGATGGTAAGTAGCAGATGATAAAACACTGGTAAAAATGTAAAGGGACGTGTCAGAATCATGAACAACAGCTAAAAAGGATGAAGAAAATGGTGAAGCAGTGGTGTAGAGAAGGTGTAAAAAGATGGAGTAAAGTTACAAGGGTAATAAGAAGGGGTAAAATGAGCAAGGAGTTAGGATAAATCTAGACAGAGTAGCAACAGAACAATAATAAGTTGTTGTAAGTCAGGGGTCCCTAAAGCTTTCTTCAATAGACTAGGAGCCACATTCAATTCCAAGCCCATTGTAGTAGGCCGTATGTCTGCGGGTGTGTTGTGGGCTCCCGTTTGTCTCCGGTTACAATGCTATTCAATTGCTCAAGCTTACAAGTTACTGGCCCAAAGCCGCAACCGTAAACCATGCAGTGGTTTGTTGCAGTTCAGGGCAGGATCATGATAAATTAAGCAAACCCGTAACCTCCCATTTCGAATCAACCAATAGAAAATGAGACTGGCATTATTACGGCAGTAAAACATGGCGGTTACATGTCAATCAATTTGGTTCGGGGGTCCGATATTCGATCAGACTCGCAAACCCGCAAAATAAAGAATTATGAAAATTAATGCAAATACTGTATTAGTCCAAGTGGGTGGCCTGATATGTATTAACTCATTGATACCCGAGATCGATTTAAGCCCAAAATTAAACATAAAAATAAATGTCATATACTGTCTATTTGCGGGCTTAAGACTGTTGTGCAACTTATTCTAATGTCTATCATAGCTTTCCCCATTATTTACAGTGCAGTAGTGATTTTTTTGGAGCCCACAAAAAAACACCAATTGAATAGTAAATTAGCTTGCGACCTCACTTACGGGTTACCGGATCGCCTGAAACCTCAATTGAATATGGACCTAAGATTTCAAGATCACCCCATGTCAGCATAGATGGCTGTTTTCTTTTTTTCTTATCAAGTCACACAACAGAGAACACAGAAAAGAATTGCACAAAATGTTGGCTTCAATTGTTGTTAGGGGTAATATAACTGGAAATTTTATTTTCTAATAAAATAATTAAATGTCTAAAAGGTAAAGTCTATTTTAAGTATGTCATTATTTTATTATATGTTATTTTCCCAAGCAAGTGGTATAAATACAGCAAAATGGAGAGTTTCGATGAGCTGCATAGACAGAAATATAGATAGTTAACATGTCAGCAAATGTATGCATTAGATAGATACATTTTTTGTTTTACAGACAATATTGTTCACTTAATTGCTGCAGTCTGAATGTTTAACAACCACTGCAATATGAAAAATAAATTTCAAATCTTTAAGTCTAAGTAAGAGCCTAATAAATGAGGGGGAAAAAAAGTAATACATCTAGTTTTTAGTTAGAAAAAAGATGTGATGCCTCTATAGGACCCTGGAGAAGTTGTGTGTATAAGAGCAATGTTTACATATCTGGAGATCTATGGTTCATTGTAAGATGCAAGATTTCTGCTTCCGGGATATTGAGCCGGAAGAGTATGGTGCCAATTTTAATCTTATCCTATTCGCAAACAAAGCTCTAGACTGCTGCCTGTTGCCTTTTCCTGCACCCCTACATCTACAGATAACTACAAACATACACCCTCATCATCCAGCTCTCAGGATGTGATGTAGCAAACACAAAACTGATTCCTGTATTTTCTCAAAAAAATATTCATGTCCATGACTTACACAGCTGCCAATATTATTAGTATTTTAAATACAAATGTCTTTTTCCTTGAACTGCAGTAGTCCCTTAATGCACGCTACTTTAAGAAAGATTTACATTTCAAAATGTTTGTCCACCTGGTGGCACTAAAGCTATTTTGCGTATATTTTTAATATAAAAGTGTAACATATTCCTTTTTGGCCATAGTGAACTAATAGGCTTAAAGGATTGAAGCTTGAAACCCAATGCCTTAAAATAGCAAGTTTTAAAAGTAACCTGGTATATTATACTGGCCGGAGTTTTACCTGCTCTCCCTCGGTGTCTTCATGCATCCAGTAGCACCAGCCTGTGCTCAATATGGCCATCTTTGGCACTAACACCTCTTTCACATTGGGTGGCTGTCAAATTATTGGAGACTGACCAGTTTAGTGAAAACAATAAAAAATTGACCACTTTCTACCAGGTTTCTATCATCTTTTTATTATACGGGTCAAGCAGTGATTAAAATCTATAATTTCTGTATAACAGCACAGAGTACACTTCATAATGACAGGTTGCCAAAATTATTACATATTAAACCAGTAATAATATATGAATTGTTACTTCACCTTTTTCCCAAATAGGTAATGCATTTCACACCTTCAGTTTGTACTGTCCTTAAGTAACATGCATATGGTCACTATATGATGAATTCTCAAGCAAGATGGCATTGAGCATGTATCTAGTTTAGAACGTGACGTAGTAATGGGGCTTAGCACTTATTCCTTTTTTTGTTTACATTATTTTTATAGGTTTTCAATATGACTAGATGGGCATGGTGCACAGAGCAGATTGCACTAGCTTAGGTGTACATGCGTGCCTCTTGTCCTTTGGTGCCAATTGTGTAGACCTAATGCTGCATTTTGTTATTACACAACCTGCATTAATATGCAAATAAGTCGTGGGTTTATATACAGTCACATATCTGCAATAACACAGGAGCATAATACTTTGTTCATAAGTAAAATGTTTTGCCAAAAGAAAATATGTATTGCCAATAATAATATAATTGTATAAGCACTAACATGTTATTGCCTCCTATGTGTGCATTTCAGGGAGCTACCATGAAGGTATGGCTCTGTAATGTATATACAGTATAGGAAGAACCCTAGATTTGAAGAACCAAAAGTCCTATCTAGTCTGCCTGATGCTTTTCCCAAGCATGCTTGGTTTTCTTTACTGTGTTTGTCCCTTCCACTTTGCCAACATATCTACCACCCTTTCCGCAAAGTAGTAATGTCACAAATTTCAAACCATATTGGAATTATGCTTTCTTTTTTTTTATTTATTTTCTTTCATTATGAGGGAAGTGCTTAACTGATACAAGATATATATATATATATATATATATATATATATATATATATATATATATATATATGCAGTTAGAATGTGTATAAGGCGCATAATTGCAGCAGTTTAAATGGTTCCCGCAGTCTGCTTTTCTCCACTGATCAGATGACTTTGAGAAATAATGCTCTCATGTTGGGTCAATATTCATGTTGTTGTTTTATTAGTTATTTTGAAAGAACATTGAAAACTGACAAAACATTATATTAGCCATTTTTAAATACTGTCTTTTTTTCAAATATGTTTTATTCTAATTAAAACTAAATACAAATAATTAACAGCTATGCTGTAGATATACATAAATACAGAATTTTTTTGGTGCTTTCATATCATTTTTCATAACATTAATAGTGATAAATAAAAAAAAAGAAAACATTTGGGGGGAAGAAGAAGGATAGTGGGATAATCTGAGAAATATTTCCCTTATTTCTCCTTTTTTTTCTTCTCCCTTCTTTTTTTCTTCTTTCCTTTTCTTTCTTTCTTCAAAGTTATTTAGGTTCTTATGTTATAAATTTATTTATTTTCAGTGTCCATTTATTAATTTTCAGTGTCCAAATGTTCCAACAGGATATTCATATTTTACATTTTTTGTCTATATCTGCCGACATCATGTACATTGTGTATATATATTGCATTTTTTTCTCTCTTCTATTGTTGGTTTATCTAATATCCAATGTTTTAAATACTTTCTTGATATATACATTCTTTATGGTACTCCAGTATGCTAATCTGTCCCAGTGTGCCGATTTATTTTTTACAGTGGGAAAAATATTGACCTCTGTGTAATGATGCACTTAGGCACTTCATTCATCAAGCACACTGAGCCACACATTACCAAACTGAAGCCACAAAGACAAAGATATATCAGAATGATTTAATGCAGAAAAAAAAATGTATATACAAAGTATGTTGTTTTTCCATGGTGTATTGTGTGGTCCAGTTCATTTTGTAATGAAATCATGTGTCTTCATATCTTACAGTGCACCTTATAAGTATATTGATACAAAGTGTGGCTTAATAAAGCTAAATCATAAGGTGAAGTACCTTGCAATAAAACGTATCATATGGTAGTCACATCTTTACAATATTAATGCCCTATTTTTTTACTTAAAAAAAAAAAAAAAGCATTTTCCAATTATAAAGAGCATATTGTATTTATGGGATTACAGTGGTTCTTGAAAGATAGCTGAGACAGAACTAAAAGTGCAGTTTGAGCCAGGTTTTAATGCTCTTGTTAACATGAGCAATAACAGTGAAAATAATAATGAAAACAAGCTTCTGCACTACACCGCACATACATCCCTCCATGAGTGTCGGAGCCCAAAAGAAAATCTGGGGGGTGGATAATTCAGCTCTACTCCCAGAACAAGAAGCAGGGATGGTCTACCGCATTTGGTGCATCTGTAGCAATTTATATATATATATATATATATATATATATATATATATATATATATATATATATATATATATATATAAATAAAATGTATGTCTATATGCCAACATTTGTGGACACATTTGCATGTCCCAGCTCAGCTTCCCAGAGTGCAGTGTAATGACTCTATTTCTTAGAATTCTGTGCAGGAAACAAGTTTTTTAACTTGTTTTAGACATTCAAATGTGGACACAAATGTACTATTTATTTACTGTACTACTGTACAGTGGAGGGCTTCTATCATTCTTTTGCCCACCATATATTAAATGATTGTTGTGGCGAACTACCTACTCAAAATATTAATTAAACAAGCTGGGATCCTGTCCCATGCTGATGATAGGCAGACACCTTGAAATGGCAGTCCGTGGGTAGGATTCCCAGCTTGTGTATAATCCAACCTTGGCTTTGCATAAAAGCTGTATAATGCAGCGGGCATAAGCTTAAAGGAAGCCATGTTTAAAATGGTTATGGATAGAAGAACGAAGCATTTGTGGGCACATTTGCATGTCCCTGCCCAGCTTCCCAGAGTGCAGTGTAATAACTGTATTTCTCGGAATTCTGAGCAGGAAACAAGTTTTTTAACTTGTGTTACACGTTCAAATGTGGACACAAATGTACTAGTTATATACTGTACTACTGTATGGTGGAGGGCTTCTATCACTCTTTTGCCCACCATATATTAAATAAATATATATATATAGTACATTTGAATGTCTAAAACAAATTAAAAAACCTGTTTCCTGCTCAGAATTCTGAGAAATACAGTTATTACACTGCATTCTGTGAAGCTGAGCATGGACATGCAAATGTGCCTGATAAATTATGGGTCAAAGCATTCATGGGAAAGACACACAGCTCCATAGTGCTGATGCTGTCTAGTGGCCAAATCTGGCAATGCCTGATTAAGTTTAATGTTGCTATTTTTTGTGTCCCCTATTCATTTAATCTGGGGAGGATTTATCCCCCCCCCCCCCAGTTCCTACGCCCACTTGCATCCCACTTACATATTACAAAGGTGATCACACTTACGTTTTGCATTTACTGACACTAATCTGAACAATGCAAAAGGACAAATTGCAACACATTCATATAGTTAATGAACAAACTTGTAAAACCTTGTACATTTTTTGCATTTATTGACAAACTGGCTGTTAAGAGAACAATAACTTATTATTATTATTATCTTTTTTTTGTAACACGCCAACATATTCCATTGCACTACACATGGGTTACAATCCAGGCAAAAACAATAGCAGTATTACCACGTTGTAAAGAATGGAACATCATAGGCATCCACCTTCTAATGATCATGTAAGCATCATGGGTGTAGGAAATGGGGGGTTGGGGGGGACAAATGCCACCGCGATTTTTCTGTGTTTTAATGTATGTATATATAAGATATTTTATCGCCTGTGAATACAATGAGCTGTTTCCCCCAAAAATTATTCTGGCTCCTACACCCCTGTGTAAGCTGATGTGCACATCTGTGCTAACTGCAATAGGATCCATATATATTATTATTAACTTTTATTTGTAAAGCGCCAACATATTCCGTAGCGCTGTACAGAGAATAAGAACAAGGAAAAATACAATATTAACAACTGCAGAAAATGAAGGATTTTATATGTTCTAATACAAACAATACGAATGTATTTATATGCAGTGTTGCTTCTATTCAAAAAAGCATTTCCCCCAGAGAGCTTACAATTTAATTTGCATTATCCGATATGCATTTTACATAAACTTGGCACTGGGCACCAACAAAAGTACTGCTATTAGTGTAGCTAATGTTACTAAGCTAATCTCCCTGATATACCAGTATAAACTGGACGCACAGAAAAATCATTAAAAAGAGTGCTGCTTTATAAAGGTTATAGGCCAATCATATATATACATAAGTGCATAGCATAGTGTGTACAAATTGCAGCATTTTATTGCTATCTTCTTCCTTTATGAGAGCGTATTGCCTTCCAATGACCCACTGCAGTTCGAGAAATACTAGCTGCAATGCTAACACTGCAGTGTATGACTGAGCTCATTGTGGGCTGAGAGAGAGGGAACACTGGGGTTTGGAAATTTGCATAATTTTAATGCACCTTAATTTTATATGAAATAAATAAAATCAACACATATATCCAGCCTATAATGCTTTATTAATCTTTTTTGCATTAGAGAATTTGCTAGCAATCATAAATATGGCAATACATGATCCTATGTGAAATTGCTTATACTATGAGTATCAATGCAGACTTGTGTGTTAATGAATCTCTGCATCAAATACAGCAGAAAGTGCTGACATGTTCTTGGTGGTGCAGTGCTCTACACAGTGCGGCTCACTGAGCACAAGCGCTTGTCGTCAGTACATGCAGGACTAGGGAGCTAACGTCACGTTTTGCTTTAGACCTTCTGCAGTAGAACTGGTGTATAGAGAGGGAGGGAGATGCAGAGGCAGAGAGCTCTATATATTGGATTCAATAGAAACCCTGCAAAGAATTCAAAGTACATCAGCTATTTCTTAAAATCGAATTCTTATTAAAATGTATTAAATCTAATTCTTATTAAATCTGCTGCATTTATACGATATATAATACTTTAGAGTGCAAGGTCTAGCCTCCACTGCAGAGGGAGAGCCTGTAGCACATTACAGAAGACTTGGGATTATGTCATTTGTCTTAGACGCAGAAATTCCGGATGTACATTAACTTAACTCTCTCTGACCTTGTTACCACTAAGGAATGAGATTGAAGTCTAAAATAAAGTGCATTTTGCGACCACATAATGGGCCTCATTCAAATGCGATTTGGCCAATTGAATAGGGCTCTATATAAGCACATATATTTTTTTTACAGAAGTTTTTAGTTAGTGAAGACCTTGCTTTTGGATAGACGTTCACTAACTAAAAACTTCTGTAAAAAAAATATGCTATGCGCTTATATAGAGCCCTATTCAATTGGCCAAATTGCATTTGAATGCGGCCCATTGTTTGCAGATGCTTAGGATCCTCATTTACTTTGTGAACCCGAATGCACATTGACTTGTATTTTTGTAAATGTACTTGGCTTTTTGGATAGGGGAAGCCCTCCATCTAAATATGTAATATTTCTATATTGAAATAATGTAATTTTAGAAAAGGTCATGGAATAGCTTTGAGTACAGCAGAGAGAATTTGTATTGTCATTTTCTAATAAACAATATACAGACTGGAAGCATATTTAATTAAAAAAAGTGAAACAATAACAAATATAGTAATAAGTGAAGGCTCCAAAAAAGATTTCTGAAAGTAAATACAAGAACTACTAAACAGAACTAGTAGTGGATACATGGAACTGGCCTTGTCTGGAAAGTAAAAAGCATATATGGAACAATCTACAAATATGTATACAAAATGATAATATTTAATAAAAGTCCAAGGGCCTCATTCTATTATCGGCCGTAGGAGATGCGGGGCCGCAAGGACCGGCCGCAAGCTATTCGGCTATTCTATTCCCTTACGGCCGGGGATTCCGGCAGGCTTGCGGCCGGCGCCTTGTTATCCCTTGCGGCCGCTCGCGCCGGAGGAAAGCCTTTGATCTAAAACGGCCGCAAGAGTTTCGACCGCAAGAAAAGCCCGGTTGCTATTCTATTGCTCCGGGAACCCTCTCTGCAAGGCTAAAAGCGAGCCGCAGCTTACTTGCAGCTAAAAAAGGTCCCGCTAGCACCAATTAAGCACATTATAAAGCCAAAATAAAGCCATCCTGCACTCTGAGGAGACTATAAATCGATTGTGTGTGTTAGCAAAAATAGCACAACATTCCCCTATACTCAAATCCGTAAAAAGATTTTTTTTTTTATATATGTCAAATATCTATGTAAAAAGTCCAGAGTGCTTGGAGCACCTCAGACCCGCCCACGCTGCGGCCAGAAAATAAACAGTTAATGTAAACTCGGATTTGGGCTGATGTGCAAGCTTGAGAGGGGGTTGCTATTAATCCTCATGTCCCCCAATATGATCCCTAGCATTTACAGAGCTTTACAGTGCTGTCTTGAATTTATTTTTGACTTTAAAGATTTCTGAGCTTACGGCCGTTTGCAAGATATACGGCCGGCCGTAAGAGGAGATCCTTGCGGGCCGTATAATAGAATTGCGAGGTAACGGAACCCCCGCAAGGAATCGCAGCCTTGCGGCCGTTTTACGGCCGATAATAGAATGAGGCCCCAAGAATTTGACCAGTTACACAAAATATGTTTTTTTTTCAGTTAGTGTAAAATTAACATAGTAAGATTTTTGTTCCAGATAGTTAGGATAGGGCCCCCAAGATTATTTTGCTTTGTCCCTGAAAAATCAAGAACTAGCAGTATTTTATGAAATATCTACCTAGTAGAAACTGTAGAAACATCTAGTACTGAATGGGTTAAATCTATTACATATATTATATTGTAGTTTGTGAAAAGAACCAAGTTTAAAATATCAGGCTCAATATAATACATCTCTTATCCTGCAGAATGGAAGATATATATTTGTAAATTTGTTATAAAGTGTTTAAGTGGTCTATAAGAGGAAAGGGACTGGTAGAACACATGTACTTAGAATTAGGCAAAAATAGGTAAATAGTTTTTGTAAAGGGAGAATTTTTAAAAATGCTAAATTTTAGTACATTAGTCCAATAGGATATTATATGAATGGAGACTCCGCCATTACTTCATCCTTTCGTACATCTTTACCAAGGTTAGAGCTGAAATGTCTACTACCGGATGCAGATAGTAGATTAAAAAAAGACTACTATGGTGATGAAATGTATGATAATAACAAACCATTTAATGATGTGTGGCTTTAGTTACACCACTACATAAAACCATGCATATTGTAGCCACTTATTATTAATCCTAGATTTACAATCAGTTTCGGCTTAATGGATGAGACCTCAACCACACTTGACTTTATTTGGAAGCTGACCCAGCTGGGGACATGAAAGTACAACTACCCTGAATTGATCCAGTCTTTCCATATGGAAACGTGATAATTAGTTGACCCATATATTAATATTGTTTCTTCCTAATATGGACTTGTGGACTATGTTTCGAGTGGTATATGATGGTTTGAGTCCAAAATCACTTCAAAATCTGGAAAATTGGTTTTGCGGTGTCTGCTTCTTGTTTCAATATTCTTCAAAGTAAATATTCTTCTGTTTATTGTGGGGGGATACCTCTGTTCTTAATATAATGGTACAAGTCATAACAACCTCATTGGTCCTTGATAAAAGCCACTTGCATTAGGTGATGGTACAATTCAGTGACCCAAAGTTATATTGCCCACCAATGCTCAATGGAGAAGATGTATTAGTTTTGCTTAAACTGGTGCTCCCATGGAGGGCAGATGAGGGTTCACGAGGAGGAGTCAGGTCACCTTTAAAATAAAGACATTACATTTTTGGATGTCAGTCTGCTTTTCTACATAAACATACTCTGTGTTATTTGTATCTGTAGGATAGGTTGTCTTATCTGTAAGTAATTCTGTTTTAACATTGTAGAATTAAAAGCCAAAATTGTCACAAGATGTTTTCTGTGTGAGTTATCCAGTTAATAAAATGTATGATTATAGTCACCTTCAGGATTGCAACCTTGTCGTGGTGAAAGGGCTTGTGTACTTCAATGAATCTGTGAGCTAAACCATGCAGGGTCACCCAAGATGGGCAGATCATAGAACTGAAGAAGAATTGGTAACCCACTCCAGTATCTTAGGCAAAATAACCTTATGGAAAGGCACATCCTGAAACATAACAATTGTTCTGCCTGGCCATATGGTCACGAGAGCTGGACATGACTGAATGACTGAACAAGAAAAACAACAACCCTTCTAGTATAAAATAACCCGGTCTCGTCACTGGCTGAAATGAAACCTGACTATTAGTGTCTGTATTTTCTGGGAGCTTTACTGTGATCAAGCCCTTAGAAAATATTAAATTATCTTACGTGATGATATATGAATGAAAATATTATATAGATGCTAATAAAAATAAAACTCAGTCAGCTACATTATGCACACTGCTAACATTTCCCAGCTGGGTTTCTGTCTCCTGAATCCTAAAAAAGTAGGTAAAATTAGTTACATATTTACCTCCTTTGCGCTATTTTGTTTCATGCCTGGATAAATATGCCACAATATGTGTGATTTATGGAGGAAGTGGGCGAAATTTATATTAGAGTTTTATTTGCATGTTGCTACAGGTATCAAGATGCAGAATTATGCGCTGTACATGGCTTTTCATATCATTCTCCTGCTTTCATTTATTCAGCTACCAAAAATATACAAGCTTGAAAGTACAAGGAAAATATTTTTAAATCTTTTTGATAAAAATACATAGAATAATTCTCACGTCTGTTAAAGTTTCTAAAGCAACGAAAACAGTAATATGTTGGTATAGTGGAGATTATTCCCTAAAGCACTACATCAATTGTTCAGTTGAATAGACAAGGACAATCTATAAAAGCCTTGAAAACTCAACAAAATGGAAATACTCTTTCTCTCTCTCGCTCGCTCTCCCCACTCACCACCTACTACTCCTATCACCTTGATTTATCTCAAATCATAGGTTTATACTGTATTTATTTATGTATATTACAAAGTTTCCGGTACACTTACACACAGAGAACTTTCACTACATATAGAGCGTCTTCAGAAATCCTGCTTCCCCCTGAAAATATACTCACCTAGATGTGGGCCTTGTGGACCTAGGTCTAAACACAATAATTGAAATAATATTGTTGGAGTGAATGTAGAAATCCATAAATGTAGTAATGGTAAATGTTTACTGGTCCCTTAAAAATGTTTATTGTGATTGTAAGTATGGTATCTACATTCTTAATGATTATACTAAAGCACCCTGACAAGTGTTGCCTAGACTGATCTATGAAGGACGTTATTTTGAGAACTTGATCTCTACCGTTGGGTTTGCGTTAAGGCCCAGGACATTGGTAGTCATTGATCTGTTTTTATTCTTACACATTTTTCCCTGGCAGAATGCAAGAGGAGCCTCTTGGGAAAGACCAAAAAAGCCTCTTGTGCTTTACTTTAAACAGCAGACTTAACAAAATGAAAACACTTGCATCCTGACACGTATAAAAACATCCAACTAAATTAACCAGAAGACATTACGAGATCAGGAAAGCAAGGGGCCGAATAAACATAACCATGCTAAAAGCAGATAAAATATATGATTAAAGCTGGTTTAAAGCATAGTTTGTTATACTCAATGTAAAGGAAGTTTTTGAATTAGTATACTAATCTATTATAATAAATACACCATTCAGCATTACACTTGTCCCTTCTACTGACTCACTATGTATACATTGTTGAATAAATGACACAAAACAGACAATATCAAAAAAGAAAAACATCAATAAATGTTGGGAGCAAATCTGTAGTTTTAGATATATTTTGTTTTTTTACAGAATAATAACTCCAAAAACACAAGACATTGCAACCTCACAGAACCTAGTGGACAGTTATTTATATATACTTATTTATATACTTCACTTAGATCTCTTGTTTATTGTCAATGGAATGTATATATATATATATATATATATATATATATATATATATATATATATATATATACATATTTATTTATATATTTATATTATTATATACACTTCTTTATTTTTCAGGTTTTCAAATTATTGTAGTTTTATTATCTAGCAATGTATTCATAGTTGAAGCATATTATTAGATATGTACCAGCTTCCTACAGATTTTTTTTGTTTGCAAAAACAGAAAAAACTTTCTTTTCTAATTCCATAGAAACATTTGTCACTGGAACATTAGTAGAATTGATTATCATGATGACATAAAACACTACAGAGGATGCAAGGTGACAACTGCAGGAAAGTGTAATTGAGTTTGAAAAAAGACTTCTAGTCCATCAAGTTCAATCTTTTTATATCTCCTCTGATCTGCAATATGCAGATTAATTGTTATTTGTTAATTGATCAAACAGAAAACCACTCCCAGTGAAACTTTGCCAATTGTCTCAAAAGGAGTAAAAAATATAAAATTTCTTCCTGTCCCCAGATACTAGCAATCGGACTCCTCCCTGGATCAATACTCCCTCTCTAATTATCCAGGATAACCCTAAATGCCCTTTTTATTTAAAAATATATCCAATCCCTTTTTAAAGTTATCTATTGAATCCACTGTCGCCACCTCCTCTGGTAGGGAATTCTACAGATTAACCACCCTTACTGTGAAGAACCCTTATCTTTCTTTAAGGTGAAATCTTTTTACTTCTATTCTCAAAGGATGTCCTCTTGTCAGTTGGAAACCTATTGGCACAAAAAGCTCACTTGACAAAGCCTTTTGTTGACCCTGGATATATTTATATATATATTTATTAGAATGAATAGATCAGAGGATATACATATTGGGAGAGAGACCAACACTGCTACACATGTAAACATTATATATCTATTAAATACCCAAACTTTGAAAATTCTAAACATTCCAATCATTATCACGATAAAATCTTGACAACAATTGAGAATGTCCATATTTCAATTAAAACACTGTCTCATGTTTCCATTCCTTCAACATGAAACTTGATTACCCAGAGGGCTAAGTGGTTCAAAGATTATATTTATGTAAAACTAGAATGTTAGCCAGGGGCATTGCTAGGTTCCGTGGCCTAGACACATGGAAAGAGTCACTACTTCATGGTCATGCACGCACACAAGAGACAAATATGAACACATGATGTTATTTGTGGTAAAATAGGAGAATCCCATGCTGAACCTGACGTCATTTTGGGGCAGCTTTACTGTTGGATTACTAGATTTTAAAAGCATTTTTTCTCTTTAGTGCCAGAAGCATTCCTAAATTCCAAAAGGATTGGGGGCTTAGGCCCAGGGCAAAATTGCTGAAAATCATACATTTCTTTTGTTCATTCTAGTAATCATTTTGAGAAATGCAATACAGTACCAGATGTACGATATACAGACCTATGTGTATATAACATACAGCTTTTGTATAGCTCTTATATGAGGCCCTTTCTGGATCTTTTTATGATTAAGGGGCTTGTCAACTTCAATGAAGCTGTGAGCTAAAGTATGTAGGGTCATCCGAGATGGGCAGGTCATAGCAGAGAGGTCAGACTAATTGCAACCCACTGGAGAAGGAACTGGCAACTCACTTTGGTATCTTTACTAAGAAAACGCTATGGATAAGCATAACCAGAGACAAGATGTGCCCTGCGTGTTGTGCTCTATAAGGTCATGGAGAGTTGGGCACGACTGAATGACTAAACAACAACCTATATGAGGAGAGTGTAATAAATATATATTTGTATAGTTATGCATTTATTTTATATGCAAATAATGACATCTATAGTATCTCATGCAAGAGATAAAGAAAGGCATGGGGTTTCATGCAAAACAGTTGATTAAATAATTGTTATTTAATCTGTATTTTAAAACACAAACCTGGGTCACATATAGTATGAAGCCTAAATAGCTATGAGAACTTTCAGAGAAGCTGAGAGACAGGTTTTTTTGAAAATTTGACATTTCCCAATAATTTTCCAAACGTTTTTCCGAGGGGGAGATTGAGAACATGTGGAAAGAAATGCTGATGATATAAGTTTGGTTTTCTTGCTTTGCATCATGATTTTATACATTTTTTATTAACTTAAAATCTGTTACTTAGAGTTTCATATATTCTGTCCGCCTGTGTGTGTATATAATATATGCATACAAACACACAGTGGGGGATTAGTGGGGCAAAAGTATATATGACTATGATGTCAGCTAGAAATTCCACAAACTGAGTTTATTTAATATTAAATATATTTTAGGAGCAATAATCATTGGTTGAAATAGCTATCAATCACTTTTCAACCAATGAGAGTTTGGGAATTGAATTTTAAGCAGTCTGATTGGATAATCTACCAAGCAGAGAAGGCATCTCTTACTCTTATTGGTTAATACATAAGTAATCAGTATGCAAAGTATATAAAAATATCTGACTGGCTAATCTTTAAGTGTCAATATATTATACACAGGGAAAAGTTACATGGGAAATTAAACAAGATAAATCATAATTATAGAAAAGGAGATGTCACTGCCCAAGAGTTTATACACTAGAGGACACTGACCAAGTGAGAAAAAAGGGTGAGTGAAACCGGATGTATATTCCTGGTAGAAGTGCTCATGATGGGTCGGAATGGGCATAGTCAGTTGAGTGGAAGTCTAATTAACACAGAGTTGCAGTAATCAAGCTGGGAGAATATAAGAGCACGGATTAAGGTCTTTGTATAATTGTGCAAGAGGAACAGACATATTTTTGATGAGTGGGATAGAGAAAAGTTGTGAGTCAACTGCAATACCGATACAACAGACTTGAGATGTTAGGGTGATGGTGGTTGTCTACAGAAAGAGAAATTTCAGGTGTAGAAGTGGAGGGGATGGGGGAATAACCAGTAACTTTGAGATATTAATTTGTAGGTAGTGAGAAACCATCTAGGAGGAGACATTAAAAAGACTATAATGAAACATTAAGCAAAGTATTCACATACAGAATTGCCCCAGGAGTAAGGGGAGAAGGCTGTTGTCTAACACTGCCCATCAATTGTAATTGTGGAAAGACATAAACAAGCCCCTAAAGCCAGCTTATTGCTAATATGTGATGTAGGCTATAGAGATTTCAATAAAGAGAAAAGTTGATTTTAAATCATTGCTTGGAATACATTTATCGGTTAAACATGCTAATTTATGACACTAGAAAAGATATTACACGTGTAAACATAGAAAAATATAATCCATACTGATATGAATTGATGAGCTCTTATTTCTGACACTTGAAATAAAGACCTTATCTTATATACCTTTCTCAAATCATAGTGGATTAGTTTTTGGCTTACATAGAACTACATACAGGTCGTATGAGGTGTTTTGGGGAAATAGCAGACTATGAGCCTCTTTCCATTGAGCTAGCGCAAGTTACTGTAGCACGTAAGTGAGGTCGTAAATTAATTTGCTATTCAATTGGCGTCTTTTTGCAGGCACAGGGCTGTTTACTGGTTACGGCTTGAAAACTTTGCGGTGGTTAAAACCGGAATTTACAGCCCCCCGAAGCCTTTGATCTTTCCCTTCTGCAAGAGTTATGATCGCTAAAATCGCAAATCGCTATTCGATTGCTCCAATTCCCCAAGGCCGCAAATGGTTTCACACCCGTAAACGGCAAATATAGGATAAAATCTAGAGCTAGAGAGGACCCGCAGGGGGGGTTTAAATCCTGTCCCCAGCACTGTAAATGCAAAAAAAATAATCAATCCTGCACTGTAAATAATGGCAAAAGCGATGCAAGACATTAAAATTAATTGCACAACAGTCTCAAGCTCGCAAATCGGCAGTAAAATAAATGTATTTTAATGTGTCATTTCTGGGGTTATATTGATTTTGGGAATCAATGAGTTAATACATATCAGGCCACCCTCGTGGACGAGAACAGCATTGGCATTCATTTTTATAAGTTTGTATTTTGAGGGTTTGCGAGTCCCATCGCATATCGGACCCCCGAACCTAATTGATTGACATGTAACTTCCATGTTTTACTGACGTAATGATGCCGGTCTCATTGTCTATTGGCTGTTTTGAAATGGACGGTTACGGTCTTGCTTAATTGTTCATATTCCCGTCCTGAACTGCTATCTCTGATTGGCTGAATTGTGCTACCAATATATGCACATTGTCTCTTCTTTACATAAAATGCTGGGTGGTGTTGTCTTGTTTTAATATAAATTATATCAACTACTATAACAGATCATATATGTGTATTTAAAATATTTCCATTGAGCTCTATGGGGCACCTGAGTGATCTTTGCTTTCAAAAGTAAATCGTTTCCCATAAAAACCTATCATTTTATATATAGAGTAAGGTAATCTTATGACTGGGATATAGCAATTGGAATTGAGAAGTAGTAACTGGAGCACAGAGGTGCCTAGGCCAGCATGGAGCCTAAATGTGCTAAAACATTGTGTTCAATAAACTACCTCAATGCAAGATAAATCCAATGGCTGCTATTATCTGTCCATCCATCTATCTATATTTAACTAGTGTGTGATTGCCTATTGGAGGTAAGTAGTTTAGGGGATCAAACGGCATTTCAGTGTAAGTATAGAGATTGGAGGCATGTGGATCTAGGCAGTAAATATGCCATAAATAACTGCAGATATATAGACAGGATTAGAGGAAAAGGGAGGAGAGAAAGGAAGAAAGCTTGAGTAGAGAGAGAAGAAAGTAGAGCAAAAGAGAAAGACTATTTTTTATGAAATCAAATTTAGGAGGGTATTTAGCAAAATCATGGAATACTTTTGGAAATTTTGGTGCACCAGTTTAGTTATTTTAAATATTTTGCTGTATATATTTCATCATGTGTTTCATTTAGAAATGTAGAATAAGAAGATTAATCCAAATCACTGTCATGGAAATTTCCAATATGTAACTAATAATAGAAACCAAATTTGAAGAATATGCAAAAAGGGATTAAACATCAATCATCATGTGAATATGACTAATACTAATAAAAATAATAATTATTATTATTATAAAAAAGAGAAAAGAGACAGTCTTACATCACAAGTTTGTAACTCTTTCAGGATAATGATGCATCTTTAAGCATGATTTTATGCTCAAAAACAGGGCCCTCCATTCTTTACAAGGTGTTTAATTTGTTTTCTGCTATGTACTCAACCCCTGTACAGCGCTACGGAATATGTTGGCGCGATATAAATAAAGATAATAATAAATAATAATAATAAAAGTGACTATATATATATATATATAATGACTTAAATAGAAGATCAGAACAATACAACCACCCACTCCAGATGGAGCACAAGTGTGAAACCGGTTGAGTGATTAAACAGTTCCACCTGTGACTACCAAAGCAGGAAACAGAATCACAGCACGTGGAGAGCTGCTGCTGCTGACCTGTGGAGATACAGACACAGAGGACTGAAGGAAGTTATCTTCCATTTGTGGACATTACTAAACCTAATGTAAGCTTTTTATATTATTTTTTACTCTGTATTAAAACGTTATTGACCATACCTCTCTCTCCCTGATGACTGCATGCATAAAGCTGACGGCACATATAACCCTGCACAAGGAGAGCAGTGACAGGATCTGAGGGCCTGAATAATCTGACATAAATGTAAGGAGATTACCTATTTTTTAAAGAACTTTCCTCATTTGCAAAACCTACTACCTTAGAGGAGCCTCTTTTCTCCTTGTCTATTTTTCAGCACTAAGGAAAAAGAAACTGAAGATAAGCGCCAAGGATCTAAAGACACAATATAAAGACATAGAATAAGATTTTAAAGGGATCTGAAAAATTGGATCAGGCTGCTTGTCTTAAGAATACTGAATTTGGTACACAACACAGTTGCTTTTTATAATTATTTTTATTTAATTGTATAAAAGTGTGTTACAAATTTTTTTTACTGCTTTTTAATCCAGAAGCGCAGTTAGATACACAATTAACATATATATATATATATATATATATATATATATATATATATATATATATATATATATGTATATATAAAATAAGCATTTTTTTAAATTTAAGCCTCAAATTTTTAAGTTGGTCCCTAAGTGTACTATTTTGATAGTTTTAATTTTTTATAATATATATATATATATATATATATATATATATATATGCTATGTGCTATGTGTTATGTGCTTTTGAAGTTAGTGGTTTTCAGCTGTTTCTAGTCTTTCTTCTGGATCACTACCTTGTTGTGGTGAAGAGGTTAGTGTACCTCAAGGAAGCTGTGAGTTATACCATGTAGGGTAACCCAAGAAGAGCAGAGGGTAACCCAAGAAGAGCAGACAGGTCAGAGAAATCTCTGTCCACTGGAGAAGGAACTGGTGACCCACTCCAGTATTTTTGATAAGAAAACCTTATGGATAAACACAACTAGAGACATCAATCCATGGCACTGGAAGATAAGACCCTCAGGTCAGAAGGTGCCTACCACATTACTAGGGAAGAGCAGAGGGGAGTATGAGTAGCACCAGATCTAATGAACTGGTTGGGCCAAAGCTGAGAAGACACCATGGTACAGATAAGTATGTTGGGGTAAGAAAATCCTGCTCCTGCAAACAACAATTCAGCATAGGAACCTAAAATGTTAGAAATATGAACTATGGCAAATTAGATGTTGGCAAACATAAGAGGTTAAGATTAAACATTGATATCATGGGAATTAGTGACCTTAAATCGATTGGAATGGGGCATTTTATATCAGACAACCACCAGATTTTGTGCTGTGGTAAGTAAGTAATGGAGCAGCCCTCATAATCAATCAAGGCAGTGCTCGGTTACAACCCAAAGAATGATTTAACTTCAAATTCATGGCAAGTCATTTAACTTCACAGTGATCCAAGTCTGCACTCCGACCATGGATGCTGAAGAGGCTGAAGTTGTCCAGTTCTCCTAGCTACAACACCAAGAAAAGATGTTACTCTCATCAGGAGATTGGAATTCTGAAGTAGGGAACCAAAATGCTTTTGGAGTACAAAAGGAAGTAGGTCAGCTGTCAAAATAGTTCTCTGGTCATAGTAATCAGCCTCAAAGACTCTACACTACACAAACACCTAAAACAAGATCTGTAGCTAACTTCAGCTTAGATTACAATCTTCTTATTGCAAATTTCATAACTAAATGGAGGAATAGAGGGAAAATCATCACACCAACAGATGCAAAATAATTAATCTCCCCTGTGAATAAGCAGAGGAGGTTAAGATTATATTTAAGAGACTAGACATGGTAGATAGAAAGCCTGAAGAACTTTGAACAGATGTTTGTGGTATTGTCCAGAAAACAGCAACATGGAATATCCTCAAAAGAAAGAAAACTAAGAAGGCAAATTGGCTGTCTGATGAGGCTTTGAATGTAGCACAGGAAAGAAGTATACTGAAAGGAAATATTTGTCCAACTTTGTGCAGAATTCCAGAGGATATCAAGACGAGACAAGGAGACATTCTAAATAACAAGCAATGTAAAGAGACAGAAGAAGATAACAGAATTGGAAAGTCAAAAGATCTCTTCAAGAAAATGGGGGATCTCAAAGGAACCTATCATGCTAAAATAGGCCTGATAAAAGATAAATATTATAGGGAATTAGCAGAAGTAGATCAGATAACGAAGAGGGATGAAGGATACACAGAAGATCTATACAGGAATGATCTTAACAGCTTGATAACTTCAATAGTTTGTCCAATGAGCTGGAGCCAGACATCTTGGAGAGTGAAGTGAGGTAGGCCATAGGAAACATTGCTGATAACAAGGTTTAAAATCCTAAAGATGATGCTGTAAAAGTGTTGCTAGCCTTATGCCAACACATTTACATCCCATTCCCTCAAAAAAGCAGTGCCAAATATTGGTCCAATTATCAAACAATTGCATACAGAGTAATACTTAAGATCCTGCAAGCTCGACTCCAACAATATATGCATTAAGAACTACCATATGTGTAAGCCGGGTTTCACAGACAGAGAAACCAGAGATCAAATGGCCAATGTGCTCTGGATGATAGAGAAAACAACAGATTTCCAGAAAAGCATTTACCTCTGCTTTAACCTCCCTGGCGGTCTGGCCGTGTCAGAACCCATGCGTGTTAAAGCGGTACACTCGGTGATACTGACATGGCCAGACCGCCCTGTTCCTCCCACCTGCTCCTACATTTACATTTTTTATGTAGTGTAGTGGCCCCTTCCCCCCACACCCCTGCAGCACATCATTCCCCTCTCTCCTCTCTTACCCCTCACCCTTCTCCTTCTCTTTCCCGTCTCCCTTCTCCTCCCCTTCCCACTCTCCCTTCTCCTCACCTGACCCCTCCTTTCTCCCCCTTCCCCCATCCTCTTACTGTGTATACCTGTCATCCTTCCCCTGCAGCCCATCTTCTGGCTGTGGCCGTGAATCGCTATTGACATGAAGTGCGTGTGACATCACTTGGGACACTGCCAGACATGTTGCAGGGGAAGGATGAGAGGATTACACAGTAAGAGGATGGGGGAAGGGGGAGGAAGGAGGAAGTGTGTAATGCTGAGCGTGGCTCGGGGTTGCCGCTTTAGGAACTGCAAGTTAACCCCGAACCATGCTCAGGATTACCACTAGAAAAGTTAATAGGTCATTCAAAAGCCTTTAAATGTCTGGATGACACCAAAAAGTGGCAAGTTCTGAAAGAGATGGGGGTACCTGGAATCTATATGTGGACTAAGAAGCCATGGTCAGAAAGAGTGCAACATAGTTGTGTATTGTCAACTTATATTTTTTTAACTTATATGCGGAATACATCATGCATAAGGTCACCTGGATGAATTTAAAGGTGAAATTAACATTGTTGGGAGAAATATCAACAATCTCAGACACAAAGATGATACTATTCTGATAACTGAAAGTGAGGAGGAACTAAAGGACCTATTGATGAGGGTTAAAGTACAAAAGTTGGCCTGCTGCTTAGCTTTAAAAAGACAAAGATCATGGCAAACTGCAATCTCAGTACCTGGCAAATAGATGGCAAAGCAGTGTACTTTCATGGGCTCCAAGATCTCTGCAGATGGTGAGTGCAGCCATGGAAGTAAAATATGTTTGCTTCTGTAGAGGAAACCTAATGCAAGTCCTGAAAACCATTAAAAAGTAAAGATATTACGCAATCAACATTGGTCCGCATAGTCAGAACATTGGTATTCCCTGTAGTAACATACAGATGTGAGAGCTGGACCATAAAGGAGGCTGAGAACAGATGAATTGACAACTTGTGGTGTTGTAAAAACCACTTAGAGTCCCTCGGATTCTAGTTTTAATTAAATTGTTTAATAAAAAAAGTAACTTTTATTTTCTTTTAAATGGAGTTATAAGCAATTGTTCTAATATAGATCTGATAAGTACACTAAAACGCTCACTAATCAAAATTTGGTTAGCGAATATTTCCTTAAGCGAGATAGCAATGCTATTCCTTTCAACTCAAGTCACTAAATAATGTTTAATAATAAAAAGGCTTTTAAAGCACTTGCTTATGACAATATATGGGTTCGCTGGTGGCCCAGTGGTTAGGATGCAGGTGCTTTCATCACAGCATCCTGGGTTATAATCCAGCCAGGAATCCAAGAGGTCACACTGGTCAGTACTCGGATGGGAGACCACCTGGGAATACCAGAAGCTGTATGCTGTGGCCCACTGGAGGAGGAACTGGCAACCCCCTCCAGTATCTCTGCCATGAAAACCAAGTGGATCACATGGTCCATGAGGTCACGGAGAGTTGGACACTTGTTTTATGACAATGTATAAATGTATGAATTTTACTCAATGAGTCAAAGTAAAAAAACACGTTAGTCTCCCATTGCAACACCACTCACAATAGGAAATGTCAGAGAAAAAGTTTCAGCATTAAGTCTATATAGGAAAGTGATTCCTGCACATACAATTACTGTGTAATAATATGTGAGCTAACACACAGGGTCCTGGAAGTGGAGAATTTGCTTTATTGTAAGCATTAGGAGATTGGACAGTGAGCAGAGTAGGTATTTATTATATATACCGTGGTACTTCGGCACTCATCTACCTCAAAACTCGCCAAACTTGCTATTAAACACATTAAGTAAGTAGTTGGTACTCGTCGCACTTGCTAAGTCTTGTATGAATCAATTTACATTACTCCTTATGGACATTTTGGTACTCGTTTTCGCCATTCGTCGTTCCTTCTTATGACGAATACCAAGAGTCCACTGTATTTCACATTATTTTGCACATAATATTTACCCAAAATCATTAGATCAATATAATAGTAACATTCAAACTAACTATAGGCTATCTCACATCCCATCTGTCACATAACCCTTACCTACTACACCCCTACATACCCCCTACCTGCCCGTCTTATAGTGTTTACACATACTCCTTGCCAGAAGCCCTATATACTCCTTCCACACCATTCTATTTACACCATATAACATAACCTATCCCTTTACCAGATCACCCTTACATCATATATATCTTAGATGAACAGTTAATAAAATGCATATACACATTTTGTATTTACCTCAAAATACATAAAACATCTTTATATTGTGTTAATCATGTGAATGGGTGGTGCAAAGGAAGTGCAAGTGTCTGTTGGAGTTCAGTTAAGAGAGTGGTATGAGTGGCGTTAGGATGGAAAGAGAAGGTAAGCAGCATTAGTCACTGTATTAAGAAAGTTGCCTCCGCCAACCACTGATAACATGACTGTCAAAACCAGGTGAGAAAGAAAGCCAGAAATCTACTGGGGGGTCTGTAAAAGGATGTTCATTAGAACGCCAGGCAGTAGCTACTGAAGAAGAGCATGTCTATGACTGCAGTTGGTGGCATCCTAGAGTCCTTGAGCCCTGACGCCATAAGGTGAGTATCTGATTGCATTACCAATATGCCATGTAACTCGTATCACACAGCTATCATTATTTACTTTATTTGTAACGTGCCAACAACATATTCCGTAGCTATAACATACAAACAGTACATACACCATAACTAGCTGATACGTTAACATGACATTGCACTGGTTGCTTTACTCAGCTGCATTATCAATTCCAAAGAGGCATTCAATTAGAGGACCATCAATGCCTGCTAATGTTGTCCACCTTGTGATTTACAAATAGTCAATAAAATGTAAAACATAAACCCATATCTAATATAAATAATAGCAAATCACATAGGCAGATCCACAAGGCTCCAGCTTCTAACCTGTCAATCTGTAGAGCCATGACAAGGTATCTCACATCAGCTTTGTCAAGAAAGATATACATACAAATCACAATTTGAAAGGTGCCATGTAAATGTTGGCAATGCAATAAATAATATCAAACATGAAATTATGGATCATAACAAATCTAATATCAATAATAATATTTCTCATCCACAGTACCCACACAATCTCAAGAAAGTGATCAGAAGGAGAAGTAGATACAAGGCGGATCGAAAGAGATGCCATGTCAAAGACTTTCAAGTGCTTGGAGCCTCCCATGTAGAGTAGGATTCATATGCACCCAATAACAGGCACAACCTGCAGTTTAGCCACCACCACCTCCAGCAGTTGCTTATCAGCAATTGCCCCTAGCACCAGTAGTGCAGCCACTATCATCACCACCACTACTGCCACTTGTGCTGCCACTTTTCCACCAATGGACATGGAGGTAACAGAAACTGTGCCAAGCTATTTGGCAGAGAGAGTTGCTCACAATGCCTTATTTCTCCAAGAAGTGAAGAACCTCGACCAGGATATGCATAGGTACACGCGCAGACATGAGGCAAGGATATAAAAAGAAAGGATACAAAGAAGATAGGATGCATGTGCATAAGATGAGTACTTCCAGTAAATTGGAAGGGATATTTCACACAATGGGAATCTCTTCATCATCCTAGTGGACACAATGCAACAGTCATCAGCTGTGACCACAACCGAGCAAATGTCCCCCATGTGGCAAGGAACACTGGTGTCAAAACCACCTTGACCTCCTAGAATATATGGTTGCCCTTGGTTGTCCTTCAGTATTTCGATTGTTTCCAACTTTTAGATGATGAAGTGAAAATAGGTTAATGACCCAACCCCCATCATTTTTTTCCCCTTTCAGATACCTCTGAATTGAACATTGCAGAGTGTTGATCTCCAACCAGTGCAAACATGGTACTATAGGGGTACCATATACAATGCGCACCACCTACATACAAGTACAATTCTACATGTGACCTGTGTACATACCTCGTATATGTTAAACTCTAATCAAACAATTCAAAGCAAACATTGGATGACACAATCATGTTATCCTGTAAAAACATTGCCACGTCTTGTGTCTGGTTGTGCCAATCCATAAGGTTTTCATGGCAAATATACTGCAATGGGTTGCCTGTTCCTTCACCAATTTGTCTGACCTGCCCATCTTGGGTAACCCTACATGGTTTAGCTCACGGCTTCATTGAAGTACACAAGCCCCTTCCCCGCGTCAAGGTAGCGATCCAGAAGGGGGGATTAGGTTTACTGCAGGAATATCTAAAAATGTAGTGATTATAATTCACAATCCTTGCCGTTTGTCTCCATAAAGACTGAAAAGACTCACGTAAGGCAACTACCTCCCCTCTTTTGTGTAGCTTCATCTGTGTTGCTAATGTCTTCTGATTTGTTGGCTGCTGGTCCTGAACACCTGTTATTGGTAGTGATGGAGTATTGTTTGCTCTAATTACATTTATTGTATTGGTCACAATTATCATTAGCCCTGTGAACAGACAATGTAAGAGTATGGCAAAACAAGCATTGTTTCTTTCATTACTTCAGAAGCAATACTTGAATACTTGTTAGTAAACAGGACAGATGGCAATCATTACAACTGGATGTCTTTTATGATCTCATTTTTTCACATAAATCTAAACACACACACACACACATATATATATATATATATATATATATATATATATATATATATATATATAAAATGAAAAGTACATGTGTGATTCCATTCTTATTTCCAGCTCAAATTACTCAGAAATACAGTTGATACACTGCACTCTGGGAGACTGGGCTGGACATGCAAATTAGACCACAATGCATGCTCACTCTGTTAATCCAAAACTGCTATATACATTTCTCCTTTTAAGCTTATACTCTCTGTATTTCACAGCTTTAAGCACAGCACCGGATGGATTATGCACAAACCAGGAGACCTACCCACAGACAGAACAGCACATTATTAAGACACCTCATATGATGTTAATGTTATATATATATATATATATATATATATATATATATATATATATATATATATATATATAATATATATTTTTTTTTATTTATTTATATATAATTAACATCATATGGAGTGTTTTTGTATCAGATGGTTAGGCATCCGGTTTTCTGTCCATAGATATTACTTTTATATATCCATCTAATGGTTCATATACAGTGTCATATGATTCCGTCCAACCAACACATGACAGGATGTCATAGTGTTAGAATGATTTAATGCACACTGACAGTTATAATAATAATAGCTTACTTACAGAACAAAATGTGGTGTGACAGTGAGTCATCTGTCATAAGATGTTTTCTATATTTACACTATTTAAACCTGAAGCAAAGCATGCATGCCATTTGTAAAACTGCATTAGATATATGTGTGTCAATAGTAACGGAACAGCCAAATTGGCTACATAGATACTTTGAAGTAATATTCTGAAGCCAGTTCATTCATGATCCCTCATGTCCATGTCTATTAAACTGTTTTTATATCACTGTTGTTGTTGTTTAGTCGTTCAGTCATATACAACTCTCTATGACCCTATGGACAGCAGCACACCATGCACATCTATCATTATGTCTCTGGTTGTGCTTATCCATAAGGTTATTTTGGCAAAGATACTGGAGTGGGTTGCCAGTTCCTTCTCCAATGGACTGCGATTTATCTGACTTCTTAGTTATGACTTGCCCATCTTGGGTGACTCTACATGGTTTAGTTCACGACTTCATTGTGTTTCACAAGCCTCATCCCCACAACAAAGTAGTGATCCAAAAGGGGTTCTATATCATAGTCATCATTAAAATAGGCAAATCAAAATTACTACAGTAATGTTGATTTATCAGCCAAGTTTTGATCAAAACAGTATCGTCCAAATGTTATTGTTGTATGCTTTCTAAAGTGAGATCATAGATCTTTCAAAAACAACATGCTCTGTGGTAAACAACAGTATGCTTTGTGAGATAATACAGTATTGGTAGCACAGTTTGGAGATCAACAACAGGTAATAATACTTAATTGCAAAATATGATTTGAAATATTATGACACTTTTGATATTTCCTATTGTTCTATATGGATATGGTTCCACATATATTTTTCAGCTTTGCATTCCTCCACCTTTTTAATTATTTTTTTTTAAATCAATTTTTTTCTACACAGATTGTGTAAAAGCTGTATCTTGCCGAATTGCAGTATATAGTGATAACTTTTTTATTGGACAAATAATATAGTAAGAGTGACAAGCTTTCGGAAGCTGTTCCTCTCTTTATTAAGTCAGAAGCAATACTGAATAAGGTATGAAATAAGCAGTGAGAGAGCAGAAATTTAAAGTGACAAATAAATTAAGAAATGCCCGGTCAAGTATGCAGGTCTCTACACACAGACTGAATTAAGAGATGATCATGTAGATGATTGAATTTTCTTCTACTATGTGATAGACATTCTGGTGTACTGACCAGATGTATACCATATCTATGGGCTATGCACAATATATTTTTGTTCCAACTTAGGACTCAATAGTAGTTCTCTTATGGGATAGAAATTCTGGTGAACTGACAAGATATATCACATATATATGTGCTACGAATTTTTAATCTTTTATTCTCTTTTTAAATTCTCTTCCCCCCTCTGGGCACTGAATACACATATCATGCTTACACAGGGACTTTGTAGAGGCGGTAAAGAGTGGTTGCAGGACAGGTTGTGAAAAAGACCTCATGCTGACCAGAAGCAGCAGATTGATATGGATGCAGGAAGGTTAGATTATTCAGTGGGATATTTCACATCAGGAATTACTATATATATGTGGATTTGAGTTTACTCAAGCTATTTATAAGTCCTCATATGACCCAAGTACAATCGATAACTGTTCTGTAAGGTAAGACAAAAAATATACACAAATGATAAAGGTTTTGTATGAGACAAATAGTGGAGTTGCAGAGCGTTTAAAATAATAAAACTAACAGTAAAAAATAACAAAAAAAAGTAACTGGGAAGAAAGAGGATTCAAACTTCAAACCCACAGTTTTAAAAATAAAGGCTTTTACCCACTGCACTACATTTCTACATGAAAAGTACCAAATGTGTAAATCAATAAAGCTAATCTATAATCAGTTTGACAGTGACAGCCTAAACATTATCATTTATTGAGAATCTTGTGGGAAGGCTTCAAGGACTATATAGGGGATATCTAAATATGATTATATCTTGATTTGGATCTGTTTAAAAAATGTCCATTTAAACACCCTTGATATAGACACAGTCTTATTCCAGATGGCATTGCACTATATCTAAAAAGGGTATACTGATTGGGCCAATATATATTTGTGGTAGTATGGCTGATGAACTCGACCACTAATGAATACAGTGACTACTGAAATATGTGCAGTAAATATACAATGGATCATACTATTCTATTAACATTTACAGCATAAAAGAGTAACAGTCTGTAAAATAACAATCAAACATTTGTCTCATTTATTTAGATATTATTATTGTATTTTTTTATTATTATATTTGACATATTGAAGCTCAAGATTTTCTATTATCATATCGAGTTTCTGTTGTTTTTATAACTGTAAATATTCTCTTTTTATTTGGCAGTATATCGCCTTTGCTTCCCTGTTCTTCATTCTCATCTCTATCACAACGTTTTGCCTTGAAACCCACGAGGCATTCAATGATATCAACAACAAGACTGAGACCATCGTACATGGCAACATCACCAAGACAGAGACCATTTTGGAAGTGGAGACCGAACCCTTTCTCACCTACGTAGAAGGCATGTGCGTGATCTGGTTTACTTTTGAGTTTTTCATGCGTGTTTTGTTCTGTCCAGACAAGATGGAGTTCATTAAGAGCAGCTTAAATATAATTGACTTTGTCGCCATCTTACCCTTTTATTTGGAGGTCGGCTTAAGTGGTCTGTCTTCCAAAGCAGCCAAGGATGTCCTAGGTTTCCTCCGGGTTGTCCGATTTGTTAGGATCCTGAGAATCTTTAAGCTCACTCGACATTTTGTTGGGCTCAGGGTTCTTGGTCACACTCTACGAGCCAGTACAAATGAGTTTCTCCTTCTTATCATATTTTTGGCACTTGGAGTTCTCATTTTTGCAACCATGATATACTACGCAGAAAGAATCGGTGCTGCCCCAGATGACATCACAGGAAGTAAGCACACTAACTTTAAAAACATCCCTATAGGGTTCTGGTGGGCTGTAGTAACCATGACAACTTTGGGCTATGGAGACATGTACCCAGTGACTTGGTCTGGTATGTTGGTGGGTGCTCTTTGTGCTTTGGCAGGTGTGCTGACAATTGCTATGCCAGTCCCCGTTATTGTCAACAACTTTGGAATGTACTACTCCCTTGCTATGGCTAAGCAGAAGCTACCAAAGAAAAAGAACAAACATATCCCAAGGCCGCCTCAACCTGGATCACCCAATTACTGTAAACCAGACATGCAGTCTCCCCATAGGAGTGCTCAAGGAGATTCCTGCCCTTTAGCTCAGGAGGAAATCATTGAGATCAACAGAGCAGGTAAGAATGAATGGTTTTCTGCCAAGAGCATAAGAGCATTAAGTACAATCACAAGGCCAGTATATTATATATGATAGATATTAAGAGCTTAAACCGAAAGAAATACAAATAATTGAACCAATAAAGGGAAGAAACAGCATCAGAAGGAGGTGTTGTACATGTGTTTAAATCTTGAAGCCTAGGCCTAAAAACAACAACAAAAAACAATCAGTCAATGAAGTGTATACAGATCAGCTAATCAAGATATAAAATATAAATGTACATTAAACATTGCAGTTATTCATCAGTTTAGTACGATTTATTAAATAATAGTTGTGAAAGTACATTTACAAATTATAAATTACTTTTATCTATCCGTTAAACACAACTTTAGATTTCCCTTTTGTTGCATATAATTTAACTCAAAGTGGAGTTTTAGTTTTTATGCAGTTTATTTAATTATTGTATTTTGAATTATTAAATATTTTAAATATTGTTAATTCAGCACATATTAAGTATTTACTCTAGCAGAATAACAAAAAGACATTGCTAGACACAGAGCACAAAATATAGGCCCCTAGTACAACATAATTTGGGGGCACTCCTTATAACTCTCCCTCTCTATGTATATATACATATGTAGGGTGGAAATTTCCAAGGAGCCTTGGAGTTACAGCTCTTAAAATATGTACATTTGACTTCTAATATTTTGTAACGTGCCCCTATCAAGGGCTTCCTTCATTATAAATATACATACCACTTAAATATATATATTCTATCTTTCTCTCTACAAATTTATACTCTATTTTTATATATGCATAACTCTCAAATAATATTTTGATTTATATAGCATCAGGATATATTTTGAATACTGAACTAACAGTTTATACCCAGTAAAATATAAATAAATTAACGACTAGAATTTTTTTTTGTTTGCTATCAGTACTAAAAATATGTTATTCCTGTTGTATACTTGGATAAAATAATAATAGTAAAGTATCAAGAAAATATATGAAAGATTGTCAATTTGTATTGATATTATTATTCATAATAAATTCCTTACTAAATGTTTCAATCTCTATCTCAGGCAGAATTGTACCGTGATAACACATTATTTTAATGAAAATAAATGTAGCATTGCAAAAAGATAAACATGGCAAAGAAAATAATTTGCAGCTCAAATCTTTTTCCTTTTTAGTGCTACCACAGTTCAACTGCAATTAGAATGAATTATGCAGAGATGTAATACACCCTATATTTGGATCAGAGTATTAAGGGCATTTTTCACATGACTTCACTGTAAGACGAAGTTGAGAAAACCTGAAAGGGTTTTTCCTAATTAAATTTCCACCTACATTTGCTTTGTCTTCTAGTGAGAAGTCCAAATACATGTAAAATGTTTTAGAAACATGCAATCTAATCCTAGCACTTTTTTATTTTTTTAAAACATTTTCTCATTTTGTTACAAAAAAGGTCTTTTCTAATTCAAAAATATTTCTATGATGAAAATCAGCCCTAAAAGTGTCAAGAAAGATGTTACATGTGATATAGGAGAATTACCTAAATATTTATATAAAATAGAAACGACTGAATAAGGTGCAGAAACTTAGCTAGTGTACTCATTAATCATCTACTGTAGTCCTATATTTAGACTAGGAGAGGTATGTTGATATGGGAGCCCAAAAAGGTCATAGCAGTCGAGTGCAACCGGCCTTACAAAAGAGAACAATTTTCTGGTTAAAAAACTGAAACAAGTGGGAAGGTATTGGAGATGAAAAATTACTAGTACAAAGTATATTCAATCTGAATCATGAAGTAGTAAATGCCTATTATGAACTGTTAAAATCATTATAGCCTTTGAGAAAGCCACAAGAGTGGTAAAACGACCGTTAGGCTTTAATTTGATAAGGGGTGTACTTATTTAGTCTGTTGGCCTATATCCGGTTTGTGAGGCTCCCTAACTGGGCATCAGGAATTTAGGAATCATACCTTTGATGTTATGGCCTGCAAAAGGGCTAATGTGGGGCCACACACTTTGGAGGTTTATACTCATCTTATATATGTACATATTTGTATAGTGTTTTTATCAATTACATTTTGTTCCTTTATTCATTGGACCTTTCAGTGATATTAGTGGTAATGTATATTGGTCTTTGTGGTGCACACTATTTTTGTATGGCATTTTGCCAATTATATAGCCTGTGTTTTTTTGTAGGCAGATTTTCCAGCAGGTGATTAGATCCTCCTTTTGCCTAGGATTTCTATTTCCTACTATTTATTGATTAGTTTGCTTTAGCCAAAGTTGGGGCATCAGCTAGTGAGCCTTCCAGGTAGGAGGACCCACCTGGGTCATAGGCATGCTCTTCACTCTATCCCTGCTTTGTGTGTGTGTGCCATTTGGCCAAGAGGCCCATATATGTGAAGTATAAATTACTGTGCCTATATTCCTTCTAATTTTTTATTACAAATTACAGGAACTAACTGTTTTATATTGTGATGTGATTTAATAAAGGATGATTTTAATAGCTCATTGTAGGTACTCACCACTTTATGATTCAGATTGAAGATACATTTGGCTTTGGTACAAAGTATAGACAGTTTTTGATAATGTTTAAGAAGAACAAAAATTGTTGTTAGGGTGACAGGAATTTTTTTAATGTGTGAACAAATAATTACTATAACTGAGTTGGAATTTTTGTCATTCATTATTTCTTGGGGTCAATGACCCCTATTAAACTTTTTTATCTCCTGTAGATGTGTGGCCCTTGATAGGAAAAATGATCCTTACTCCTTCTATAATGTGGCTTCCATAACTCTTATAGTACAGAGTACAGTCATGCTAAACCCAATCAGGTTGTGGCTTATCCAAAATTATGTATACATACTGCAATTGCATTTGAACAACTATTCTTCATAATTCTTATCATACTGAAAAATGAATATGCATTAAAACTCTTGTAATTAGAGAGAATAAAATACTCTTGTTCAATTAAACACAGTAAGTTGTTGAGTTAAGTTCTATTCTTGCAAGTCCAAAATGTATTTGACTAAAATTAGAATTTGTCAATTATCCCAAAGAATAGCCTTAACAGCCATCAATGATAGAACCTAAACAGCCATCAATAACAGAGTAGAATATCAACATTGACCTATAATTCAACTTCACATTTACAGTTTATTTGGTTATTTAAACACAATTGACCTCTCCATGGTTGTGTCCAATTTCTAACTCCATCACTGCTAGCAGAATTATCTTGTGCTACATCCAATTTGTTCACTGATAGTACACAAGTGTTTTTAGCAATATTCAGAATCTCAGCAAGTGGTGATTAACCAAACGTATGAACATTATGAAGATCTTCAATGATAAATTATGTATGCCTGATTTATTAGTGGACTATTTTTGCAAATGGGGATTATGTGTCTCAGTACCCCTTGATAACCAATGACATGTATTGAGTGTTTGGCAGCTGTGGACTTTTTTAAATACCTAATTAAAGGACCACTGTACCTCAAGAAAAAATGCAATGGTTTGTGAAGTGTGTATAACACTAACAACATTTCCATGATCTTAAAAACACCTTGTTTATGAGTAATGGGGTCCATTTATGAGTAAATGAATCAATTTTCTGTTTATTGAATCACTTCCTCTAATCTGGATCATGTCTGTGTTTTATCTATTAGTGAAGGGGTTGTGGAAAATGAAGGAAGAGATGTGAGATTGCTTTTCTTAGATTGGATCTGACTCAAATGGATTCCACATCATTCACCCCAACAGGCCCAGAAGTAGATAATCATAACCAATGCTCTCCAGAAATGTAAATGTCCTTCTCACACACACATACATTTCATCAGAGTATCATGGATGCTTCCAAGGACCAGCAGAGGTGTAAAAAAATGTCTAACTATCTTTTGCCCTGCTTAACTATGTGCTTAACCTGGTTCAAAGTTTTCAAATGTGTATTTGTTATTGAACAACGGTCCTTTAATGAAGAGTCTGGTTCTTTTCCATTAGTTTTATTATCAGTATAGAATTTGTCTCTGCAGAGACGTAATACCAATGTGTATGTTACATTTGCAGTGCTCTATTGTCTAGGTGTATTTGCCTCAATGCCCATGTTGGTTTAGTTTAGCAATAGGTTCTCACAGTTTGATGCTAGTGCATATCTAAGTAGCAGAATTTAACCGTCTTACTGTCTCAGAGGGAATTTGAATGAAAGAAGGTCTAAAGCACAATGAAAGGATGACCTGAAGTACACAACAGAGAATTAAGAAAGGTAGGAAAAATCATGATGTTAGAGAGAAAAAGAAGACCTGAAAGTAACTGTAGGACAAGTAAAGAAGGAGCTGGGGAATGTGTCTGGTGGGAATGACATACATGAACATTAGAAATAACTGTGCAAAATGTAAGAAAATAAATACAAGAGACAGAATGTATAATGAACGTTGAGAGAAGCAGAAAATTAGATTGCTTGAGTATGGAATAAGATTACACAATGTATAGAGAACATGAAGGACACAGCAGGAGGAGTGAATACTAGAGGTGCTGAAAGACAATGTCAGTGTATAGAGACAAAGAACTATACTTTTTTCAAGGACTAGAATGTAGAGTAATACTAAACTACATATAAAGCAGAGAAAGTATGAAAAGTAAGGGGGAGTGATGCAATAAGGAGTACTGCATAAAAGAAAGGAAATTTGGAAAAATGCGATTAAAACTGGCATAGACATCCTCTAAATGACAAATCAATAGGCAAAGAAGTATAAGATGGAAATAAATATTGCTATGTTGAAAGGAAGTTGAAGTGCATAACGAACGATGGGTTCTGGATAAAATTATTAAAAAGTGCATTATAATTATTAAAAAGTGTGTTATAATTGTATTATCTATCTAAATACTATGGACCATATCAAATTCCGAGCCCACAGTTGCCTTCATATAGCCCGTAAGTCTGCGGCCTTGAAATATGCAACAGTTACAGAGCGATTAAATTGAGCAAGTCTGCATCTACATGGGCGAAAGCCAAAACCATAAACTATGCAATCGTAAGTAGCATTTCAGGGCATGACCATGATCAATTAAGCAAGGCCGTAACTACCGATTTACAGCCTCATTAAATTGGGGCTACGTTGAAGAACATAGCACGTAACTCCAATTTTACGTTTTACGGCTATTAAATTAGCCTGGTAATTTTGCTTGCAGCCGACTTACATGGTAACACGCAGAACGACTGAAAAATTGATACGTGCTGAGCAATGTGGCACTTCGCACACATAAATCCTTTAATCTGCCATGCCCGTAACCACTACTTGGTTAATTCAGCTATTAAATTGCAACATGGTCAACATGAGCAAGCACGTAACACGCAAATGGAGCCCAAAGGCCTACATGTGTTCGAGAGCACCCGCAAGGGGGGTATAGTCCAATATGTAGCACATCATAGGCAAATAAAAAGACAAAGCTGTACATTTATTATAAGGGAAAGTGATGTTAGGTCTTAGAATTAATAGCACAACCTTCTCAAGCCCGCAAATCGGCCCCAAAAATACTTTATTTCATGTTTATATTTTGTGTGATATCGATCCCGGCAATCAATGTGTTAATACATATACTGTAACTCGCATGTAATAGAATATCATAATTACTTCTTTATTAATATTGCATTATATCTGGCCTGTGGGTCCGATTGCAAACTGGAATTGAAGCATGTAGGACTTTGAAATCTACCCTCCCCTTTTTCAGTGGCGTAACGCTAACGATCTCTTTTTCCATTGGCTCCATCTGAATCCGTAACTATGTAATTGCTTAATTGTTTGTGTTCGAGCACTTAACACGACAGCCGCAAACTGGTTTACGAAATAGCCTCTCTCGCTTGTAGCTTGCATCCCTTTCTAATTTATTAGCAACGTAAGTAGGCCAAATTTCAACCCCGCAGACATTACTTGCTTCACGTTGGACTTACGGGGCTGGAATTTAATATGGCTATTAGAAACAGCCAATAGTAAATGAGACCGTTATCATGATGTCAGTGAAACTTCCAGGTTAAACCACAATCAATTTGTGTTTAGAAGTACTATTTGCGATCGGACTCGCATTCCAGAAATATTGCAATCTGAAAAAATCAATAAATCTACTATTCTAGTCCATGCAAGGTCAATGATATGTATTAATAAATTGATTGCTGGGATCAATATAAAACAGAAATTACACAAAAAGCTTTTTTTTTTGTTTGCCGATCTGCAAGCTTGAGACTGTTGTGCAATTAATTCTAATGTTTATCATCGCCTTCCCCATATTTTAAAGTGCAGTATTGATTTTGTATTTGCTTTTACAGTGTTACAGACATGTGTTTAACCCCCTTGCGAGTCCTATCTAGTACTTGTAGGATTTTTGGCTACATTTGCCATTTACGGGTGTGAAAACATTTGCGGGTTTGAGAAATTTTACCAATGAATAGCGATTTGTGATTTTAGACATTGTAACTTTTGCGGACTTGAGTAATTAGCGATTGCGGGCTTGATAGATCAAAGGCTTAGCTGAAAGTTACGATCTTGACAACCATAGGGATTTTCAGCCTGTAACCCGCAGATCGATTGTGGGTAGCTCAAAGAGGCCAATTTAATAGCAGTAACTTTGCGGGCTATATTAGGGGCTACAGTAACTAGAATTTGGACAATTTAATAGGGGCCTATGTATTTTAGAAAGGTAGTGTGGGTGAATCGAATTATAAGTGAAAAAATGCATAAGAGGAGATACATAGTGAATATGAGTTAATTAAATGCATTTATTTAAAAAATAAAAAATAATAGTTCTTTTACCGTTAATTATAATACAAAAGTTATAACAACATATAAGCGTATGTATATATTTTTGTACAGCTAGGATTAAAGAAAATAAGTGACTACAGTACTACTGAGATGATGTTATAATGTAGATATAGATGTAAAAAAAACAAAATAGGAAAGACAAATACCTGTAAGTACCTTCACTCAAGTCAGAAACTAAACTATGGCAGAATAGCAATGAAGCTAAACAGAAATATTAAATTAGCAATAAGAATGAATACTTTTGACAAAGTAAATAATAAAGAAAGAAATAAGTAGAAGAGAGCTTCCCGAGGGTGGTGTTACGTTATTTTGTGTCAGCACTAAAATGTGAATATTAGCCATAAATTATTAAACCTATGTGAGATACAAGACAACATACCATAATATTCAATGGAGAATTTTATTCTTAAGTGTTATCATCCTAGGTGAATAAACTCCACAGAATATTGTGAGGTCTTGTGATATAAGTAAGAATATCTTGCACTGAAAAATAAGGTGTTCAGCCCATGTTTGTAGGCTATAGGAAAGTTGCACATCAAGGCTTTAATGCAGTAAGATGTGTAGAGGGTTTATTCTTAAAACTGGTAATTTGCATTCTGGGCTAAACCTGAAGTTTTTAAGTTTTTGTTTGAGAACTGGAAAAAATGGAAACAATAATCTTTACAGAAACAGATCCTTATTCTAGAAATGGTCTTCAGTTTGTAGAAATAACACATTTCTTTATTTTAATTGTTTTATTGTATACATTACATGATAATTGATCACATGAATCAGACGACTAATGAAAACTAAATAAGGAATATTTTGTGAAAGGCAATGTATATATGTAGTTTGAGAATGGGATATTACATGGAATTGCAAATCCTTGTTTTATTTGTATATGAAATGTGATATTTCTATTAAGGTTATTAAACATTCCTTTTAATGGTAATGATTTAAAACATTAAACCACGTTATCATATATTTTAAACCTTTGACCATCTTTAGTCTCTCAATAATGAATCTTCACTAGTTCTAGTTTAAAAATGGAAGTTGGCTGATCTTAAGTTGAAGTCAAATTACTTTTACAAATAGGAAATATATTCCCCTCATTTGTATATTATATAAATTAGGAGTTTTAGATCCAACAGATGGTATGGAATCAGAAAAAAATATGTTGGGTCAGAGAGTGAGGCAATATAGATAGGGCTACACATTGTAGGCTTATGTCAAACAGAATGGCATCAAAATAGTTAAAATGAGTAAAGAAGATTAGTAAAACTAGTGAGGAAGGCAATGTATTTTTTGCATTACATTAGATATATCACAGTAGCCTATCCATTAGTCTATGTCTCAGTTTGATTAGTATCCCACTCTAAGTAAACATATAATTCCCATTTAAGACTAGGTTAATATCTCAGTGTGCATGTGTTTATCACAGTGAGGCATTTTTATGTGTATGTCTCAATAACAGTCCCAGTCTCAGCTGGGGTTTCCACAATCCCAGTTGAGGTGTATACCTCAGTTAATGTGTCGGAATTAATTACCGTATTTGCCCATTAGTAGTACATATCTATGCTATTTTTGATTTATGAATGAAATGACACTTGTGATATGTTTCTATGTTACTTCCAATGGCTGTTTGTCTCTGGTAGTGTAGTACACATAGTAGAAGTCTCAGTTGATGTATACTATCTCTTTATTTCCCATGTCCTGTGCAGATATCTCATGTGTATCACAGTAGAAGATTATATATTCCAATTGATTTGCATCCCACAGTCAAAATATATGTTTACTTCATATGTCTTTCTCAGCTGAGGCTTGGATCTCAGTAAATAAGTGTCCCCGGAGAATGTAGTGTCACAGCGGAAATGTGTGACTGTATGCCTTCTACTGGATATGTTGGCTGCTGCCTCAAAACCAGTTGTGTCTATGTAAAAGTTTGTGACTTGCTTTATGTTTCTGTCTTAATAGTCATTTGCACATCAGTTGTCAGTGTCTCATGAGACGTCGTAAGTGTCTGAGTAGTAGTTGTTGGTATTAGAAGACTGTAAATGTGCATGTCTCAAAAATGTATGTCATCATCACACTGAATCTCTATAATGATATAGGGCTTAGTTGTTGTAGTTGTTGTATTTCTTAGTTTTTAGTTGATGAGTTTTTATTAGTTGATGTGTATTGGTTTTAGCCAGAGAGGCCATTTCAAATCATAATGCTCATAGTGGCTCTCTGAAGTATATGTAAGACTTTCATAGACAAC
The DNA here is from genome assembly GCA_027410445.1 of Discoglossus pictus. Taxonomy (NCBI): domain Eukaryota; kingdom Metazoa; phylum Chordata; class Amphibia; order Anura; family Alytidae; genus Discoglossus; species Discoglossus pictus. Next base: position 197,430,199 of record CM050169.1, read on the forward strand.
CTTCTCATTTATTCATGCCTTTATTCATGTTAATGAAAAGTTCTGGGATTTCGACTGAGCTGCTATATGAAGTTTCACATTATATTAAACTGTGATTACCAGTTTATTTACAGCATGTTTTTATTCCACAAGTTTATATACCCTGAAGGAAGATTTAATGAGTTAGTGGAAGAGCTTTAATAAACATGTTTGATAGTGGAGCCTCAATTGTGCACCAGACAGCTCGCATCTTGTTACATTCCCATTATATGTCTCACTGGGAGCTGATCCTAGGATATTCCCAGAAACACCAGGGATTAATGGGTGGGAACATTTGTGTAAATCTTCTGTAATTGGGTATAGAACTTTTAAGCTATCCAATAGAATATATATGCATTCTATTGACTTAAGTATTCATTAGTGCCAATAAGTAATATTTGCCGATTATGTGGCAATATTAAGAGTGATTTTAAGTGTGTATAAATTTACGAATTGGGCAATTGTATCTGGCCCCAGATGTTATAAGCGATGTAACTTTTCTCATATTTGTTTTCCAATAGCTTTTGAATCTGTTGCATTCAGAATACTGACCTGACAGTACATGCAGAAGGACCTAGTTGGCCAAAGTCCATTTGTGGTACAAATATGGTTAACCAAAAGTATCAGCAAGGCAGGTATACTGGCAGGCAGTAGTTGATGGTATGGATAGCTGGCATGGTGGCAGACAAGTATCAGAAAGCAAACGCAGACTGCGGCGGCAGCAAAGGGAACCTGCACAACTCAACACTAACATCAGGCAATATGTGTATGCAAGGGGCAGGTTTGAATATATCAGCAAAGTGTTGGCACGCAAAGGAGCAAATAATCCAAATTAGAGTGCTGGCACGTTAAATCTCAAAAGGAGTGTTAGGACCCGGTACAGAAGCAAGAGGATGCCTGCAGCTTTGTGGATGAGAGGAGGCATGTAAGTTTGAGCAGGGGGCTGGGGGATCCTTACAGCACTCTCGGTTCTAGAGGCGACATAAGGACTATACAGGTTTGGATGTCTACTTTTTGTTAAATGGAGAAGTGTAGCATGCAAATCTTTTGCTTGTGTCCAAGAGCTTTCTTCTCCACTTTATCTGTGCCAATTCACAAGATAGCAGAACCTTCTACCTAAGACTTTAAAATCAAGTATCTTATGTACCTCATATTTTTAATGATCTTGAAGACATACAAGATCAGAAGATTTAGAGTCCACATTATAGCTACTGTTCAATGTCTTCAGAGGACTAATAAGGAATGATGATACTATCTTCATAGCAGTAGGACATTACAAACGGAAGGTAGTAGGATTGAGACGTGCTACAATAACGATCAATATAATTGGGACCTTGCTTCTCAAATGGTTCTTGAAGGCATAGGCTTTAGTAGACATAAATATAAAGTCTATCACTTGGTAGGAGCTGAACATCTTTTTTTATCTGCATGCTTCTTTTGTAGATCATAGGCTTTTTATAATATCCTGTATTTTAACAATAATGTGTCAAAGAGAAAACATTAGGAAGAAAGTGTCACGGTTCAGTCTACTGACCTGAAAATATATTCAGAAGCACACGTAACCAAAGTCCATGTGCGCTACAGATAGGTTTAACCAAAAGCAGGTCATTTGAGCAGAAGTTCAAGGTTAGAAGAGTTCAACCAAAGTCCAGAAACAATCTATATCAGAAACCAGGAAAATCCGAACATGGAGAAAAGGGGAACAAGATACCCCACGAGGCCAGGTGTCAAGGCAGGCAAGTAGTAGTGGATGGTAAAGGCAAGAGGAACAGTGGAAAACAGATATTAGGATATCAGCAAACAGGCACACTCATGAACAAGTAATGGCAATGCAGGCATAAGCAGCAGACATATATCAGACAGCAAACACAGACTGAAACTGGAGCAAAGGAAACCTGCTGACATGGACACTAATACCAAGAAAGGATAGTACAGAGTTCTTAAATACCACAGCAGTGGACTGACTGAAACGGGTGCAGGTTATACAAACTGGATCTAGATAAATTTGAGCAGGGGGCTGGGGGGATCTTAATATTGACTTTGATTGAAGAATGAATGGATGAGCCCTATGCCACTGTATCTCTCATAAAAAGTTAGTGGCTGCAAGAGGGGCATGCTTAAAATTACTGATCTGTTTGTTAGTGAAACTAAAACTATAAGGGAGGTCACAATGGTCCTATAATATTTTGAATGCAATAATGTGTCCCTGTGTGATGAGGTGGTAAAGTTTTGGTTGACTCTTATACTTCTTCTTCAATTCTGCTTACAAAAAAGAGGTTTGATACGTAAAACACATTTTTGCCTTTAGTAACATAACTACATGGGTCAGGATAGTTACATTTAGAGCCTCAGACTTATCTGAATTGACCTGTCAATCCAGCAAAGTTGTCCAGAATTTTTAAAAGATTGGGCAATATCAGGGGGTCTTGTGATTGTCATAAAGACATCATCCACGAATGGGCAAATTTTGGAGTCTGTCCTGCCCAGGGATACAACAGTTATATCAGTGTTGGCTTATTGAAGCTGATAAGGGTCCTTAATCAAATCAAAGAGTGCCATGAACAGGTGACCATCACATCTATGATACCTGGTTGATTTAGCCTATAGAGTTGTAGTTCCTCTGTGTGAAAGATTTTAAATAGATAGGTCTATCCCAATGGGTAAAATGCATTTCCACTTTCATACAAAAATTAGGATATTGTATTGAATTTGGGAATTATATTAAGCACTCATCTCAAAATATAAAAAACAAATAGGAAGGCAATAAGTTGTTTGACTATGATTTTTGTCATGAATTTTATGTCAATAGTCATGAGGGTCTTTGGCATGAAATTATATTTATTCAGATCCTAGATTAGGTATAGCTGTCAGGTCTAAGCGCTTTAGGTCATATCTGACTGTATTACTGTCTAGTTAAAGTGTGGAATGAGGAGGTTCAAATATCTTTTACAGAGTAATACACACTGCCTATTCTGGCCCATGGCTTTCCATGATTTAAGTGAGAAGATTTTTGCATTAATCTCATCCGGTGTGAAGGGAGAGTTGTTTTTGGGAAGGTAAGCATTAGAGGTGATAATTATTAAAAAATTGTCTAAAGTGATATAGATTTGGTGACTGCTATGTGTTATAATGTTATTTCTGACTTCTGTTATGGTTATGTGTAATTGTTCCTTGCTCGGTATTGATCTGTCTCCAACCAAACAGGTCTATCAGACCCATTAAATTAGAGCTCCGTAAGTGCAACGTGAAGCTCGCAATGGCTGCGGCTTTGAAATTTAGCCGAGTTAATTTGCTATTAAATTAGAGCGGGCTGCGAGTTACAAACTCGAGACGCAAACCCGTAAACCAGTTGTCGGCTGTCGGATTTGCGGATTTGTTGATGATCAATTAATCAAATCTGTAGTTACGGGTTTAGATGGAGCCAATGGAGAGATCGTTATCATTACGTCAGTGAAAAATGGAGGTTGGATTTCAAAGTCCTAGGGGCTTCAATTAAGAGTTACGATTGGACCTACATTCCAGTTCCATCATATGTATTAACACATTGATTGCCGGAATCGATATAACACAAAAAATATACATGAAATTTGCGGGCTTGAGAATGTTGTACTTTGCTCTGCATTTGCGTGTTATGGGCTTGCTCGCGAGTGACTTTGTTGCAATTTAATAGCATGATTGGAATTGTAGCAGTTACGGGCTTGATGAATCAAAGGATTTGCGGCTGGGAAGTTCAACATTGCTCATCCTGTAGGCTTTTATCGCAGCAAACCCGCAGCAGCAGCGGCCTGCTTTACGGGGATAATTTAATAGCCACAGGTCCTACTTTCTACAATACGAGCTATGGTTTTAAACGTAGCACTAATTTAATAGGGCTATATGTTTCTTCCATCAGAATATATGTGCCGTTAGAATATCTGTATCATGTTTGAGTTGCACAAAGTCAGGGGTGGGAGTATTCTGTGTCTGGCATACTTGTCTTTTCAACTATTGATTGGTCCCCCAGGTGGAAAAAAGTATTTTTATACACAGTTTGATGTTTTGATCAGAATATATAGTCTCCTCCTATGATTAACGCACAACTGTTTTGTCAGATTATTGTATTGAAGTATTGTATGGTAAGGATCATTTGGGTAGATGGGGCTTAGAGAGATTGGTGTGCATTTTTACTCACAAAAAAAAGCCTTGGTTTAGTGTGAATCTGCCCTTTTTGTCAAAAAGTATGCTCGTCACTTGTAACGGCATTGATACAAGTTTTTTTTGTGCTGAAACGTGATAATATGTAGGGTTTATGTTTTATGGCCAAAAAGCTAGTCCTCTCTCATTTGGACACTGTAGTCCCCTGACATCGTGACATATAATAGGTAGCATTGATACAAATTTTTTTGGGGCTGAAACGTGATGATATGTAGGGTTTACGTTTTATGGCTGAAAAGCTAGTCCTCTCTTATTTGAACACTGTAGTCCCCTGACATACAATATAAAAGGCTGAAGGTTCACCGTAAGTGTCATGGTCAAAGTAAATTTCCTTTAACTGGATATGAACAGAAAGAAAGGAATGGGGAGAACAGATAAAGCAACACGATTAATGCAAGATAACATAAAGTTCTTGTAACTTGAAAACATGCTGTAGTCTGAGTGTGGTCATAGCCTTTGTCAGGTAGTGCTCTTCCTGGTTTAGGTAGCCCACTGTCATACATGTCAGGCAACCAACATCAACTGGACACTGAACAGGGGCATAGAATAGAGTAAACTCATCTAACAGTATGTTGCAAGTAAACTGTTATCAGTGTCAAAACATATGTGAGATGTTGGAGGGATTTTGTAAGGCCTGTGTGAAGAGTTACCATTTTGATCAAGTTGGAAGGTGGTCACAGTCATTCCGTACAAGGATGAGGGACATCTAGCTGCAAGTGTGGCAGACCTTTGAATACATTAATTCATGTTAGCATGCCTTCACCTATGTATGTCACTATATTACTAATAGTGTTAGGATTAAGCAACAATTTGAAAGGATATCTATATAGTATTGGGTTTAAAGTTACTACATTTCTAAAAAAAATATTGGAAATCATGGTAAACTTTAATATTATGAGTGTCCAATTTGAGGATTCTTTTGGAACACCCCTATATATTGTTCCCTTGATGGCATAGAAGTAGAATTTTTAAAAAAAAAGTCCCTCAGTCTTCAATCAGGGTTACGTTGTTCTGGTGCCCTATTGTAAGCCTTAATTCAAGTTTGTCTTTTTGAAATGCAATCTAATATCCAAGTGACTCTCTGATTACCGCTTTCCACTTTAGGGGTTCAAGACACAGAAGACAGCAAATCAGAATCAAGTCATACTGGAATTTACAAATAATACCACCAATGAAGGGTGAATAAAGACAGGTGAATGGCAGATTATTTGTTAATTCCAGTGTGCCTTGATTCTTATTTGCTGCATCTTATTGCAAGCCTTCACAACAACTAGTGCCAGGTCCCACAGCAACTGAAAACCGTGGTTTAACAGAGTGTCACTGGATGTGTAGGTCAGATTACACTGCCCTGAAGGGCACTCGACATAGTGAAGGGAGTTGCTTTTCATGCTTTTGAAACTGCCAATCCTTCCTGTGCGGAGCCAAATTGCTGTAAGGCTATCTCTAAGGTCTATGGAACACAAAGAGCCCAGGAAACAGAGAGACAGAAAAGGAAAGTGAGGTCAAGTTACCCCTCACAATGTGAGATGAGCCTGTAAATAACTTCAAACAAAAAACAAATATTCTGTGTTACACATCTATATGTATATCTTGATGCAAATTTGGAACACATTTGGAAAATATGGACAAAATGTATTTAATTTATTTGGCAATGTCTGATGGGTGTACAACAATAAATTGAAGATGTTTAGAATGAGTTTGATTCCAATTAGATAAGTTATTTAAAAATAATTGGATATCAGAGACTATAAATTTTGGGAGATTCCATATAAGTGTAATCTGTTTCTTGGAGTTTGCTTCTAGTTGTTTAATACAATCTGTATGCTTAATTGATTGGGCCTCCAGTTCAGACAATATTTTGCCCCAGTCTCTTGTCTATTTTTGTTTTCTAAAATCATGTCAGGCAGTTCTTTTTGAAATTTGTGTATCTATGGCCAGTTTAAAATCTGTAATCGGATCATCATATATTCCTCAGGAAGATAAGGCATAGACTGGATCATTTGTAATTTATGTTTAGAGAATCTCTTAATGGATATATGATAATGGTCTTTTTTGAGAGTTTGGGTCCTCTGTTTTGGGACACTTTGCTTACAAGTGTTTATAAGATGATTGTTAAAGCATTTTTGTATAGTTATAAATTTAACGGTGTAACAATGTGTTTGTTCTGATGACCAAAAGTAAGGAATAGGTACCTTGCCATATCCAACATAAATCAGAGTCCCCTGATGCTGCAACCCACATCATGGATTTGCATTTCCCTTCAATATAACAAGACTGGAGGAAATGGAGTTTCAACTTTGGCTGATGAAATTACAAGCAATTTCCTTGCCTAATACTGTATATGAGTCTTGCAATGGCTCTGTGCCCATGATGGGCTATATAACACATTTTTGTCTGTTTCTTACCAAACATTTGAAACCCAGGAAACTTATATATACATTTAAGCCATTGTAAACTACCCTTACAAATTGTCTTTGGATTAGTGTAATGTTTGAGGCCTTAACACCACTTAGAGATTGCTGGGCTATATTGTGAAAGTCCCGCAATATACCATAAATAGTAGGCATCAGGATTTAGGCCTCAAGAGCCACTCATGGTCCAGGTGTGGTGGGCTCCAAGAGGTTAGAGAAGTACATCAAGCCAGTATGTTATTTGGAGGGTCCTCTCTGCTCTGGAGCCCCACTGCAGATGTATTTTTCAGGGTTTCCTGCATCTGGTGTAAGAATTTCAGGGTTGTGTCCACTGATTCCTCTCACCACCTGCACCCTGCATTCGGCTCTTATAAGACACATAACATATTGCTTGGCATCTTTTTCAACATACATGATATCACTCAAAGAAAAATAACAAAATAATTATTTGACAAGCATTGTGGGACCCATTGCTATTTCTCAGAATATTACTTTATCAGGTGCTTAGGCTTTCAAGAATTATCTAAACTTTTGGTTATATAGTAAGGTGTCTTATATTCCATTACATTCAATTTCTGAAATATAGAATCTCAAGATTTGTAACTTCCTGCTTGTTTAAGTTTTCATTATTTTCATTGCTTGTTATTGGTGATATTTTATAGATAGAATCCAACCATACATTCATAAAGAAATATTTGAGGTTTCCAAAGTCATTTGTCTCATCTATAACAAATGTTTCATTGGTCTCTTAAAGACATCACTTATAGGTTAACAATTCTTATCTCTGCTTGTCTGCATTGTGATCTTTCAATGTGATCTCCACAGTCAGAAAGTAGTATGTTTTAACCTATCTGTACTGCAACAACTTGCTTTTCTCTTGCTGCAAAACATCAATCTGTAGTTTTATATGGTACATTATATGTGATACGGCTATTTTATTTTCTTTGCACCGAGGACCACAATTGTGTCTTTTTAAACGGTTCCTGTTAAAATATACTCAGCCCAAGTTACCTGCACAGAGATGTGCATTCATATACAACTAATGGTATTGTCTTCTTCTGCAGATGACTTCCTCAACCATATCATTACAGTACAGTAGCTTAGAGTTGTGGAGTTCAAGACCTCAAAAAGGCACACTAAAGAAAATTGAGTGATCCAATAATTTATTCCACATTAAAAACTATCATTAAAAAGTTTAGCACCATCTTCTCACACTAATGCAACTAATTCCAACAAGACGATCCTTTCCCTCTTCCCCTACGCAAAAGATTGGCAGCAGCAGTGCCACCACCAACCGCTAGATGGTGCTGCCGATTTTCCGAGTAGTGCTGTACAATGCATATAAGGCGGGCAGACAGAAGAGGCCTTGAGCTATGAGAGGCGCGCCCATGGCCCTCGAGGGCCTAGCGCCCGCTCCAAACATAGCTTTGGCCTCACTGTCAATTCAGCACCATGTCGGAGGAGGGAATAATTAGGGCCTTCCCTGAAACCAGACTGCTCCATCTAGCGGCTGTCAGTGCTAGCGATTTCTTTGCGCTTACAATACGGGATAGATTCAACAAGACTAATAATGCTGATATAGAGAGACACTTTACTTAAATAAAAGCAAGGACACATAATAAATTAATATAATTTTGCCAGACTTGTTTAGTTATTCAATTTCTGTATTGTAGACCTTTGTAGGTTTAACTATCTAGAATGACGATCTAGATGGTAGGGCTTCTCTAAAAAAAAGACAAATGAAAACAGTTAATTGATTATTGTGCTTAAATATGTACAGGCACCCTTCCCATAAAAAAAAAATACCAGTACAGCCAAGCTGACGTGTATCTACCCTGTTTAGTTCTACGGAATATGACGGCGCATTACAAATAAAGGTTAATAATAATAACAATCATTCCTTTTATATTGTGGAAATATGCCCTAACAGTCAAGTCATTACAACTATGACAACCCTGCACCAACTGGACCCAACATCTTATTTTTTTCTTATAGTACATTTCTAAAATATCCATTCTCTCTCCTTTAGCTCAAGAAGAACTACTCGACAAATCTATTTGGTCCACACCTATAAAAGGATGCATTAATATGCCTGAGAATATGTAAAGAATATTCCAAGAGTTCAGAGCTCTTTTACCAAAACAAAGACTCTGTTATTTATAATGCAGTAAGATGTGTTTCAGTATGAGCGTGTGCTCAGCTTGACAATGTAGCAGAGTGATCTTCTAAAGATGACATATCAAAGCAAAAAAGTAGGTGACTTTGCTTTTGTCTTTTTCCTCCATGATATTTAGATTATTATTCTCATGATGAAACGGCTTAGTATCCACATAATATCTTCCACTAAAGTGTTTCCAGCCCTGCTGTGTGGTTTTCAAAGGAACCTGGGAGTTAATTAGAAAGGAGTGTGAAAAATCTGCAGTAATAACCTGCAGGAAAGCTTGTGTGCCGTCCTACATAGCTGCTGCTGTGAACGGAGATGTCGGACATAGCAACAGTATCTATGGCGGACTCAACTAGGAGCTTTACCCTGGAGAAGACAATGAATGTGATTGATGGGAAAATACACACACAACATGGTAGATACTAAGACAAAAATAAGCTTTGGGTTTAAACGGATGATGAGAAAGTGCCCATAATGAGTCGGAAAGATGAAATATATTCTTGCATTGATTATAATGGAATGTTATCATCTGTATGTCTTAAATTGTTATTTCTAGTGGTTGGAAATATAATCCGAATGTCAGCTCTAATTCACAGCTCTTTCATAACTGCCACATCCTGGGGGGCTTCTCTGTGATACTGAGCGTGATAACTTAGGCAATAACAAATATGAGCTGTACATTAACCATACAAGTTGTTGTTAGCTTAAAATGAATAAGATACATTATATTTTTAGGGAGCTTTGGCTTGCTTATCCCCCATCCTCGTTTTTCCACCAGATTGTTAAATCATTTATAGAGCAATAAAAAAAAAAATTACTATTGTGTGCATGGGTGTAGGAACTGGGGGGGATGGTGGAGATACATCCCCCCCCCCGATTTTTCTATGTTTGTATGTATGTATAAATAAGCTATTTTACGCCCTGTGTATACAATGAGCTGTATCCCCCCCCCCAGAATTATTCTGGCTCCTACACCCCTGATTGTGTACATGTTGCAGGTTTCATATATGCAAGAATATTGGCGCTGTACAGGTCACTTGTTTGACAAGGACAACTGAATGAACTAGCATTTTACTTAGCAGGCTGTGCATCATCAGATATTGAAGGCAGGGAATAGAATTGTCTTCTATCAATAGCACTGCTTTGTGATGTGAATAATAGGAAGAAGAATGATGGTCCTTTTTATGAACAGCACAGCATGGAAACAATCTCATTACACATATGATTAAACAGTTGTGTCCTGAGCCTTTACAATAAATTATAGATCTCATAGTTACAAATATGCTCTGTTACCACTTGATATTTTAACTGTATGCTTTTATTAAGTAGATATGTAATTCAAGGTCAGGTTAAAGTTAATGCTTTATGTTCGATTTTATTTATTGCAATCATAAGAAAAAGTCCACCCCTTTTCAATCTGCATTGTTCTCCTTAATATATCACAGCAGGTACTGTACTGGAGGCTAAAACTTTCCTAATTGGCTCAGCTGTTTTCAGCAAATTAAAATAACGAAACAACTAACATGTAAATGATTTTTTAAAAATCACAGCAATGTGATGGCATGATTATTACCAAACAGAAAAAAATATCTGATATTGTTAAAATGTGATTCCATAATAGGATAATGATGCTATGGGCATGCATACATGTAAACTGATATACATTCAGTTGCTATAGAGAAAGCTAATAAGACATTGCATACAGTCCTAATATCTCTGACAAAATATTCTGTGTCTTTATAAGAGCAAAAACATATTTGCCATATTACAGTATAATTTGTTTTAGTTCTAACGTATACATTGATTGGCATACTGCCTTAATATTGCCTTTTTTCAAGAGTTTCAATGAGAAGGAAAGTGAGCAATAAAAATGATGTTATGTGTACTAAAATAATCTAATATTTATCTTATGTCCATTTTATCACAATGATTAAGAGGCACTTAAATACACATTTCACCCCAACCACCTCATGTAGCATTCGTCTACCATTCTAATTCTAAATTTAGATATACATCTATTTGTTTCTTTCACTTTATCCCTAAAGACTCCAAGCAGAATGGGGATGCTGCCAACGCTGCACTGGCCAATGAAGATTGCCCAACAATAGACCAAGCTCTGTCACCAGAGGAAAAGTCTCCTGTCACCCCGGGTGCAAGAGAGAGATACAATCGTGACCGAGCTTGCTTCCTGTTGTCTACCGGAGACTTTGCACACTCCCCAGATGGCAACATTCGCAAAGGTATTCGCCTCTGATGCATATGCTCGCACCTTCACCGCTCACTTCCATTTATATTGCTATATGCACTAATTCAAAGCTTGAGCATCCCCCTGAAGCTCCTTTCACAATGACCAAGGTCTATGTCCTACCTTCTACCATTTAGATTTGTATGGTGTTATTATCTTACGTCTTTCTCTGCTGAAAATACTGCTTTATGTTTGGGATATGTAGAGGACACATATTTTCATAAAATACCCTCTTCCTTTCTTGAAACTTTGCTTCATTCAGGTTATTACGGTATGACTAGGAAAACATAATTAGTACAAGAAGTGAACAGCAGATTTTCAATGATGGTCAGCAAACATGGAGGATGTCTTTCTTATTTCAAGACCAGATCAACAACAAAATGCAAAATGCAAAGCAGGTTGTAAATACTGGAAGAAATAATTAAATAAGACATGAGACAATCAATACACAAAAGCTAAGAAAACAATATATCTGTAATATGCTAAGGGTTTCTCTGATCCCTCAATTTAATGAAGCCTGCATATTTTCCCGTTTACTATTCCATACCACTCATACTTACCTCTGTACCTCAAGGATGGTATGTGTGATTCTGTACCAATTAAAAATTATCTTGTAACAGTGGACATTGGGAAAAAATAAAGAAAGACAGAAGGGCAGGTAAAATCAATACTACAGGGAACATAAATATGTTGTGGCAAAGCAAACCATAAATAATTAAAAAATCTAGCATGTTTATTTGTATCAATGTCTACTACTTCTATGTTTCATCTTTGGCAATGACAGATTAGCAAACAATCCAATGAAAACATTTGCGTTTTCTGTATTATTATTATGTTGTGTTCTTTGGCTCTTCAGTTTATACAGTGAGCTTTTTTCCACCCTACTTTAGGTTCAATATTACTATTTACACTGCTAATAAAGTTTGTTCATGGTATCAAAATCAGGTAAATCCACCTAGACAAACCAACAATTTAACCTCATCGAAAACATTCAACTTTAAGTTGTCCAACCTAAAACCCAGCCTCCAATTATTTTATATGACTCCCATTGCCCAGAACGAATACTGTACCATACTTTATTTATGTGGACCAGAAACATATTTTGCGACATTTTCCCATTACCCACCCATTTTTTCTCTATCTCTATCCTTTAGTCACTCTTCCACATACTTCCAAACCCTTTTTTTATTTTTAGTTCCAATGTAACATTGTGCATTACACACAAGTTATTATCACATATAGCTTAAAAATGAATGATGCCATAAGGAGAAACAATATATCTTGTTCTGCACATAGGGTAAAAATATATATATATTTGGGTTCTTTTTTATTTTTACCAAATGCAAACGAAACAACCTAAACCAATTCACTTTGAACAATTTTAACCTTAAACTTCTCACAACCTTAGAGTATTATGTTTTATGTCCTCTGAAAATGAGGCCTCTAAAGTATAGTTTGCTAATACTGTCCCCTGATATGGGGATGTGAGTATAAACATGCCAATAACTGTAGCCCATCCAAAGGACCATGTCATGTATGTATCAAGATTAAAAAAATAGTTGTATAAGCCATGGACATAAAAACATTTTTGGAAGGAATCTGAATTTTTGAAGACTTTTTTTATGAGTGCAACAAACCATTTTGTGATTTCTACATTACATCTTGAGAGCTGGGTCAAGGGGTGTATCTTTTTAGTTTTCAGTGCAGTGAGGATTGGAGAAAGAAGGGAGAAGACAGTTGGCTTTGTTAGATTACAGGATAAGACTGAAATTGACACAACACTGATTCTATCTCACAAGCCCAAAAGCAAGCAGGTTGCATCAATAGATGCAACCACAACTCTACAAAAAATGTAAACTCCCCTCTCACACACACAACTTCCACCTACATATCATGAATTCCTCAAGAAGAGGCATTACCATTATTACTTTCTAATTAAAAACTAGCATTATGACTTTTGTGTGAGAAGGAGTATTTAAAATGGGCTATACACTGTACTTGCTACTTACTGGCTACAGTGTATAGACAGTTTTGGTTAATCTTGAAAAAGGAACTTTAATTAAATCTCTCATTCCAAAAGCAAGTGCTAATTAGAGTACAGGTGCATTAATTTATAATTTCATTGACACATCTGTTGGTGATTCTGAAATCATGGCCTGCTGAGGAATCAGGTTGGCAACCACAGAACATATTTATACATAACTATTAGAGTGCATTCTTGGCATATGTTGATTCAGTCTTGGGGCTTAGTTCCAGATTTTAGTCAATTTTCTACCAATCAACTGAAAATATTTTCAAGCAGGAATGTTTGAGAATTCCCCATGAAACATTCTTTATTTTCTCTATTTGATAAAAAAAAACGATAAAACAATTATGCTATGTATTTACTTGCACCCCACTCACAAACTTGAGACATATATGCAAAGGGAGATTTGGAGCCAATCCATTGGTAGTGTCTGCTATTTGAAAAATATACAGCATGTAAACAACCAGTCTATTGTAACTTCCTTGTTAACAAACCTGTAATTTCAATTATCTTTGGATTGGCAGATTTGAAAAAAAAATACCATTCCTCAGTAATTATACTTACAAAAAAGATGAAAAGCAACATTTTGTGTCTTGCGGCAGATTGTAACTTTCAAGCTGCATTCTGATGGAGAATCATTCACTCGTATTGAGACCATTTATCCATGTAAATAGCAACTGGCCCATCTACAAATCTTTCCACATGGTCTTTTGCAGCATCCGCAGCAAGGATCACTTACATACTATTGGACTTGGAGATTTCCAAGAGTGTTCTGTTTAGCTTAAGAAGTAAATCCCATCATCAATGTAATATGCTATAATTAAATAAATAATTCAGTGGGCCAAATTACTTATTTCTAGAGATGATCCCTACATTTCTCTAAGACTGCACTCTGTAAACTACAGTTCTTGTGTCATGCACTTGTGCAATAAGAATAGCTTTATTTCAGCTGCACAAATTAATCATATGACAGTAATCACAGATGAGTCCTCCAATAGCTTGCACTTAATCTATAATATACTGTTGAGTATGGAGTAATATACAAAGAGATGATTGATTAGAAACAAGCACCTTTATGTCTTGGTCCTTAAACAATGTAATACAGAACCTTTTTATGTTTAATATAATTTTAATTTCTATCCTGCTTTCATTTAACCCAAAAACCAGAATATATATTAAAACACCATTTTTGAAGCTTAGGCAAAGGTGGATAGGTATATGTAGTAAACAGACTGCTGTTTTTACCACCTGTTAGGATTTGTTATTGTACGAATAGACTCATACAGAGTGAGCTACTAAAAGACAACCACCTTAAGATATTAAGTATAGTTCAATCATTTTACTTTTTGGAAAAGAAAAACTATAATATTTAATGTTTTAATATTATGTTACATGTCATTATAAAAGCTGTTGTTCAGTTGTCAGTCGCCTTCGCATTTTACAAATGTTGCCATCAGTGTCAGTGATATTTTAATTTGGCTCTACAGAAGCTCTCTAGTGTGTGCATGGATCCCCTATATATCCCCTATATAACAAACTACACCCTCGATTTACAAAATTTCCCAGAGGCTGAAAACTGTTTTGTTAATAGAAGTTTTGGCTGATCCTATAGGGCAACGCACTTTACAGGCCCTGGTAAAATTAACTGATCCAGGGTATATTATTGTCCATCTATGTGCACATAGAACCAAGGTAGAGATGTCTCCTCTCCTTATTGGTTGCTAAAATGATCAAAGCACTATCTTGTGCGTAAATGACATATTTAACTAAGACACCCTAAAATCACTATTACATATTAGAATGGTATAAAGGATTCTCTTGGAGGTCATTGTGGACAAATATATATATATATAGTAGACAGTACAGCAAATATCAGGTACCCTTATGAGAACAGCAAGGTATCTAAATAGGTCAGGAGCACAATTCTACTATATTTTGTTGTCTCGAATGACCCTTTTTACAATAATGTCTTAATTTATTTTCACCTATCAGTTCCATATGCTAAGTATTCGTTTAAATTGGGTATATTATAATATGAAGTGACTTCTCAATATAATAAACAAGGACAACAATGAGCGGATCTATCCTGTTATGTTGTCGGGATAGGTCCACTGCTGCAGTGCGGCCTCCAACTGCTAGATGGCGCTGCCGATATTTTGCAGTGCTGCTGATATGTGAAAAGTTCTAAGCTTATAATGTTAGACTAACTCTTGAACTAACCCTAACCCTCACCCTAACCCCAACACTAACCCTAACAGTTTACCTAAGCCTTGAGTCTATGATATGGGACTGGAATATTGTCAGCGCCATCTGGCGGATGCTCACCGCCACTGCTGCTGCCTTGTGCTGCGTTAGCATAACAGGATAGGACCCAATAAGCTTATTGGTATATATTTATCTTAATGTGATATTTGTCCCCCTTTTGGTCCAACTATCCAAATGATTGAAATGATTTATTTTTATCTAGTTTAAATTTCAACAATAAAGCAATAAATACCTTATATAAATTGATATTATTCTAAGAATGGGATCCTTTTTTATTTTGCAGAAGCTTAAAAACATAAACTATGCATGATGGGCTATATGATTCAGACTGAGTGACCTTGATACAAACTCAAGGGAAACTAAACAGAATAAAAAAATAAATATTAATCCGTTCATGACATAATTAAGTGAGTATCCAATCCCTCATTTATGAGATAGTGCAAACACCAGGGAGTTATAATACTAGAACTATAACGACAAAGACCCAATTTACATGCAGACACAGAATCTGAAAATACTATATAACACATGAATTGACAAGAAAAATAAGTTAAAACAATAATTACAATAATTTTGATTTTATTTTTCTCATTTCTTTATTATTGATTTCTTTGTTATAGATTTCATTCTTTATTCAATGTAACCTTAAATCATAAGCATCGTAGGGGTTACAAAGTGCTTTGCTGAAGGTTATGTATAAATTTGCCATTGCAGCACAGATCTTCTTAGTCCCTGCCAAGACATAGTGGGCCTCATTCAATTGCGATTTGGCCAATTGAATAGGGCTCTAAAAAAGCACATAGCATATTATTTTTAAAGAAGTTTTTAGTTAGTGAAAACCTTGATATTGGATAGATGTTTAGTAACTAAAAACTTCTTAAAAAATATATGTTATGTGCTTTTTGGAGCCCTATTCAATTGGGCAAATCGCAATTGAATGAGGGCCAGTGAACCTAACCCATAGGCCCTCATTCAATTCCAATTTGGCCAATTGAATAGGGCTCTAAATAAGCACATAACATATTTTTTTAAATATGTTTTTAGTTATTAAACATCTATCCAAAAGCAAGGTTTTCACAAACTAAAAACTTCTTTAAAAAAAAAATGCTATGTGCTTATTTAGAGCCCTATTCAATTGGCCAAATCGCAATTGAATGAGGCCCATAGTGTCTGCATATAACAGAGCAACTATAACCAAATAATATAAAACCCACATATAGCTTATATAAAAGGATCTTAATCGCCTCACCATTAGCTCTTTATACACACCTTTCCCAATAAAACTTAATAAGCTCTTTCAAGTAATCATAAGTGCAGAGATAACCATTAAGCAAATTGATTGCTGCCTTCACTTGTAGTCCAGTCAACCATCCTCATTTGCATTAATGCAATCAAATCAATAGCCTCACCATATGTGATAGATACATGGAAGGAAAATAATATTCACCCCAACATGTTTAATGGCTAAAGAGGGACACTTATATTCTTAGATGGCGTTACTACATAACTGTTGCACTGCCTTATTAAAGTTCCCATTAGTACTATGTAACATGGTAATGCACCCTATTATGCATTGCATCATAACATAAAACTTCTATGTGAGTTTATATTTAATATGTATACCTATGGAAGTTTTTTATATTTACAGTATCATTACATTGCTTCAATTTATAGTGTATACAGATGTGCATACAAAAAAAAGTTTATATATAATATTGCAACATGTTGTGATGTTGCTTAGTGCCTGCCATACATATAGCTAACTTGGGGTCTCATTCAATTGTGATTTAGCCAATTGAGTAGCTCTCCATATAAGCACAGAGCATATTTTTTTTTACAGAAGTTTTTAGTTAGTGAACGTCTATCCAAAGCAAAGTCTTCATTAACTAAAAACTTCTGTAAAAAAATATGCTCTGTGCTTATTTGGAGCCCTATTCAATTGGCCAAATCGCAATTGAATGAGGCCCTTGGTATATATGTGGGTCGGTGTATAAATATTTATTTCTTATATATTGAGATAGTACTAAGAAGTTAGGCTTATTACAAGGATCTCTAAAACCCACCCTATCATCCAAAAATCGTACGCCATAAGATTAGATATGAAATTACATTTAATAGTTATAATAGTTATAAATTCAAATATTAATGCATGAGCAGTCAATAAATTGACCTGGATCTGAATCAGGACCCCCGTGACCTCCATTGCATTATTACGGTACATTTTATTATAAATCCATCCTGAAGAATCATAATTTTTTTTAAGAAGCTTACAGTTAAATCTTTTCAGTCCTACAATATGTAATCTTCACTCTTGTATCTCTTGGAATGCTATTATATTAATATATTTATGTGTATAACCAGGGAAAATACTGATTACAGATCTTGACTTAATTTTTACAAATAGATTTGGACCCTGGTAAATTTTTAAAAAAAAATAATTGACTAGCCTATCATAAATCACTATGATGCATTTAATAGTTACTGATGAAAAGCATCTAACATATACTAGAAGTTATAAACAAAAGACATGCATTGAAATATTATTACATTGGTATTTTCTTATAATAGGTTGCACTGCCCTATACTAGTAAATAGCCTTCTGTAGCACACAGACTCATGCTCATTAAGTATTGTTCTGCCATAAGACACAGAGTGTGACATTTGCTTTCATAATATGGAAGTTGGTGGTGCAATGTGTTAGTTACATTCCCTGCTCCACACTAATAAAGAACATTGTTTTATAGTTTAGCAAACTGTGACATGCAGTGAAAAGGGAGTATGATAGGTGTAATTAATACTGATCAGTCTCCTGCCTTCTATAGGCATAAGTGGTAGGCAGGTGCATGTTGAGTTAGAGTCTATATGAAACTAGCGACTTGCCCATCAAAAATGACAGCAATAAAATTAGAAGCCTGGCAATTCTGTTTGCCACACAATGTGAGACTCTCTCCCTCTAAATTGTGGGCCTTGCAATGAGCCTCTCTCACTCCCCCTCTACTTTACGGGTCTTCGCTGCTCATTGCAGGCCTCAGCCAACCCGCAACTTTCATGCATTTACGGGTGTGAAACCATTTTCGGGCTTGGGAAATTGATCGTTCCCCAAGCCCGAAATGTGTTTCTAACTTACGGGCTTGAAAAAAAATGACGGCTTTATGGCTGCCATTTTTTTCCTTGCTTAGCCATTCTGAGACCTCACAAAAATGCTAATGAAATAGCAAATTAGCTTTTTCTAATTAATTGGCGTCTTTTGACGGCCTCCCAATGTTTCCCGAGTTACGGCCTTGAAAAAAATGGCGGCCATTAAAGCTGTCATTTTTTTGAAGCCTGTAACTCATAAGCCATTTGGAGCCTCTCCCCCCACTACGTTGCAGACCTCGCGATGAGCGCCTTCGGAGCTCATTGCAGCCCGTCAAGACATTCACATACGGGCCTCAAGATAAGTGCCAAAGGCATGCACAAGCCCGTCAAATTTAACATTGCACAACGACAACTCGCAATTACCACATCTGTTATATATGATACACATGTAGAATTAGTGCAACTAAGAATATATGAGAGGAAGATAATCTATCAGGTGTGATGATGTGTAAAGTCAGAAGTGAAGAATTACTTATTACACTTGGAAATATCAACGCTTTGCATAGAAAGTAATACATTACATACAACACTAAGTAAGCATAAGCTCTTGTTTATGTGTCATGTATAAATGTAATATATAAGAGAACAACAAATTGTGTTGACCCTAGACTACAATCTTTAAGACATGTTTAATACACTTTGATATAATTTTCATACATTTTTTCATAAAATTATAATTATTTGTTATTATGTCAGAAATATGTCAGTGGTGTTACAGTTTTGTTTGCTTTGTTCTACTTGTATATAACCCATAATTTCTTCGAAAAGTAGAGAACAAGCAAGTGCAACGTCTGTTTTTAATTACAAGTTGTGTGTAACATACATGATTTTTCTAACATAGATACACATGTAAATTTCCCAAATGTCTAACATAACTCTTATAACTTAGTTAAATTAAATATAATTTAAAAAAAAGTTCTTGTATGAGTATACAATTAGAAGGAATATTTACATTAGACTAAATGTTCCATTATTGCAAGGATTCTAGGAAGCATATTACTCAAACCTAACACCCCTGATTGTATCATTATCTTTATAATGATTGATTGGAGGGCCACCAAAATATCACTCTGTACAAACACATAACCAATGTGTACTTGGACACCAGCTTATCCTATTACACATGTGCAAGTCACACTCACTCCAAAATACTGCATTATAAAACCCTATAACTTGGCTGGTGCATCCTGCCATTGGCTAAACCAGTCAAACAGTAATATAAATAAAATATGAAACGACCAGGAAAAGGAGCTATAACTGAAATGAAAGATCCCAAAGAACAAACAGTATGTCTTCAATGTTTACAGCACACATTTCTTTCAAAAATGTGTTGTTGCTGTAACAATGTTTTATTAAACATGTGCTTTTTTTAGTTGTGAACTCTTTGTCTATAGAAGCCACTGTGGCAAATGCTCATTCTAACATATATATGCAAGTGAGCTGGGTTATGAATGCATCTGATAGAGGAAAATTAGTAGTGTATGAAAACATGTGTTAAATAGAAAAGTTCAATTTGCTTACAAAGTTATTTGCACAAAAGTCAAATCCAGTGGTTTAAACCCACAGGACACTTACATAATCCTGGTACACACAGGAAATACAGCAGTGTACCCACAGGAAATACAGCAAGATACATATTTTGACCATTCTGGTACAGAGCACAGGAAGTAACTGTTGCAGTTCTTGTACTGAGCACCAGCCAGAAGCCACTGAGGTGAAGAACGATACAATGAATTAGCCTGATTCTGAATTTGAATATTATGCTAATTTATGTGGAGTTTTCTAGGGGTGTACACGATAAAATGAAAATGCCAAAAAACATAGGCAATTTTGCTAACTTCAAAGTAAGCTAATTAATGTTTATTTTGGGATGTTTTCATACACTACTAATTCGCCTCTATCAGATGCATTCATAATCCAGCTCACTTACATATCCCTAGAAGAACAACTAACTTAATTTGGTTTGGTTCAGTGCAATTTGTTTCTGTACAATATGTATACAATATTTATACTTTATATGCTTTTCCTCCATGATACAGTATACCCTTTTATATGGTAGCTATTTCTAAAAATGGAGTATGGTCCCTGGTAAAAGAAAAAATACAAAACAAACTATACATTACCAGAATACTCTGACTATAACATATTTATAAATACTTATTATAGAAGGGGTTAAATATTGTTTCTTAGAAGAACTTAATCTTCTGTATCTTACAGGTTTCTTTCAAATAGACAGAATTTAGCTCTTTTACACAGGCTGACGCATAAGCTGGGAGTATGGGGGCAGTGCATCTTTATAAAATCATCTACATTAAAACATTTCTTTTTTTGTTTGTTTGTTTATTTTCATTTCCATCCATGCTTCATTGTCATTGCCTGCGCCCTTCGCTCTTCAGCTGTCAACGCCTGCACTCCATCACCTCAGCACGACGACTGGTACAAACAAGACGTTGACCTTCTGCATGACCTCAATGCCAATGCTGCCTCTTGGATCAAGCAGTAGGATGCATGATGCCTTAGGGGTGAGTAGCATGGAAGGGGTTGCCCTTTTCTCACCCTCATTAACTATAAACCTTGCTCTTTTATGTTTATTTCTGCAATGCACCAAATAATCCTATTCATAAACCCAGATCCATATTTACTGTTTTGTTGGCTGGAAGTAGCTACTTTACCATAGACACTTGTACTTTGCCACCAGCTGAGTATGGATCTTAATTCCATTTAACGCATATTTCATATACTAAATAATGGCTATATAATGATCTGATGCCCAAACTCGACATTTTAAAATGCATGTTGGAATGCCTCTGACACATTGTATCAAGCAAGCCAATGGATACAATAAAAGAAGTGCAGATCATTCCTGAATAACCCTCACTATTGGCAAACTATAGAAGGAAACAGATGAAATATGGTACCATCTGGATCCTTGGCTCAAGTTACCATCATACAATCGCCAAAACACCATGTGATAATAGCTAAGCAAAGCAAATTTGATATTATCTACTCTAGGGGAAGTAACTGGCATATACTGGAGATTGGCAAATCAGTTTCATATTAGTAAACTTAACAAAATGCTGGTATTTATGTTTTGGTAAAAGATTAAGTGGAGTTCTTGTTCTTAATGTCACAATAATAATATAGACACAGCCTCAGAGGCAGTTATCATTACCTTATTAATTTAAGACTTAAATAGAAGAGACATCATTTTTTTTAAATTAGTTATATTTTACAGTTGGGTTGTTCCATATTTGCTTTTGCAATTACTATTTGAGATTAAAACTAGTTTTTTTGGAGTCTAAACTGAGGAGAAATCCAAAAGTACTCTCTATTAACTGTGATGATTTTGTGTATTATCCATTGTGTTATCACATAATTTACTTTTCTTATTGCTTACTATATGTCCACCATTTTAAAATATAGACATTTTGTTAGGCAGTAAACAATTGTTCCCTGTGAGTAGGGTGTGGGTTTTGGTACAATATAGTCCACAATCCAATAGTCATTTTCAACACAGGTTTGAATAGAAAGGTTATTTTCAAAAAGGTTTACAACAACACAGATAAGTGGCAGCAGAAACCTAGAACACACCGAAGATTGTGATGCAAAATGATTATGTAATGCTTGTACACAAATGATAATATTTAGACTGAAATATTAAAAAACTGTCTTATGATACAATGATGTTCCTTTAACACCCCTAAAGGAACCAGATAGGATTCACATTAAAACTGTTAATCCAGTGATAACACTGATGAAGCAAAACATTGGTAACTACATACACCTTTTTATTACATATAACATTTACAGGGGTAATCTTGCAGATTAAATCAAGAAAAAAATATTGACTTTCACCCTGTTAAATATTCATTACGCAAACCACAAGCTCAAGGAATCAATATGCAATACTGAACAAGTGAATGTATTGATGCAATCCTAAATACCAGTTCTCTTCTTCTCTATTGGAAATAACACAATAAAGTAGTTTAAGATAGTACATATATATCATTACAAGACATATATATATATATTTCACTTTTGTTGTATAAGTCACTCTGCCCTCTATGACATATTAATAAGAATAGCTATGTTTTTTTAGTGTGTCTGCCATAAAAAAAAAAAAGAATTAAGCAGTGATAATCAGTTTTTATATTACTGGGTTCCAGTAATGGTTTTGGAGCGATATGTTCTAACTATAAAAATGGACTTACTATTGGAATTGGATAGTAAGACTAAAATCTTTATTCTATTTACGACAGCATTTGAAATAGATGATTCTAATCTTAACACATAGGCTAAAGCAGTGCATTTATTTATACAAAGATAATCACGGTTTAAATGCAAATGTCAATGGGGAAATAGAATCAAGGTTTAAATTCCAGATTTAATAACTGATACAAATAAACATCGTTGAATTACGAAAGAGATTCTGAGAAAGGGTTCTGTTTAAATGGATGCAGAGAAGCCACTATTTGCATTTGTAGTTTATTATAGAGCAGTGCTTTTCTAAATGTTACAATAAATAGTCTTGAATTACCCACTATTTTCTTGATTTACGCAAAACTTAGTGACATAAAAATATAAATATAGAAATGTAGTTTTGATCGCAGATAAGAACTGACAGGGCCATTTAGACTGACTTTCCTAACTAAAAGATCATTGGCTTTATACATACTCAGAACAGCCATCTGTGTATCATATGCTTGCCTGAATTTTCTTACTGTGCTTCTGTAGATTATGAAATGGCTAGTGAATGTTTTTAAGACATAAAATGGGGAATAATTATTTCTGGGATCTATGATATTTATACTTCAGGTGTGTACTAAATGCAGTGTGCCTTCTGTGACTTTACCCAAAATAAACTCTAACACCTTCAAGACAACATAAAACCATGCCGATAAATGTTGGTAAACAATACAATAGCCAAGTCAGATTTCAATTCTTTTACATATGATTAACCTTTCGTGCATACTTTAAGATCTCTCTACAGAAGAGAGTACAAATGTCTTTAACTAATACTTTTGTATTAGGTTTTTCTTAAGTTTAACAAAGTTTCAAGAGCAATATTTACCATGTAAATGAGATATCAGTGGTTTTAAAATGGTACCTGTAGGCCCAGATTGGTACCTGGATCAGCCTAACAACTAATACAGTTCTTCGATTATCTGAGCACGGCACAATTGGAATTCCTCACTTGTGTCTTATCCTTAACTAGATATATTTATGCAAAATGGTTTATTCAGTTAGTTACAAGATATTGGGATCCAGAATGGAGAATGTGTATGAACTCAAAAGTCTTGTAAGCCTCTATGCCAAGGACACTCACTTGACTACATTTTCAAAAGAGTGGGTGCCATATTTGCTCAGTGGCATACAGTCTCACACACCTGTTCTCACTAAATTACACACTCACTCACATATGCACTTGCATACACGTACTCTTATGAATGAAGAAACTCTGGTGCCCACACACAATTTTTACGCACACTTTCATGCATTCTCTTACACACACACTCTCACAAATACACAGGATTCCTATTACATATGCCCTAGTTGACACTTTACTTACTTTACTCACATTAATTACTGTGTAACATTCCTTCCTGTTCCCTTCTAAATATCATTATATTAACATACTTGAATATGTATCCATAAAAAATATGGATCCAAGACATTGACTTTATTTTAATTATTGATTATTTTTCTCCAAACAATGTATTTGTAAGATAAATACCATATGGTAGATCATTTAAAATGGTACTTTATTTAAGCCACATTGCTAACAAAAACAGATAATGTCCTATTTTGAGTATGAAAATGAGCAGAGGAAATCCAATTTATAGGATAGTAACATTGGGATGGAAATAGATCTACCACTTGTAAATCAAAGCCATTCCATAGAACTAGCAACAAAGAGATAGAATGGAGAGCAGGCCTATGACCTTGGTTGGTCCTCCTGCCTGGAAGGCTCATTAATTGAAGCCCCAAATCTGGCTAAATTGAGCTAGCCAGTAGATAGCAAGAAGAAGAGACTCTCTATTAAAAGATAAGAAAAGCAGCCTGCAAACACAATTTCCCAACTTGGCTGTTCTATAAACCTTTATAGAATATCAATTGTAAACACAATGCAATGACTTTGATTTACAAGTGGTAGATTTATCATCCAAATGTTAGTATCCTACAAATTGGATTTCTTCTGGTAATTTTAATACTCAAAATAGGACATTACCTGTTTTTTATAAGCGACGGGGTTTAAATAATGTACAGTTTTAAATTATGTACAATATGGCATTTATCTTACCAATACATTGTTGGGGGGGGGGGGGGGGTTGACTATTCCTGAAGTTTGAGGCATAGAGATGGGAGCCACTGCAAGTTTAAAAATGAGTTGTTTACCAATAAAAAAAAGGTTGATGGAAATAGTTTAAGAAATGTAGGTACTTTAAAACAACATTTTTAAATTGTCAAACTATTATAAATTTTGCTTTTTATTTAAAAATGTATTATTGAAATATATTTTTCTTACCCAATAAAATACAAGTCTACTAGCATGTTTCACAGTGCCAAAACATATTAATAAGTACATGCAACAACTAAAATAAGAAATAAAATGCACATTGTTTGATTTCTTCTGAAGCATAAAACGCCCATGTTAGAGTTTTCTTTTATTAAGAATCTACATTAAAATATAGACCATTATAAGCCAGTATAATATACCATTATAAAACACCATTCTCGCAAAAGCTGGTTCATAAATAATTGACAATTAAAAAAAAGATACAAATCAATAAATAATGATTAATATTAAATGAAAAAGTTTAGGTCTCTAGGATATACTACCTGCCTTTTTTCTAGACTCACATTCTCGAGCAAGGCTAGACGAAGGACCTCTGAACTTTTGGATTGTTTATATAATTGAATTTGGGGTACAGTGGAATTTAATTGTTAAAAGTAATGTTCCACTTAAATATTTTTTTATATGAAAGGGAGCACATAAAGATGAACTATGTATTTGACGAGACAAGAAGCTTCTAAGCTATGTAATTAAATCAGTTGAACAGCCCCTGCAATGGTAAACTATGGCAGTTAATTTCTTCAGTGTTCTAAGAAAGTTCACATAACCTGGACAATATAACATACAGACGTCTCTGATGATGAGGCACATATCGATTTAACTACTATATTTACCTACCTTACCAATCAACTTTCCCTGTTTTAAAAGCAAAGTCCAACAAATGTCCCTATTTTTTAAGGGGAAGTCACACATTTATGGACAAATCCCTCCAGTTTAATCTGACCATGTTCTTCTTTCTTTCCCAGAATCCTCTTTTGTTATTTTCTCTATGATTTCTGTAGAAAGAGACCCCAGGAGTTATTGGTTCTGCTTTGTACATGTTTATATCAAGTAGTGTGCCCATATGTATATCACATATTATAATTGTCAAACTGCGATTTGTCGTAACGTTTGTGAGCCTCGCATAGCGAGGTGAGCCGTTGAGGCACAGAAGTCTTCAGAGCTTGCACGATTTAGGCGATGAGCGCCAAAGGCACTCATTGCCTGCAAAACTGGTAAAGTAAGGCGAGCAGTTGAGGCATTAAAACACGCAAGACTTAGCCAGAAATGAGCGCCAAAGGCGCTCCTGCAAGCCTAGCAAAGCGAGGCAAGCCATTGAAGCATTGAAAAACGCAGGACTTAGCCAAAATGAACGAGGCGAGCTGTTGAGGCATTGAAGCACGCAGGACTTAGGCTGCAAGCAGTTTAGAAACGCGGGACTTAGTTAAGTTGCAAGCAGTTGAGTAACACGGCACTTATATAAAAAAAATCTGACCTCGCAATCCCCCAAAAAAACAGAGCTCGCAAAATTACGCTGTTAACGGCAGAACCTCGCAAATAGAAAAACACAAAATAAACAAATTAAAATAAAAAAATGCTCACAGCCAGGACGTCTGGGAGTGAGGTTGCACACAAATTTAAGTCGGCACTCGAAAATCGGCTAAGCAAGAAAAAAATGGTGCCCCCAAAAAATGAAAACGTGGCTACACAACCCAGAAATGCGCAAAACAGGCGACACGCAGGACTAAGGTGATCTATGCGAAGGCGCTCAATGGACTGCGAGCCTCGCAAAGCGAGCCAAGCAGTTGAGGCATGCAGTGATCGCCGTTGGCGGCCCATAACGTAACACTCATAAATTAGGCTTGCCCTGCAACCCTCACAAAGCAAGGCGAGCCGTTTCCTCGCAAAGCGAGGCGACACGCAGGACTTAGGGTGCAATAAGCACCCCAAAGGCGCTCATTGCACTGTGAGCCTCGCAAAGCGAGGTGAGCAGTTGAGGCACGCAGTAGACTGCCATTGTGTGACAAACAGCATTTCCACACTTTTTTATTCCCCCCTCATTTTTGACGGGCAAGTCGCTAGGATACAATAAAATTGCTCATACTTCTGCAGCTTTAGTGAAGTGGATTAACATGAGCAACTAGCTCATCAGTATTAGAAGATATGCTAATATAAAAAAACATTTAATGTAATTATTTATAAAGCCATAGTAGTCTTTGAAAAGTAACAGCTTAATAATAAAAGCAATAACAAATAGGCCAACCAGCCTGGCAACAAAGGAGTTACATGTTTTTCACCTCTTGAGCATATATTGATCCACAAGAGCAACAGCTGAACCTGAATGAAATGTTGGATCACTTTACAATTATTCCCACACCACTTTGCGGCCAAATCTCTACATAAGGGGAGATTAATTGATATAAACCGTACTCTCAATGCAGTGTTATGTACTGTAAGCAGTGCGCGGCATGTACAGTAGATAATCCAAGATATAAGCTCCAGTAAGTTTATTTGTTGGAATTACTGTAATACAACTGGTTCCTAAAATTTTACACTTGTTGTGTAGAATTAATATGACTCTGTCATCACATTCTCTGCAGAACTTAAAAGAGCTACATAGATTGATTTAAAATGGGGAAGATTTCTATAAAGTACAGTAATTGTTAACATATAATTTTTAGAGAAAAATGTAAGTAAAATATTGCTGTTTAGAAACTCTTTCTCAAGCGTTCACTCTGGCTTTGCAACACTAGTATTTTCTCAAAAGTCATTATCAATTTAGAAGAAAGGATCAGGGAGGTATGTAGGCCTTAACACATGCCTCTGTTTTGCAGATTTATGAGTAAACTTCAGTCATAAATCTCCTACGAGCTTGCACTTCACACCTCAAAACAAACATCTATGAGGAGGGATCTCAGGATCTCCCCTCAATGCCCCTATCCACTTTAATCCATGATCCATGGGATCTCGCCAATATGAGCCTTGGAATCTATGGTATTCCCACCAATATCACCTATGAGAACTCCAAGAATGCCCCCCTGCCCTTAAAGGACCACCATGGCATCTACAATGGACCCCCATGGCACTTAATTTTAACCCCTATGCCATGGTACCCTATCTACCACCACAGCAGTCCATAGTGGACCTCAACATAACCTAATGGAGCTCCTTGATGTAGAGCTCCTGCACGACTTATGGGTTTTGGCACACTTCCCAGACTTAAATAGTATTTTTTCCAGATTCTGATTGGCTGAAATATGTGTATTTGATGTCATGGTGCTTAACATTTCCAGGGTTCAATTTCTAACCATTCAGAATTTACGGATCGACAATGATATGTGAAGATGGTAGGTGCCACTGAGGTCCGTTAAGGACCTCTGTGGCATGGGTTTAATTTTAGATGACACTTTAACCTCTTTGGTGGGGGTAATTATAAATGCCACAGATGTCCGTTAAGGACCTTCATGGCAGGGGGGTAAATTATACATGTCATTTGGGTCCGAATGGGACCCCCATGGTAAGGAGGTTAACTTTAGGTGCCATGGGAATCTATAAGGATGCCCATGATTATAGTTAGAAATACCAGTGGGGCCTTTGGAGATCTCAGTGGTATAGGGGTTAATTGTAGGTGCTAGGGGGTTTATAGGGTTTAAGGGGATTGTGTGTGGGAAGGGTATCCTTGTTACATATCGGCTATTGGGTGGAATCCCCGGTTCATATTGGCTTTTGGGTGCAATCCTGGCATCCTTGGCTAATAGGGGTTAACGTGTCATAGGCAGAGGGGTCATAAACCCCCTGCATATTTATATTTTATTATCATTTAACCCCTTTCCTGCCATGGGCAGGGGTATATATATATATATATAGGGGAAAGGGAAATGTAGGCTGGTGTAGTCCATTCATGTAGTGGATACCATTCTGCAGCATTGCCATGGAGACTACTGCGCTTCAGACTAACAGCAAGCAGGCTGCGTGCACACATCAGGGCTAGAGATAAACAAAAAACTGTCCTTGATGCATATTACCTAGTTTGAGAGCAATTTTTTGAGAGCTAGCAAAAAAAAGCTCCCACAGTTACAAGAGAGCCTTTTCTCACAGGTACATGCCCAATTCAAAGTGGAGCAATTGTATAAACATGAAGACACTGGGGGGAATTTACTAAGAGGATGCTTGTTAAGTGGAAATCTGTAGGGGCACATTAGCAGTAGCACTACTCCGGCCTAAATGTGATTTATGAAATCTCAGGTATTATAATTAAGTTGTGATGAGGCATGGTAATGCCTAATGTAGCATTGTGTATCTACCCCTTTACACATTATGAACAGAATAGCGCATGCATGTTTCAAGGGTCGAGCATGTACAGTTTCACAGCCTTTTCTATTAGTGCAATTGCACGTAAAAAACGAGATACTAAATTCAGAGGCGCAAAAATGCATTATTAATGTATAATAACAAAACACCCAAGAAAATAATAGCATGGCCTTCCATTGACATCAGCAACAAATATTAATAACTTTTAGTAAATCGTATACCATGGAGGTACATACAGACCCCCTTTGTATAGATGTCAGATCCTATGGGGTCCATAGATAGATAGATAGATAGATAGATAGATAGATAGATAGATAGATAGATAGATAGATAGATAGATAGATAGATAGACAGACAGATAGATAGATAGAGATAGATAGATAGATAGACAGACAGATAGATAGATAGATAGATAGATAGATAGATAGATAGAGATAGATAGATAGATAGATAGATAGATAGATAGATAGATAGATAGATAGATAGATAGATAGATAGAGATAGATAGATAGATAGATAGATAGATAGATAGACAGACAGACAGACAGACAGATAGATAGATAGATAGATAGAGATAGATAGATAGATAGATAGATAGATAGATAGATAGATAGATAGATAGATAGATAGACAGGAATGGAGGATGTTACAATATCCCACCACGGATTCTAGCATCCGCTCATAATTACAGGGCAGGTGAAGAAATTTTTCACCCTAAATAGCAATATTTTATCTAAATTGTGTGCTAACATATTATTTTGGGTTCTTTTGATCACTTTCCTGAGGTGAAAACTTTGAAACTTCTATATTTACAAGAGGAATTTAGCAGATAATACAGCGAGTTATTTCAGCAATACTAATTGAAACATCATTACATTATAAGCGAGTTATTTCAGCAATACTAATTGAATGATCATTAAATTATAAAGACACACCCTCCAAAGAAAGCAGCAGACATAACCAGCTTAGAAAAGAATAATTGCAAAAAAAGTTGAATATTTAAATAATTTATTTTTTTGCTTTCTAAAACCACCTTGCCCTTTAGTTTTGTTATTCAAAAGAGAATATAGAAAACAATAACCACAGTGACCATTTAAAGAAGGAGCTCAAACTAAATAGAACTGCTCTTGCACAAAATAGGACATATAGAAGTTTAAACATTTGTTTAAAACATTATAGAGTTTCCTTTTCACTGTAACCAGAACTCTGTATGTTAGAGGAGACGGGTGATCTGAGTTGTAGACGACAACAGAAAACAATAATTGAAAATGGAAAAATGCAGGTGTAGTTTGACTAACTTCTGATCTTTTCTGTTAATCATATAACAAATCGTGACCACTATAATATGAGCAGGGTATTTAATACAAAACTGTATGATAGCAGACAGTCTTCTAAGTTTTATGAGTAGTCTCAGATCTTTCCAGTTATGAGCGTTCCAGCAGTGCAGCAAGGAGCTGCTAGATAGCGCTGCCAAAATTGTACACAGTTTGTAAGAACTTCTGAGATCGTACACAATTTCCAAGCTTAAACCATTACCTTTACCCCAACCCTAACCCCCTAACCCTAAAGCTATGACATCGGCAGCAAAATCTTGGCAGCTACATCTAGCAGATGCTCACCGCCACTGCTGCCTTCTGTGATGGAGGTGTGATGGAGTACTCATAACAGAAAAGGACCGTAGTTTCAACTACTGTGAGCGCCTGTGATACATTGGTTAAAAAATGTGAGAATATGCACTTTGCTCATTTAGTGAAAACTACCAACTCCTCAGAGATAAGTAAATTAAATTCAGTGAATACATAAGATAAGTACAATAAAATAATGCAGGCTGATACACAATGGCTATACTGACTTGTTTAAAAGAGTTTACAATCTAACTGCCTTATTAAATTGCGATTCGCCCCATTGAATAGGGCTCTATATAAGCACAGAGCAAATGTTTTGTACAGAAGTTTTTAGTTAATGAAGACCTTGTTTTTGGATAGAAGATCACTAACTAAAAACTTCTATACAAAAAATATGCTCTGTGTTTATATAGAGCCCTATTCAATTGGCCAAATCACAATTTAATACGGCGGTAAAAGCATATTAGATACAAAAGTAAATGGGATGTACTAAATTATAGTGCAATTGGACAACATGACACCAGGACACTAGACACAAGGACAGAGCCAGGTTGAAAACGGTATATGATGATATCCCAGGTCTCATTATAACTGAATTGCAGTTAGTATCTATAAGTAAAAATTATTGCAAACATATTTTAATCTGAAGAAATTGTGATAAATGTGCCCGTTTAAAATTAGTATTCGTATGTACATGTTGTAGACATAAATAGCAGCCATATACGGATTTGGGAATCTCATTAATACAAATATCTTCTCACTTTTGCCTTTTTCACTTCAAAAACATACCCTATCTGCAAGCTCCATTTTTATTTCTAATTTAATTAATTACATTTACATACAATCCAGTAATATTAACCCAGTACATCATTATGCCATGTAGACCATCAATTTAACCTACAATTCAGCAACAAACCATATAATCCAGCGATGTGTTTTGTAATCTGGCAATGTATCAAATGTTCCAGAAATTTAATTTATAGACCAGAAATATGTATTATAGTCCAACGTGTCCTACTGTCCAGCAATATTACCTAAAATCCACTAATTCATGTTATAAACCAGTGACGTTCTTATGTAGCTAAACATATGTACCCAGGAATACATCATGTAATGAAACAATGTGCCAACAAATTCTACTGCAATGCAGTATTATGTTTTATATACCCGCACTGTGCCCTATGGCATGCAATGCATTCTATAATACAAAATGTATGCCTCATAACCTACTAATATGTATATAACACAGCAAAGTGCCCTATATTACATTACTGGGTTACAGTTATCTCACTGGACTGCATATATGTTATAGGAAATATGAATATTTCATACATTATTGTCATATAATCCAGTAAGGAAAAATAATTTAATAATACACAGTATATTAGATTATATAATTTACTAAATGCACATATTTCTGGATTAAGTACATGTTATTGAGTTGCATAATCATTACACAGATTACTGAAGTACATACATGATTTAATTGCATTATACATTACTAGATTATATACCTCACATTACTGGATTATATACCTCACATTACTGGATTATATACCACACATTACTGGATTATATACCACACATTACTGGATTATATACCTCACATTACTGGATTATATACCACACATTACTGGATTATATACCTCATATTACTGGATTATATACCACACATTACTAGATTATACACCTCACATTACTGGATTATATACCACACATTACTAGATTATATACCTCACATTACTGGATTATATACCACACATTACTGGATTATATACCTCACATTACTGGATTATATACCACACATTACTGGATTATATACCTCACATTACTGGATTATATACCACACATTACTGCATTATATACCACACATTACTGGATTATATACCACACATTACTGGATTATATACCTCACATTACTGGATTATATACCACACATTACTGGATTATATACCACACATTACTGGATTATATACCTCACATTACTGGATTATATACCTCACATTACTGGATTATATACCTCACATTACTGGATTATAGGCCACACTACTGAATTAAAGATACATATAACTAGATTACAGTTTTTACACATATATTACTTGATTGTGAATGTTATTTGTAACTAATGTGATTACAGGGTGGGATAAATACTTTTAGGTTAAATAACAAAACTGCATTACATTGCGTATTATTATACTAAATCTGCTTATATATCAATGATATAGTTCCTATTACTGATTTAAATAAATATTGCTGTATTACACAAACAGGTTACTGAGTTATTTACATATCACTTGATTACATTACACCCATATTATTGGAATAAAGCCATTTATTAGATTATAAAATACATTACTGGATTATAGGACAACGTTCTGGATTTTAGGGAAAGCGATAAAATGTCAGGTTTAGTAATGAATTATAGGGCACAATACTAATACATAAAGCATAATAATGAATTACATGACAATATATTATAGGATCTCCTCTTCCCACTTTACCCTTTATCTATGTGCTTAGGCTGGGGATGGTGAGAAGAGCCAGACCCTGCCAATAGAGAAGCTTCCGTCTCCTACAACAGCCATCTCATTTTGTCTTCCTCTCTCTGCTTTTCAGTCTCTGCCTTTTTCCATCTCTTTCTGTCCCTCTGCCAACCCCTGTCGTTTACGCTCTGTTTTTACCCTCTCTATCAGCGTTTTGGCTCTGTCTCTCTGCTACCCCCACACTCTCTCAGCTTTTACCCTCTCTTTATCTGTCTGTCTTTCCGATATGTTTTTTGCCTGTTTTTTTCCCTCTCTCTCTTATTCTTCTCTATCCACTTTTCTCCTCTTTGTGTCTCTCTACCCTTCTTCCCCTATCTCTCCACGATTTTACCTTCTATCTCTACCTGCATTTACCCTCTACGTCTCTGCTTTAAGCCCCTCTATCTCTGCTTTTTACTGTCTCTACCTCTCTCATCTTTTACCGCCTCACTGTCTTCTCCTGCTTTTACTCTGCCTCTAGCTGTTTCTCTCTCTCTCTCTTAACCTTTTCTCTGGCTGTGTTTGCACTGTTTCTACCTAACTACTTACTTCTCCTCATTGCTCATCCTCTCTTCCTGTTTTCATCTCCCACACTCCATATTGTGTCTCCTTTTTCTCATACTCCCTGTTTCTTCCACCTTATCCATCTAGATGCTTCTGACCAGTTTCACCTATCCCCCTCTCCTTGTAACTCAGTACTTCTCCATTTTTCTTTCCATACTTCCCCAATCTTGACTTTCCAATTCACACCCATAATCTGTCTCCCTGGTATGTATCACAGCTCTATCTTTCCTATCTTACTGCCTACTTCTTCTAATCTGCTTTTGCTCCTTCTCACTCTTGTTTGCCTCGGCCTTTCCCCTCTTTCTCTCTCTCTGTCTTTACACTCTCTACCTGCCTCTTTCCCTTCTTCTTCATCTGCTTTCTCTTTCTCTATATATAATTGAAATACTAAGCGATCTGCAATAGATGATCTTTATCTTTACCAAACACTTGTTGCAGAGGCTTTCCAACTCTATCTCCATTGAGCCCCTCAATCCATCTCACGTTCACTCCCTCTCTAATATACACCATACTCCTCTTTAGCTCTTTTTTCTTGTTTACTCTCTCATACCCTTTCCTTGCTTCCCTTTCCTCTGGTTCTTCTCTTGCTTGATGTACCTTCGGTAGCAGAAGATCACAAGCAAGAATCAGAGGAGAAAACATCAAAGTATCAAGCAGAATACCTAGAAAAACACATTGAAGAATTCAGTCAGGTCCATCTTCTCCCAACAGGTAAATAACATATTTATGGCCATATATTTATGTAGCTCAGTCTGTACAGCAGGCACCTCATGGGATGGAAGGAGAGATTGCAGATCTGTTGTGTGTGGGTGTCTCTTAAGTAAACATTTCCTCCTCTCAAGCTGCACTGTGAACTTGTGAGAGCTCCTCCTGACTTCCTAAGAAGTCATCATGCCTAAGAGCTGCACATTGGAGCTGACCCAATTCCATCATTTTAGGAAGGAGGATGCTGGCCAAGGAGCACAATATCACACCTTGCACAGTCCTCAATATATATGATGTAAAGCTAATGATAATGCCATTAATAATAATTTAGTAAGCAAGATTTATATATATATATATATATATATATATATATATATATATATATATATATATATACTGTATGTTTGTGAGCATTACATGAGAAAGCTAATGTCTTTGGATTGCAGCTGCCCAACTGTCCTATTGCATAAGCTGCCCTACTGCTGATTAATCCAGTACCATTCTTTTGTAGGCCATGGCCATGGATATGCCTATATGTATTTTCCTCTATAATGTTTACAATTTGTCCTATACATAATTTCTCCACAAATCTCCATAACTTGGTTGTGCAATACTCTGTCACATAACACTCAGTGTCTATCAGAAGGAAGTCAAATCATTTGCAGTTAAAATGTACTCTGTTCAAATCGGTGCAAATCTAGGTTTGTCACATGTATTATCACCATATTAAATATGTTCTGGATCCCAAAGACGATTCACACAAACACTGGAAGATAACCAGATGGTATCAAAATAAAAAAGTCAGTAACCACTGCTTAATTTAAAAATACTGTTTTATTAGTGAAATACTACATGTAAAATTGCCTTTTCTTTTTTTTACTTAGCTTCTATAAGTGGATTAGTGTTGTAAGATCTCTAAGCTGAATAAGCATTTTTCACAAGCCTTTTAACTGCCCTGTTTGTGTTTTAAAACTCATTGCCAAAATATTATTGCTGATGCTAAACCGTAATGGCCACTATTGACTACTTAGAGTAATCATCTAATTAACCCTTCCCATGGATTTAATGGCACCATGGAAGCAGATATGTACTTGGAGACAAGCAATATCTTACTAAAAGATTACTGTAGCCCTTTAAGCTACCACTGCTAAATCATACGTTATGTGTGTGTCTACATTGGAGAGTTACTTGCATCACTACACTACTGTGCCTATACCATGCTTTCAATGTTTATATAGGACTGATCATTTCTACTCTCAAGTTATGGCTTCATAACTATGTATATTGCTTCTGCTATTTTGTTTAGTCGTTCAGTCCTGTTTGACTCCCCGTAACCCTATGGACCACAGCACGCCAGTTGCATCTTCTGTCTGGTTGTGCTTATCCATATGGTTTTCATGGCAAAGATACTGGAGTGGGTTGCCAGAACTTTCTCCAGTGGGCCTGGATTTTTCTGATCTCTCTGCTATGACCCACCCATCTTAGGTGACCATACATGGTATAGCTCACAGTTTCAATGAGGTACATAAGCCCCTTCACCACAACAGGATAGCGATCCAGAAGGGGGCTTTTGCTATACTGTGAGCCATATGTCCATGGAGACCTCAGAAAACAATAGGAAATGCAGAGGAGAGTGTGTGGATAGGACATAACTTGTGCTAAATGATGAGAACCAATACTCATGGAAAACCTAATGGGAATTTAGTAGAAGTTAGTTGGCGCTGCAAAACATTTTTTACATGGTAATGATTATTTACAAAGTAAAACTCAGTAGTAGCTATCTCTACGTCTTGTTTTTCTTATTTCATGTTTATAATCATTAAGACTTCTTATATGCTTCATTTCAATTGAAAGTCTTTTAGTCTTAAAGTGAAAGTTTTCATTCAAAATACCGAAGCAGTTACATAGCTACATAGGGCCTCATTCAATTGCGATTTGGCCAATTGAATAGAGCTCTAAATAAGCACATAGCATATATTTTTTTTTTAAGTTTTCAGTTAGTGAATACCTTGCTTTTGGATAGATGTTTACTGACTAAAAACTTCTTTAAAAAAAAATGTTATGTGCTTATTTAGAGCCCTATTCAATTGGCCAAATTGCAATTGAATGAGGGCCATAGTAATTAAGGTTGAAAAAAGACTTTCAGTCCATCAAGTTCAACCTTTTTCAACCAGTAGTAGCTAAAGCAAACACCAAACCTGAAACGATAAATCAAATGTTAAACAACAGCAATTTAAGAGTGGATATTTAGCATCACATACAGGTAAATATATTTGTTGCATATGATTCAAAAACCTTATGAATAATACCAAAGGGAAATGTTTTTTTCCATGAAAATTCAATGTATACTTTTTTTTATATTCTTTATTTTGCAAATGCAAAATTACAAGAATATCAAAAGAAAATGCTAGAATGATGAAATTAGATTTATAATTTACCTAAATTATAGATATATAAAACATTATTGATAATATTGATATGTATTGATATGTTAT
Organism: Discoglossus pictus; assembly: GCA_027410445.1. NCBI lineage: Eukaryota > Metazoa > Chordata > Amphibia > Anura > Alytidae > Discoglossus > Discoglossus pictus. The sequence continues at coordinate 197,467,216 of CM050169.1, forward strand.
GCTTTTAAAAAAAAAAGTTCTAAAAACATTCTCATCAGAAGCTGAAACCGGGCAAGTTGTCAATTTAAAGCCCCATCTTTAATTGCCTGTGTCTGTGTATGAGAGCCCTATTAATGCAGAGAAAAATAAGGTGCAAAGCAAAAGCAGCTTCTTCTTAGTAAGTTTTAAAGACATTTAATTGTATACAGTTACATCATAAAATGAATTCAATAAATAATAGAACAATACTTTAATGCTTTTGATTAGAATCCATAAACCCAAGGTTACCATAAACCCCTTACAAAGGTTACCGTCAAAAAGAATATACCGTACTTCAATTTGTATTTTTTACATTTCTTCTGCTCACCACGCAAGGTTGCGTCATATCTGGAAGGATGACTAAATGGTCAGATAACTCTCGCTTTTACAGGAAACCCTTGCATAGTCAAATTAAAAGAACTTCTTCCTTTACTAGAGAATTGTTTATCCTGAAATTTAATTTTCTGTATACATGGAGAAACAGAAACAAGCAAGCTGATATTATTAGTGAGTATAATAAAAAAGGGGAAGTAGGATATCCTCCAAAAAATATAATAGAAATGAATAAATATTAAATGTTATGATTTTTTGTAGCAGAAACACTAAATCATTCTATCACACCAGGATTAACATTTGTATGAAAATTGGGCACTGTGTGTATAAAACTAAGAAAACTTATATTAAAATGAAACAGGGCATACTCATGGGCATAGGAGCCCAAAAAATCTGGGGGGGATAATGCAATTCTACCCTCAGAAAAGGAAGCAGGAGCAGATCTACTGCCAGTGCACCCGGTGCAATGCGATGGTACCCTGCTGGGGGGGTATTGCTGCAGTGCCCCTCAAAAAATATATATTTTAAATGTATTTGTTTAAATTATGCCCCAAAATATAATTTAAAAAACAAATCTGGTGACGCACGATTACATTTAATTTTGCTATTTTTTGTGTCCTCTATTCATTTAATCTGGGGGGAATTTGTCCCCCCCTTCCAATCCACCCAGTTCCTACGCCCCTGGGCATACTTCCTCCTCATTTAGGCGGACAGATACATGATAAAAGGTGGCAGGAAAACATGGAACTCTAATGTAAGGTTGTCATTTATTGTCATTCCATCTAGCTAAACAAACACAAATAAGAGAATTAACAGAGCACTAGATAGGAATTATTCCTATGGTTATTTCCATTCATACATCAGGCTGAGACAGAACAAACACTATTTCTGTGCTGCTTTAGTGTTCAGTTTTGGAATATTTGTATGCAAACAAAACAAATTACTTGGATAAAACGTGCTCTCTAACATGATATTATGGGACTAATGTGTCCTTTTAAGGTCATAAACAAGCTACACTCATTAAGCTCTTTCCTTTAAACTAATGATTAAATATGATGCCCATTCCAGGTATTAATAAATGAATAGAAACACTACATTTGATTAAAATTCTTTGGGTGGAATAAACATGTGTAAAGGCTGAGAATGCAGGTATACTTTCTAATGACTTACTGTAAAGCTACTTCTCAGTGTCAAGGAGCTCTTAGTTCAGTAATACTTAATGGATGCTAAGCATTCCCTGACACTGACATCCACTTTCTTACTTGGCTTGTTTGGTGCATTATTATATGGGATGCATTTAAGAGTGCATCTCTGTCCACAGCAAATTACCTCCATGCGGCATATGATTCTACAAGGTCTTAGGTGGCATTAACCTCTGCACTGGTGTGATCAACATCAAATGTAAGTAGTATAATTATAAGCTTCCTTGCCTACAGTATAATGCCAAAACATATTAGCGCAATAGATCTAAAACTAGACTATTTACTAGTCTTCTAGCTGCAAAACTGGAATAAAGTATTCCCTATTCTGATCAATGAAAAGGAATCACTGAAAACCATCAAACATTCTTATTATACATTTAGTGACATTAATTACAATTATTATATTTCCAGTCTTGCAGCTGGTCTTTAGCTTGTATTTTCACATGATGTGAACTTGTCATGTTAATTTGTGTCCTCCTGTATTAGGAAGATGGATTTGCAAGGGAGATACCTCCTGTCACTTGCTTGTATTGCTGCCTTAAATGTTTTTGCATGGAGCTGTCCCTGTATTATCACTATGCTTTGGCTGCTCGGAGGCATCACAACTGAAAACTAAACCAACAACAGGGAAGATCTTTTGGGATATATTTTAAGGGGGAAAAAGGCCCTGTGTCTGATATAAATGTACGGTATATAACATCTGTAATAGAAGAATAATTATATCATTTAATAAATGTAATTAAATAAAAATGTACCCAAGAAATAAAACCAAGGTTGATTCATAAGAAACTGGATAATAAGATATAGCAGTGGAAGAAATAGAGAATAGAACACATAGATAAAACAAACACAAATACTTATTCTTCAATATTTGGCAAAGCCATCTTAATTCAAGGTCATATATAAAGGACAGGTTACTGCTATGGCCCGCTTGCCATGCGTTCTCAGATAGTTAGTCTAGTAATATTCGGCTCGCTTGCCATGCCTTCTCAGATAGTTAGTTTAGTAATATTCGGCTCGCTTGCCATGCCTTCTCAGATAGTTCGTTTAGTAATATTCGGCTTGCTTGCCATGCCTTCTCAGATAGTTTAGTAATATTCACATAACTTTTTTTGACCTGCAGAAATAATGAAAGAAATCCATGCACCAAAAATGGCTCTTGTGGAAAGCCACACAATGGCCTACCTCATGTTCCAAGACCACAGATATAAAGTCAAAATGGTAAACTAGGCCTCAAATTCCCACCCAAAACTTCACAACACTTATATGATATTGGGCATTTTTTTTGTGGACACACAAAATGGAATTCCAGATTTCATATAACATTATAGTAAAACTTTCCATATAACGTCAAAACTTTTTAAATCACCATCATGCTGATTGCTCATCTGCCATGTATCTAATTTTAGAAAAAAAAATCCAAAGGCAATTTGAAGCAGACAGACTAATACACTGATTATATTACAACTACAACTACATCTTAATACCTTTAAATAATAAGAGGGTCATAATAAACAAAAAGAACATAAAGAATCCCAATAATATGATGGCATGCAAGGAAACCATTATCAGAAGTAATAATGATATACAATCTGGCTATATAATTACCAGTGATTATGAAAAGGACATTTCAAGTTGATGCATTATTTAGTCTGTTTCAGATGTTAAACAAATAACGTGGTATTAAACACAGGGCAACTGTTCTGCAGTCTACAGCATATGCCAATTCAATTCATATTAAATTTACTTTGCAAAGGAATTGCATCTGACTATTCCCCAAATAATTTGCAAGTCATTTAATTTAAACACATGTTTAGATATGAAGATTGTGTTGTCTCTGAGTAGCCACACTATTGGCTTTGATTGTGAAGTTACACTGATTCCAAGTTTTGGGCAAAAAGTTGCATTTCATAATCTTTTTTTTTTCTTTTTTTATTTATCTCATGAATATCAAGGTTATGAGAAATCCCGGAGTCTAAACAGCATAGCTGGCATGAGTGGAAATGCTCTCAGACTGTCTCCTATCTCCACCCCATTTGGGTCACCATCTGCAGTGAGGCGCCCACGGTCTCCCATTCCCTCCATCTTATAGCATGGACTCAACCAACAGATAAGGGGAACCTTAACTAGTAATAACAAGACAAAATAACAAACATCAACACTGGCAAAAGAATAAAAATAAGAGACTATAACAAATTCTATTATTTTTTAAGCAATTGACGAGAATTATAGATTATATGCAGATATATTTAAAACAAATCAAGTTTGGCTTTTAAGATAAAAAAAGATAAAAAAAACAACAAAAAAATAAAAAAACATTTTGCACTTTGCTGAGAAATATAAAAGACTTCCATGACTTCCCCCCTGCTGAATCGAAATGGTGTGCTCCAGGAAGATGCTGTTTGCGGAGTAGGAAAAGCACTTCCAGTGAGGAAGCAAAAACTCTGAAGGAGGATTTGTTAAGGAGGAGGGGATAAGGGTACATTTTTTTATCAATATGATTATTTATTGTTCTTAAGCAGTTCCTTCCTGAAAAGGGAAGACAAAAAAAGACTGAAAAGTAAAAAAAGAAAGAATGAAAACTGTTAATGAGCCTGGAAAAACCTCTCTGAATATATATTTAATTATTTAACATTACAAGTCTCCAATACATAACCCTTCTTTGTAGGTGCCCCTCCTATTCCTCTATCTTTTTTTATTAAAACTTTGATCACATTGTTTTGGAGCCGCTTTATGCTTCCCTGTCATTAATCACCACCATACTCAGGATTTTATGAGCCATATCTCTGAAATATATATAAATATATAATATATATAATACTGTATAATATATATATATATATATATATATATATATATATATATATATATTTATATGTCATAAATATTATATATTATATATACATATTACAATACACTCCATCTCCTTAAATCTTTCTGTGCATGATCTACTGTTGCAAGCAATAAAGCCTGCCTGAATGCATGTTCCTAAAGATAATTGATTGAAAAAATGTATATAATGTAGCTTACACAATGACATTCCCATAGCTGGCTAATAATGTTTGGTGCATGGCTCTATTAATTGGCGGTTAGTTTTTTTGTCAGAAAGCTGAGTCCACTTCTCTCTCCCCCTCTCTCTCCTTTCCTTATTCTCTCACCTTCCCCCATTCTCTTCTATTTTGTTTTTTCTCTTCCTCACACAGAAAATTATAAGGAGAGTCCTGCCCTTGTCCGATATATGCAGGCTGAAGCTGTCACTGTGAAATAATTGATTCCCTCTCATACATACAGTCTCCTTCAGACATCTTGATTTAAGAACAAAAAAATCAATTATTAAAAAAAGGCAAATACACAATAATGAAAAAAAAATAAGTGAAAAACATAGTCAAGACCAGAGAGAAAGGATGCTCTTTCAATGAAGATTGGAAACATACTGATCTCCAATCAACATACCCATGCTGATGGAATCAAGATTACAGAGGAGTCCGTGGCTAAGAGGAAAGCAAAACAATTGGAAATAAACTGGATTCTTCTATTTTTTAAATTGAGGTTATATACATGTGGATTTCATTGAATAGATGTGAAGAATGATTTGATCACTTTGACTATTTGGGAGGCAGGTGTCTGCCAAGGATGCACTAAAGCATCAAAAAGGCAAAAATAACACTGAAACAGAAAATGAACTGAAAGGGAAGTTATAACAAAACAAAAAAGTTAAATACTATTTAAAGGTTGCATTTTCCTAGCCAGCATGAGTTTGCATGTTATACTGTAACAATGATATTTAATGTTATATGCAAAAAGGTATATTTTCCTTCCAGACTGCAAAATCTGACAAAATATGTATAAATTTAGCCAGCCATTTGATGGGTACCTTAAAGACACTATTTAAGTTGGAGGAGTTCTTTACAGAGGCTTTTTTTGCATTCGATGAGTATGTTAAGCTGGTTCTTTGAATGTGTGAGCACTTTGCTGTTCAGATTGAATGAATACCTATAGACGCATTTCTATAGGCAAGCACCATATATTTGATGCTTAGGTTTATTGAATATACCATGGATGATTTATTGGTTCCAATGGGTACTTGAACTCTATTACCTTTTTATTCTTACCCTTAGAGGTTGTCTCTAAGGTTTTTTTTTTGGGTCACTGGTGGTTTAGATATGTTATACCAACAGGGAATGTTGCCCTTTAGGTGATGGAAGAAGGAGAGCAGGAAATAGTGGATCTGCCATATTGTTTGTTTCTGGATTGGATTAAAAACTGTTGACCAGTCCATCATTAAAAAGTGGCAGACTAAAGATGTGAAGCTTAAGGCACTAGCTTTATAAGTTTAGGTTTACTCAGTAGCAGGAAAGTAGTCGTTTCTTCATGTAACTTATTATTTCTGGGGCAATAATATCATTGACTGATTTAGTGGAATACTAATTTAGCTTACAGAGAATTTATGTATCTTAACAGTGTGCCAACTTAATCTTATCTGTGTAGCGAGTGATTTTATCATTTCCCCCCAAATTTACCTGAGGATCCAGGAAACATCCTGTTAATAACCATGCCTCAGTAATAAAAGCTCTATACGAAAAGTGCTATACTTAAAGCTAAATGTTAACGTTACTTTGGCTTGATCAGACTAATTTGTTCTCACATTTTGCATTGGAACAAGACAAAGGGATCTTACAATTAAAAAAAAAGTTGATAAGACCACTTCAAACCATTGAGAGCATCAACAAAATTGAAAGCAAACCTACAATTATAACTAGACACATTTCAAAATGTAAAATCCACTTTGGTTGATTTAATACAGCTCTACAGGTTATTTTGTAAATAACTTGTTCAAATATGATGGTGATGGTGTCTCTTTATTTCCACCTTTGCCATAGATATCTAACTTAATGAGCTGGCAGTCAAGGAGTTAGTAAACAAGAAGACATAACATAGCAAGTGTATACCTCCTCCTCCATGTCATTTACCACTGGTAATTACCACCATGTTGCTGCCAGAAACAGCGACTTCTTACAAACTAAATAACATACACAAGCTATAAACTGATGCATTATGGCCTTGTTGGTCATTAAAAGCCGTTAAAGGTTCATAGAAAAGGTCTGATTAGTATTATAATTTAAAATATATGTCAAAATAAGCATATCTGTAATCTATTTTTTTATTAAAAATAAAGTTTTTGGCATAAAACTTGAATGCAATTTAGGATAGTATACACTGTAATACAGTTCAATATTTGAATATGTTGACTGATATTAGGCCTTTTCTGTGCTCCTTTGAGTAATATCACACATGAACAGCATCATGCTGCAAGGGGAAGGCAAGATATATTAGCATATGACTATACCCATAAAACTTAAGCAATTATAAAGAACATTCATGTGTTCTAGATAACTGTGTTGCTTTGGCTAAATATATAACCTAGTTAGATGAGATGTTTCATGTGATGACTGCTAGCAATACTCGTACAAATGTTTCCATGCAAAAATTAGATCTTATCTGGAACACATTTGTGACATTTTAGAAATATTCATCATTTTTATTAATATATTTTACAATCTAATAATAGTAAAGAAAAGGATTTCTAGTCCATGTCCAATATTGTACTAAATAATACAAACACATTTGCAATTATATTCCATTGCCTATACATGTGGCTTGATAAAGCGACCACATACATCCAAATATATTGATAATTATTTAATAAATGTTTGTTAAATTTTCACTAAAACATAACTTCGTGCAGTGTTATTTTATGAGAATGATCAGTCTTGCAGTGATATTTCCTACTGCTTAATAAATTGTTTACATAGAAACTGCATAAATTGGTACTAATTTAATGTAATTTAACTACAGACATACATATTTTTTCCACACATTTCATGTAACCAAAGAACTACCTTTGCCTTTCATCAGATTTTTTTAAAGCATAGAGAAATAAAACAAAACTAACATTTATGCAACAAAACAAACCCAACTATAAATGTCTAGAGCAGCTGAATGCAGATACTGTTTCCCAAGTGATCCATAGAAACAGTCAGTTTAAATTTTCCTGGGTAACTAGATTATTTGTTGTGTCGAAGCATATGAGCTTATGAGCATACGACACCAACCATCCCTTTAAGCATTAATTCTGAAACCTGTAACCAGCACCACCAATAGGCTAAAATATGAGGATATCCCTACTTAAGCACTGGTGTCTTACAGCCCTATTAAATTCCAAGCCAGTAACCCCAACGTGAAGCCCATAAATGCGTGCTTGAAAATTGGCTGAGTTACGAAGAATGGGCTGGGAGCTACAGGTTTGAGACACAAATCGTAGCTCGTTCATAGAACGTTGGATTTGCGGCCTTGTGGATGATCAATTACTGTAGACCGTAGTTACGGGTTTAGACGGAGCCAATGGGAAAAGAGATTGTTAGAGTTACGCCACTGAAAAAAAGGGGGGTAGATTTCAAAGTCCTACGGGCTTCAATTCCAAGTTGCGATCGGAACCACATTCCACAACAATGCAATATTAATAAAGCCGTAAATATGATATTACATTAAATGCGAGTTACAGTATATGTCGTAACACTTTGATTGCCGTGATCGATATGACACAGAAAGTATTTCTTGGGGCCGATTTGCAAGCTTGAGAATGTTGTGCTATTAATTCTAGGAACTAACATCACTTTCTCTTTTAATAAAAGTAAAGTAGTGTGTTTTTATTTGCGTTTACGGGGCTACGTATTGGTATTTACCCCCCTTGCGAGTGCTCTCCAGCACTAGTAGGGCTTTGGGCTTCATTTGCGTATTACGGGCTAGCTAGCGGGTGACTTTGTTGCAATTTAATAGCATGATTGGATTTGTTGCGGTTACGGGCTTGACAGATCAAAGAACTTGCGGGATGCAAAGTTCCACATTCACGTCCCATAGGCATTTTTCGACTGTCCTGTGGCTTACCCCGCAAGTCATCTGCGGGAACGTTTACTAGGCTAATTTAATAGCCGTAGGTCCTACTTTCTATGTTACGGTTACGGGCTACGTTCCAACATGCAGCCCGAATTTAATGAGACTGTATATCTGAATGACTAAGCCACTGTTCAGCACACCAGGACTTAAATCCTAGATTGCCAGTGGTTTCTTATGCAGGTTTGGAACTCCTGGTCTAAATTATTAATATCCAACTCTAATTAGTGAGGGCCACAAAAAATGATATAAAACTACAGTACACTAAGCATAGGTATTAATTAATGTAAAGTAATCTGTGCTCATACTGAACAATCCTAATATCCTGGACTGTTTGTGGCCCTTGAAGATAGGATCTGAACAAGCTGCACCACTGTTTTCACACCATAATTGCAACATTTCATCATGGAGCTGGCTCTATTATTTTCTCAAAACTTTAATCACTATTAAAACTATCATAATGTAGAAATAATATATACTGCACAAATAATATAATAAGCAATCATCCTACTGAAAACATCCTAATCTGGTACACAGATCATTACAGTATGCATATAAATCTTAGGTTTTTTAATCATATCTAGATTTTTAGAGATGTACAATTTTTTGGCAGACATTTGTGCAAATTGTGCTTCGGAAAGACTAATAAATGAATTAAATATTTTTTTCATATTTTAATAGAAAATATTTAGCTTTTTTAGCAATATTTAATATTGTTAATATATATTTTAACAAAATGCATCAAGCCTCAAAAAATAAGGAAATCAAATAAAAAACATATGTTTATCTAAATGAAAAAAAAATAGTCCATTAGATATTACACAAACCCGCTGATTTTTACTTGTACTTATTGTTTACCAAAAAAATCTAAAAATTTTAAGAAATTTAAAAAAGTCTACAGTTACACTTCCATGTTTGTATCTGCATGGAGCAAAGTGTATGAATAAGGATATATGATTTAGGACAAACAATATTCTGTTTTAAAATTTGTGATATTTTTCTCAAGAAACTTTGAAGGCAGCTATTGTAATATGGACTTGTAGAATGTTTTTAATGTTATATTATATTATTGAATACGTATGTCATATGCTTGACACATTCATCAAAAAGCATTTAATTTCCATCCAATGTATCTTTTATCGTGTCAAAGTTTTTGGTTGCCATTTTATTTCCAGTGCCACAGCTCAGTGAATACTAAAAAGGCTCCCTATTGTCAGGATAGTTTTTAAGCTTACCAGATAACATTTTGGCACATACACATTATGACAACACATTGAGCAGTCTTGAAGAAAATACACTCTTACACTCTTGATTTTATAATGTGATTCCAATAAAAGATAGTTTAGTGTAGACATAAGTTGTTCTTATATGGAAGAACTCATTTAGAGAAGTTCAGATATACTGTATGTGAAATATAGATATTGTTTAGTATTGTCTATGTGAGCTGCAGAGATCACATAGAATAAATTAAACAAACTAGCATAGGTGAATAATGGATTTACTCGTAATCTTACAAATCAACCAGATTAGACGTCTGAATTATGATAATTACCAGTCGCATATAGACACAAAAATATTTCAATATAAAATATATACGATTTATAACTTTTCTACATGTACTCTTTCATAAAAGAACAATTTATGATTAAGCATAAATTATCCTTTAAAATGTTAAAAACAAGTGAAAACCTAACCATTTAAGCCAAAGTCAAAATCCAATACATGAGTTATAAATAGTTTCCAAGGGAAAGTGAAAAGTAATGGATTATTCCTGTATGCAACTTATTCTATGCAACTTTGTACATGGTATTCCTCTCCTCTCTCCTTCTTCCAATTTCAAATAAAACCTCCAGTAATAAATACAAAGCCCTTTGATCAAATGAGCATCTTGTGTTTTATCATGTGCATGTATGTACTGTATGACTTCCTGGCCAGATTGATTTCATGCTTGCAAAAATATTCCTGGCTATATCTGCACATCTCTTTTTTTACTGTTTGTTCTCAATTAATAATTGCAATTAAAGCAGACAATTGAGATGGTGAAAAAAGGATGTTATATTAAAAAGTAGTTTTATTTTTCTTGGCTTCACACAGTTATTCATTAATGAAGTTGCTCATTAAAGCGCGGTAACAACTGGTAACACACAGAAACATTTTTTATTTATATCATATCCATTTAGGTGTTCGCAAAGTGGTTAATAATTGTGAATGTTTTTAAACCAAAACTCCATTTATGTAGAAGGCAACACAGAGGGTAGACAAGAGTCATTGGTGGATTTCTGTGCACCATATGACATCATGTTGGTCATAGCAATTATTTTTATTAAAACATCTATAAGACCTCATGAGAGTGTCCTCTATAGTGCAATGGCTTCAGAATTGGCAAAACGAGTTCACCATATGGCGTTAGATTTATCAAAGGAAATACAGTCATTGCTTTCAAGATGAGGCATTTTGTCCAATATCTAAAATTTTACCAACAATATTTTTTTGTTACTTTTACATTAGATTGGAGGCTTTAGTACTAAATCCCCTAAGAGTCCACAGAAGTCACCTATTGTACTATGTATCATCAGATGTCCCTTAAGCTCTTTTGAATGTGACCCGGAAGTCAATGAACAGGTACCAACATCTACACAAATAATGCACTCATTGTTTTAGCAATTGCTCCTTAAATATACTATCAATATATACCACACTCAAGAGTTTGCTTCTCAGAACTGGTGTTCAGTTCTGTAATAATTAATTGAAATGCATATCCAGCAACAGTGGCCTTAAAACATATTGAATAAAAACTTTAGGGGGAAAATTCCTGGTCTTGCATGTTTCTTATATGAGGCAGCAAAGAAACCTTGGTTGGGGTATGTTTTAAAATAAAATAAGCAGACGGTCATATTGACTAAAACAATTTCTTCTTAGCTTTCCCCTTTATAAAATGGCAAAGATATAAAAGTAATTACTTGTTGCATTACAACATTTTGTCGTGCCTTCAAGTAGTCTAAAATTATAGGGCATATCTTAATCCATATATATCATATTTGTGTTTTTATGGCTGTAATATCATGAGAAATAGTATAATTTTCCACTCTGTAAAGTGTACATCTTTTGAAATAGTAATTAGATTTAAAAAAACAGCATAACACAATGAGGTTCAAAATGATACAGCTACATTTGCTTAACCCCACAATTCAAGAAGATCTTAATATCCTTCATAAATGTTGAATACTTTTTTTTGTCTTTAATACTTTTTTAAAAGAAGTTGTGAAAAACTTTGGATCATTTAATTCATTTTAATAATGTTAATCTGGAACAAACATTCCTTTTTATCTATATCGTATTCCTTTTCACACTTCTATTTCATTTATTGTCTCAATTCTATACAATTATATTTTTATTCTTTCCTGTGCTTAATCATTATTCTCTCCACGGTCTGTAGTTTAACTTTCCTTCTTAGAAAGGATTTGTTTGTTTAGAACCTATTAGCTGCTAATATTTAATAGGATCAACAAATCATTGCATGGGTTGAAAGACAATGAAATGTGGAGATGTCAGACCTCAGCACTGGACTTTCTTTGGAACATTTAATAGTTTTTTTTTATCACTTTGGTCATTTTTTCTACTGAATAACAACACTTGATAATGGACAACATATTGTTAGAAAGCAAAACAAATAAACACATCCTTTACATTTTTTACTTTTATATGCAAATTTTCTTTACTGCAGGCTTCCATTTTATTTTCTGTGTCTGCTTCTTATAACCTCTTTCTCAACAGAGTTTGTCTTTGTAAACAAATTAGCTGGCCATTAGAGCTAATAAATGCACTGGCAGTTGTACAGCGGATGGATAGAATGGAAACATCTAACAATATGTTCATACCATGGTCCTAATAAGGATTAGAGCATTAAGAACAGCTTTGTTCCTTCTTTCTGTACTGTCATACAAGTCATGATCTATGTGGAATGGGCTTTTGCACCATTCATGAAGAAGAATAGCCTCCAGTTCTTTGAGAGGTGAAGGAGGTAGAAATCTACATTGCACTCTGCACTCCAGAAATTCCCATAAAAGTTGAATGATGTTTAAATCTAGTGATTGGGGAGGACATAGCAGATGTTCATGAATATGGTCACATTAGTATCCTGGAATATGGGAGCAACACTGTTTGCAAAATGGCCTCATATTCCTTGGCCTTCTTATGACCTTGCAACGCAATCATCAGACCTAATGACTCTGACAATATGTCATAAGATCCACTACCATGTTTAATGGTTGGCAATAGCCATTGCAGATTGAAAGTATCCTTTGGCTTTCTCCAAATATACAATGGTCTGTTGAATTCCAAATTGTATATTAATTTTTTTTCATTGCTCGGGGATCCAAGTTTTGTGCTCCTTACATTTTTGAGCATTGGCCTTGATTACAAGCATTTTCCGAGCAGCAGCCCTGCCATAGATTCCAGCTTTGTAATGCCCACAACATACAACTGTTGTTGACACCGGGTCGCAGAGATGCAGAATAAAATTCTTGGTAATTTTTGACGCTGTAGTTGTGTGAATTTTAACTTCTGTGAAGTGTCCGCCTATCTCTCTCGGTGAACTTCGAGGACCAAAGTTCTTCTTTGCTGATGCAATTTGTGCATGTTTCGCATATGCTGTCCTTATTTTTGAGATCCTTCACGTTAAACAATTTTTCAGTTTGTACACCTAATGCACCCGTAATATGGGCAAATACCATATGACCTCTTTGGAACTCTGTTAGTTGCCTCATATCGCTTTGGAAACTCACATGTCAAAGTAACATATACTGCTAATTGGCAATCAACCTAATATGTACAAATACTTCCTGTGCACTCAAAGTCTCCTCCCACCTCACTAAGTAGATCATCAAGTAGATAACTGGAAACTAAAATGGCAGATTCCACAGCAGCATCATTTCATATAAAAGTAATACATTTAGAGGTTGTATTTTTTTTATTACATTCTATAAATATGTTGCCTATTTTCAATGTATATCTTCAAAAGTGGATATTTTACAATCCAAGCAGAGTTACATTATTAGGTGCTCACTATATGAAAATACTGGATAAGTAAGGGCTAGAATTTAAACACATAAAAATCTAAGAAAATATTTAATAAAATAGAATTGGATATGCTTTTTTCCTTATTGCTGCCCAGAGCTCACTCATATCTGTATAAATTATAAAGTACAAGGTGGAGGTGAAAGAGGAATTCCTCTCCCACTTGCAACTTCCTAGCACCCAGTTATTATAAAATTACTAATGTCTGCTTGTAAGACTATTTAGAAGGGCTTATCACCAATACATTATTTAATGCAGATGAATTGCATATGGACAGATGGTTACCTTATGAAGTTATACCAAGCTCAAATAGACCTTAAATAATTGCACAATCACAACCCAATATCGTACACCAATATGATTAAATGTGTATACAGTACTATATATATTACTATGCATACATTATTTATAGGTTGGCTAGCTTTGTATATTTTCCCTTTCAAGTAAATCTAGTATTTTCTCTACTTCTCCAAGTTAAATAAAAAAAGAATAACACATATCCTGACTGTTCCTTGTACTGAGGACACTTCCCTTTTAAAGAAATCTCACAGCTGAGAATGCTTTATTGTAGACTGTGACATAATTCCCTTTTTAAAATTAGAGCAAATATATAATGGGACATTCTCCAATAGAGCAAAAAAATGTGATTTCATATGAATAGTTTATCATATAAAATAATGGCATGTCTTTAGACTATAGAAATATACAATGTATATTTGATGGTGGATAAAAGTGCGCCTGCTCTAATTATTCCTCAGTATATTAGTCTAATTTCAGTATTCTTTGTATAAATCCGTTTCTGTTTTTTAAGTTAGCCAGTAAGCTTGAAACAGCTGTACATGGATAGGATGCTCAGCCTGTGTTTAATCCAACCTTGGCTTTGCATTAAAGCTGTGTAATACAGCATGCATAAGCTTCAAGGAAGCCATATTTGATAATGGCTACGGATTTAAGAGTGAGGCATTTGTTGGCACATTTGCATGTCCCAGTTTAGCTTCCCAGAATGCAGTGTAATAGCTGTTTTTCTCAGAACTCTGAGCTGGAAGCAGGTTTTTTAACTTGTTTTAGACATTCAAATGTGAACACAGATGTACTTTTTAGATACTTTTAAGTTTTAAACACTAAAACAAAACAATAAACTATGTGTAATAGGCATATGATAATAAATAGACAATAAACAGCAAGAGTAACAATGCATAAAAAATACATGTGCCATATTTTTCTAAATAGTGATGCTTCATATGACAAACCCTGTTCAAGTACATTTGCCAAAGACTACCTTCCAACAAGGAAATGTGCTTTATGCCAATGATCCTAGGTGTATTTCCACTAGTTCCTACTATTCACCAAATGGTCAAGGTGAGAAATAATGCAAACATCATCCCAATATACTCTATAATGTACTAATCTGGACATTAACAGATCAAGCAGAAAGCATTAACTTCAATTCAAGTGGTTAGAAGTTAATGCCTAGTTATCTGCATATTACATACAACATAGACTAAATTGATACATTTACAGAATGTACTGATCTGTTTGGCAGTTTTTAATATTGACATATATTTATGGTGGAAATATTCTGCTAATCCATAGCAAAAGTTATCATCTCACTTAATATTTGGGACATTGATCTTAGCACCTGTTTGATTAGAAGATTAACTGCAACATGACCCTTCATTATACATATGATACAGCAGTGCAACCATTGTCTAAATGCAGTAGCAATAACCCATTCTATGGGGGGAGCATAGACATGCGAACCCTGCTGTAAATGATCTGGCATTGCTGTGTGAGGAGATAGAAAATAGTTTCTCCAATAATGAAATTAGATCTTGAGTGCAGTCAGACTCCCATTATGACAAGTAAAATAATATTACATTCACATAGGAAAATAAATTAATTTAGATGATTGAACTTACTGGCAAAAGATCAGATTTTTTGTCCCTTGGCTGAACCACTGCCCTTTCTCTGTACTGTTGTTGCCAGTTGTCTACTAATGAGATGAGTTTGTATTTTCCAAAAATATCATCAATACTCTGTTGCATAATAGATCTCACCCATTTATGCAAATTAAATTACTTGTGGATATGCCATTTAGCCTTTATTTCAGGCTTGCATTTTGATGAATGCTAAGTATTCATAACATAGAATTAAACAGAAGCTAAGATCTTCTTGGCCCATTACTATGCATACAAGTAAAATACCCACTCTTACTAATTACTAAATATTTGATTAATTGTTTTAGGCACCCTACTGATTTCTACTGGTTTCAACCAATGTTAAGCTATTTAAATGGGTATGTATAGTTTTACCAGCAAGTTCCCCACTAAAAAAATCATTTGGATATTTTTGTATGGGAAACGTTGATAAGCAAATATAACCTAAGCTACAGAATACTATCAACAAAGTCTATTAAAATTAAAGTTGGGAAGTATACGTATCTGGACTAATATTCCTAATAATCTAATATTCATAATAGTATCCATATTGGAATACTTATGAATAAAAGGGCTGTCAGCCTACAAATGAGAGACCTCAGGGTATGTTTATCAAACAGGGTTAAAAGTGTGGATAAGCTTTAATAAGTAGAGTTAAATATCACCATTTTCTATGTTTTCTACAGAGCTTATTTATCAAGCGGGGATACAATTTTATTCTACTTGATGACCAACACCTATAGAAAACGTAGCAAATAGAGATATTTGATTTAACTTTTTAGTTTCAATCAGTTTGTATTGGCTACACCAATAATTATTAAGTGATTATTATAAGATAGGTACATGAAAAGATGAATAGGCAATTACTTCACAATAGCTAAGCTTTCAACAACTTGAATTATACATACACTACCTCACGTTTATTCCCACTTGATGATTACGCTCCATTGGTTTAATGCATGGTGGCATGAGTCACAGTATAGACACAGTAAAGAGCTTGGAAGGAAGAAATCTCTAAGTATAAAAAAAAAAGCAATTAACTATAAGTAGAATTTTTTTCAAATTATCCAATATAATTCCACACACCAGCCTTTTATTGTAACAATCCTGTTTCTCTTTCACATAGTTGTAATCAATGGGTCACAATATCATTTGTACCAGATTTTTTATTTTTACTTATTTATTTCCAAGACAATGGAAAAATTATTTTCTGACAACCACATACTAATTTTACTTTTCTGACACAGAACTTGACAAATTATAATAAACACAAAATTAACTGAGAACATATTATAAAAATTAACTGAGAACATATCATAATAAACACAAAATTAACTGAGAACACATGGTAAATATGCATTTATATTTTTATGGCACAATATTTAGGGATTGTATAATCTTATTAAAGTACTTAGTGTGATAAGTCAGTTTTCATTTATGTACTCATATATGCAGTGTTTTAGTGGACTTATGGAAGAAGGTAATGGTCAAAATTCACTGTTTCACAGTGGATGCAATCTGCTTTGTTTAGGCTGAGATGGTTGTTGGGAAGTTGCCATTGCAGCCTCTACAAAATGCAGTACATTTTAACCAATGTACATGCCAACTAAGATTTTTGACCAACCTTATTCTCCTCTGGGTCATAATCAACAAGAAACAGCCCCTCCTGTGTAGACAGTAGATAATGTAACGCACTTGAAAATCCAAACATTGTGATAGATCCGCTAATGTTCACAGTGGATGCAAAGTAGCAGCAAAGCATATTTTCAATGGGAAAGTTAATAGGAAAACAGTCACTGCAGACCCTTTGCAACATCTGAGAACTTTAGTGAATCAGGCCACTCATTAAAATAATGGATGAGAGGTCAAATAATAATATAGTTATTTGGTAAAGCAAAAAAAAAAACTGCCATGTGACTCAAAAAATATAAATCAACATTATTTTTATGGAGATTTATGCCACTTTTATACATATATCTCTACGCAATGGCTAATATTCATTTATGAGAGAATACAAAAATTAATAGATGACCAGATTTTGTGTCAGTAACTGCTTGTGTTAACAATTCATTTTTTCTACCATCTTGAAGGGCCCAAATAGGGCTGTTGGGTGATTTTTTTTAGCAAAGCTTTTGTGTTCCTTCAACACAAAAGACTCTACTCATGTTTTAGACTATGCATTTTTGAGCACATTCATTTTATGCTGTGCTAGGCCTATCTATACTGTTAGATGAGGTCTATTTATTAATATAATATGCTGGGCAGCTGTTGTACATTGGGCATGGTGGCAAACTCAACATGTTTCTCCCTACTGATATAACAGCAGTACATATTATATATGCAATATGGTACATATGCCAAAATATCAAATAGCTAAAGATTATTTTTTTTCTAGAATATATATGTAAGGCAAAAACACAGCAAATATTTTGTCTAAAGAGTGCAAGCAAAGGCCTCATGAACTTAAGTCATTTGCTAATGCCTTTTATTGCATTAAGGTCTCCCAGGTATAATCTAAAACCAATACTCTTCTACTGCCCATTGCACAGTAACCAATTTGAATCCTATTTTATTTTTACCCCAATCCAATATTGCTTTGACGCTATAAATATAACACATTTGCATGATGTTTAAGGATCACATCAATGACATGGTGTAGTTATGCCAAAAGCACTTGCAGAACACCTGATGTATTGATAACAGTATCATAGTTACAGTAGGTTAATTGGATTTTGATGTTCTCATTTTGAAATTCCCAACTAAAATTATGTCTATACTTATAGGAGGTTATTTAAGCAGTCACAACAAATACTCACTGCAATATGGAGCTTTACAAACTGCACATGTTAAACTCATATTTGCAGCTTGGAGTATTGTTGTAATTATTAAATAACTCAAAAAGGAGCCAGGCTGGTTATACTTGTCAGAATGGTAAAGGTATGATCCACTGTTACATTTGTATATACCCACTTGAAATGTATTGTCATATTTTAAGTATGCTCTGAGCTTGTTATGCTAACAAAAACCTTTAAGGTGATGGATACTGATGCAGATGATCTTAGTGTTTGGTCTCAGTGCACTAACAATAATAATACTGCTACTAATAAAAATAAGGATGCTTTTTTTATTAAAATTGAAAATGTAATTATAAAAATACCTATTTTCAAGATGTATGTGCAAATGATGAAACTATTTTATATACAATGTATCTATGTATGGGTAAACACATTCTTAGACTCTCAAAAGTTTCAGTGTTTGTTTGTTAGAACTTGGTTGTTTTAATGTTCATTGGTTTACCACTCTTTTCCATTCAAAAGTTCGCAATTTCTTTATGGAATATGAGGAGCTTTACATTCCTGTAGCCTTAGGATTTTTGTTACTCATTAAATAAATAAGGGTATTTTCAGCCCAGTTCTTAAAGAACCTGCAATATGTTGTGGGTACTATGGGTAAGTCATGAAATTAATGGGAACCAGACTTGTGTAGTCAAATTGTGGTATGTATTAGCTCCTATGATGCAGCTCTCTATACGATGATACAAACCCATCCTATATACCTGAGAGGTTTAAAATGTTCTTAGTTATTGAAAATAAATATATAATATGTTTTGGAATATCCTGTGACCATGGCACTGCTCTTGTTGCATATTTGATCCAGGAGTTGCAAGGCATAAACCCAGCTGAGAGGGAGATTCATTCACCTTGTCTGTATTATATCAGGATTGCTAAATCTTGTTGGTCACAGAAGAATGGCAAGTCTTGCTTCCTTTTTGCATGTCTGCTCTACCTTACTATTCTAAAAAAATAGGGTAAAAAGATGAACCAAGTGGGATATAAAGTATACATAAATTGTAATTAATATTGCATAGCTGACACCAGTGTTATAACTTTCTTATATGCAACTATGGGCTAGATTAACTAAGATTTACTACTGCTGAGAGGTGTCTGTGCAGCATTACAGCCCTCTTAGTATTCACTAAATTATGTTATTTGCCAGTATCTCTGAGTGTCGTTGTAAGGAGTTATAGTGGTTTCAATTTGGAGGTCTGGTTGTATATAAAACCCTAGCCCAGATACGTCTCAACATAGTTATAAAGCACTTTTCATTCTCAGTACTGACCAAGAAACTGCGTTACAGCTTCATTATCCTTATGACGGAGAAGCGCCTATTTTCATAACTGTAACTAACAGCAGAAATATATATTCATATATTATAATACAAATCATGCACACATGCTTATCACTTAATTACATATGTCTTATGCTTTATATTATAATACATTCAAAATCCCACTTCTGAAACGATGATTCACACACTTAAGACTCATTGTGTACAAGATTGATCTAATACACCTGTCATGTTTAAGTTCAAATTTAGATATGTTTTGATATTTCCATAAACATAACTTAAGTATTTTTTTGTTAACTGAATAAGTAAGAAATCTGTCTAAAAACCATCTGCCCCTCTCCTATCACACTGATAACACGAATTGAATCTCTTACTGACTAAATTTGTCACAAAATGCACATAATTCTTCCTTTAGATTTATTTTGTGAATATATTGCAAATTTGCATCATCTACAAGTATAATATAATGCCAACATATCCAAATTTATCTTTTGCGAATATTTACATTTTAATACCCCATTCAAATTTACGAAACCTAAGTAAATCTCGATTACATATGTCCTAATACATGGTTTGCCAGAAAAGAGATTCTATACGAAATGGGATGTCCCAAATGTTGTCACTCATATAAGGATAGATAGCTACAGCAAAGTCATAAATGTGTGTGACTTGTGCAAAAAGGCAAGTTTCGGTTGTACCTTTTTTGAACATATATATATATATATATATATATATATATATATATATATAGACAAAACTTTACAAATTGTTGTACAATGTCTCTAAGTATTAAAATATATTCTTCTCTAGCATCTCATTACTCTGATCAATATCATCCTTGTCACTAGTTTATATAAGTGTTAATAGTTTAAAATCAACGCAAATAAACCTCACATACCAGTACAAATGGCTTATATATACTCCATGCATATTTATTGGCTGCTACTGTATAACTACTGTAGATAGCTTCGACTTAGTCGACACTCAAAGCTACCAAATGGTTCCTTTACTATTACTAGCAAAACATTACCACAGATACTTTGTTTATGGTGATTTTTTTCACAGATAATGGAGTAAGGGTGAGTGTCTAAAGATGAAGAAAACGTTTTCATCATTTTCAGAACATGTCTACATACTTTTTTATTTTTGCCTTTCAACAATGGTGCTATCGAGACATTTTGAAACACAGAGATTTTTACTTCTTGCTTCCAAGTTGCAGTGTGGGGTGCCAGAAAGTTAGTCTTTATTACCTCACAACATTCAGAGTTTTAATAAATGAGCAGATTGCCCTGTATGAAAAAGTTTATTTTTGCATTCCCCAAATATAATGTCATCTGTTCCTTTGGTTTATAAGCTGGGAGATGGACTGCTCCTGGATTTTTTATGCTAAAGTCTGTTTTCTGTCCCACTGTAAAATGTTTATTTCTGCAAGGCTTGTTCTTCCTGTTATTTGAATGTCATCTGATTACAAATGTTGAAGTTTAGAATTGCAGGAAACGTATGCATGAAATTGACATGCAGGGAGTTACAGCATGAAATAAACTTTTCTTTTTTAATTCAAACTTACACCTCAAGAGGTTGTGTTATCATTTATTTGTGTTATGGGTCTGGAATCTTATCCAAAATTGTGCAGTACGGAAAAAAATATTTGACATTATCTCATATTTATAGGTGGCAATCCTAGTGAGATAAACTATCTTCTATCACTATTTATTCTTTATATCAGGAATTGACAAATGTATAAAAAAGTTATGAGCCTTCAACATTATTGAGTTGCCAGACTTTTCAATATATATATATTAAATTACCAATTTAGGAGCTAGAACAAAACGTTTAAAGGTATATGAAAGTGAGGTGGGTTATGAATGCATCCTGTATAATGCATCATAACACACCTATCAAAAAAATTTTGCATGAAAAAATGCAAACATTTTTTGCATAAAAAAAAAAATTGTGCTGGGGTGATGTAGACACCCCCGGCAACTGAGATTTGCATATTGGATATCGCATTTTTAATGAGATATCCAATATGCAGCACACGAGCATGCTGATTGGCTAAAGGAAAGTGTCTGAAATCATGTGACTTCCCACAGTAGGACAGACTAACTAACTGAGCATGCCTGCACAATCCCCAGGCCAAAAAGAAACATTGTATAAGTTATGCTAATTATTCCTGGGAATTTCAGGGGGTGTCAACATTGAGAGAAAACAGTTTGCAACTGCAAGAAATTCAGCAAGCTTCAGGCTAACGGTTTAATTGTTTACTTTGGCATTTTTTTCATGCAAACAATTTTTTCAGACACTATAAATTCTTCTCTATCAGATACATTAATAACCCAGCTCACTCTCATATACCTTTATGAGCATGGATTCTGGCATTGTACATTCACTTTTTCACAAGTTGAAGAAGTTTCAGAGACATCTCTTAAACTTGTAAAGATGCACATATAATAACATATGAGTTATGTTACCTCACTAATGACAAAGGGCCCTATTCAATTACAAGCCCGTAATTACCTTCAAACTGAACTTATGGCTGCTGGTTACAAATGTTTTACATACATAGATGTATTAAATTGGCTCAAGCCTGCAAGTACAGGCTCACAACCTTAACACGCAAACCATGAACCCGTAAGCAGCATTTAAGGGCATGATTATGATCAGTTAAGCAAGCCTGTAGGTTACAATTTTGACAGAGCCAATAGTAAATGAGACATCATGACATCAGACAAACATGGAGTTTTAACTACAATTAGTTAGTGTTAAGAAGTCCGATGTGCAATCGGACTCGCAATCCAGAAATGTAGAAATCCATAAAAATCAAAAACATTTCATGCAGATTCCATGATATGTATTAACTCCTTGATTCCCAGGATCGATATAATATGGAAATAAAACATTAAAAGAATACTTTTTTTATTGCAGATTTGCAAGCTTGAGACTGCTGTGCAATTCATTCTAACGTCTTTCATTGCTTTCTCAGTATTTTTAAGTACAGTATTGTGTGTTCATTTGATTTTGTAGTGTTATGAACAGGTGTTCAACGCACATGTGAGTCCTATCTAGTACTCGTATGATTTTTTGATACATCTGCCATTTACGGGTTTGAAGGCAATTGTAGTAATTAAATATGGATTTTGCGTTGTTTGCACTGTTAACATTTACGGCCTGGAAGCATCAAAAGGAGGGGTTACGACAGTGTTACGTTTTTGACAACAGCAGTGATTTTTAGCCTGTAACTCGCAATTGGAATGAGAGTAGCTATATGTAGCAAATTGAATATCAGTAACATGTACAGTCTCAATTACGGCTCATGTAATTGCGATTTGGACAATTGAATAGGGGCCAAAGTTCTCAACTTAGTATCTAGATCAAATTCGAGATGTCGCCACCCTGGAGCTGCAATATTTTAGTTGAAAAATAATTTATGTACCAAACACATTTTCTTTATTCAACTGGCCATCTCTACCCTGACCAGAAACACATAAGAACATTGACCGAAAATGTCATAGCATTCTAAAGAAAGTTAGATGCTTCAGAGAAATACCACACAGAGGCAGAACTAAGGCTAGTGAAGAAATAAGAACATATAAACCTTTACACAAACATGAGAGTTTTCCATAAGGATTTCCTATTTAATTATACCATGGGAATCTACTGCACAATCATAAAGTTGTGAATCATTTCATCCTTCTGGATACAACTAAATAATTAAACACTGCTATTTTGACTAGGCTGACCCTCACATGTAATTTCTTTTTCAATTCTATGCTAGTGCTGGATCAAATTCTCTAGTGTTAATTTTCTAAAACTTAAAATCAGGAGTATTTCATGTGAAAAAAAATGTTTTCATTGTTTTAAACAAGCTTGATAAGAAAAAAAACTGGGACTGCCCTGTGAAGAACAAGCATCAAAAGATACCGGCAGTCTACAATGTAAATCAATTTACCAATAAAGTGTCAATAATAAATTAAGAGTTTTGCTTTTCTATGTTGCTATGTGTTTTTGTTTGCTATGAATTTATTTTATTGTCTAATCAATCCCTAGTAGTGTCTTTGTTCACATCCACTGATTACTTGTGCCCAGCACAGTGAGCCTGGCACTAACTATTACTAGCTCCCCTATGCAGAAATTACAGCATGTCATCAAAATCAAACTTTATTTGCACTTACAATATGTACATGCCCATTTTATTCTCTCTATATTATAACTACAATATTGTGGTTAATTCCAAAAGGAACCAGATCATGTTTGAGGTAATGAATATATATAAAGGTAGGTTTAAATAAAATTAAATTCTGTTCAACTTCAAACATGTTTCACTGGTCATTTACCTTATTTCAACAATTCTGTCTCTCAAATTCTAATCAATTGAATGTAAATTTTCACTCTGCAAATATATAACATGATACGCCACATGAAAACCAAGTACCAGCAAGACTCATACAGTCATTGAAGACCTCTTTGGAATATGCAAACATCCATCACTTTAAGGTTCATGAAACAGTAGTAATTACCTGATGAGATTTACATGCATTGTTATTATATATATATAGGATTAGATAGATTATCTTTAGAGAATATGTTGACTTTGCAGTTGGAATGGTTGAGAGGGAGCAATGAAAACGTCATCATTTACATCATAGGCTTTACCTGTCATAGGTTTTAAATCAGTTGTGTCAATGGATTTTCACAGAATATTTTCTCTAATCTGCTACCAGACCTCAAGCATGTCCCAGCATGATAAAAAAGTGCCACAGTCAAAATGAAACAGAATAGTCTTCGATGGGAATTAAACAATAACTGCCAAATGTGTAAGGCTAAGCTGGGGATTAAAATAGTTTTAGTTAGATAAGGAAAAATATATATTATATAGACCTGTTGGTTTTTTTCTACTTCAAAATCTATGTTTCTATGGCAGTCAACCTTATAAAAAAATAGCACAGCCTAGTATGTAAGAGCATATTTGCAGAACTAAACACTTGCATGAAGACGTCTTGTGTTTGTGAGGGCCAAAGATTACTGATTGATGTGGTCATGGCCAGATTTCCCATTAAGAAAACCATGCAGTCGCCTTAAGGCGTTTCCCTGGGAGGGGCGCCACTTTTTTTTTTAAATGGTTCCTAACATAAGAAAATTAAATGTTGCAGTTCATAGACTGGCTACTAGTGGATAACCAACTAGAACAAGAGAGCTACAACAGGAAACATAACTTACATGCACCGAAAAGGAAAACATGGTTTCATGCATACCTTGCCTACTCACTCACAGGGGCTCCTCCACTTCCCTGCCTAGGGGCTCCAAAAAGGTTGATCTGGTATATCAATGAATCCACAGCCACACACTTGTGATGTAATGAATGAAAGTTTAATATGTTTTGCTACTGGTATGAACTGACCCAAAATTATTACAACATGTTCAGAGGATGTGATATGCACTGTGATTCAATATTACTGTGAGTAAATACCATTTTATAGACATGGGTACATTCAATGACCTCTCATGGGAGGTAGAACATGCTAATAACAAAATTAAATAATTATTATATTGGCTCTACAGTAATGGCTGCTTGAGATTTTGTATCCAGTTGCAAAATACAGTACGCCACGTTAGAGTACGGTTGAGAAGCTAAAAACTGACATAAAATCCTGACTTGTGAAGTAATTAGACTCAACAGAAATCCTAGCCAAGGCAAGAAATAAGCTGAGTCAGACTAATTCAAAACCACATTCAATTGAATAGAGTTGGGATTTGCATTTCTCTTGTCAGAACCCACATGTGTAAAAAGCATAGGACACGTGCAAAGGAATAAGCTAAGATATAAGGCTCAGAAATGAGAGATTGCAATTGGTGTGGTGGCAATACAGGGAAAACAAGAAAAAAGGTGAACGGTTTTCCGGCAACCATACAACATCCTGAGGGACTAGAATTTACAAAAGTGTTAAAGCAGTCTCATCCATTGATAGTCTTCAGAATACTTTTAAGAAATCTTATGTGAGTACAGTTGGCTCAATCATTTGGATTTACTTATGTGACACAAGGATATTCTGGAAATGTGGTCTGAATCCAGTCTGAAGAAGCCTGGTTAATAGTACATAGCACCTTATTATGGATCCTTCTATGGTCAGCAGATGACTAAACAACTCCTGGTTCATGCTGTCACTTCTTGAGCGAGCTCAGCAGCTTCCTACGTGAACAGAACAGAAATTGATGACATCATGCTCAAACAATTTTGAAATGACTGATTTACTGATCATAGATAGGGCTCAAATATTTAAATGGATAACTCTCTACTTCCCAAAGCTATAATCTATTCCCACTTCCTTTTCTGGTATACAATCACACTAAACCTTCTCACTTGCAGATTATTTCTGTTTCCCACACCAGTCAACAATTCAACCTAAACATTAGCAAAGAACACAACCCCACTATGCTCTACACATCTATACTTTTGATTTTCCAGTTTGAGCTACTGCAGCTTCTTCATTCTTGGTCACCCCTCCTACTCATATCAAAACATATAAAGCAATCACCATGCAATCCTTACCACACTTAAATACTTGATAGCCTGTTATGAGAGTGCTATTCCATAAAAAACTTCTACAATTTCTCGGGAAATTACATTCAGAACAGAAATATTATTAAGTATAATTAATTGTAATTTATAAAACACATACATATTTATAATGCTTTCTGTGGTCTTACTATGACGTGTTTTTAAGTTATTGCTCTAAATTAGTTGTGTTTTTATGACACTGTTCTATGTTACAAACATATTAACAAACACATCTACACATCCACACAATGACTACTGCGTCATCTATGACAAGAACAGAAAAGGAATGTAAAGCATCATTATAGGTGCTATAATTAAAGTCATATGAACCTGCATTCAGGTGCAGCTTTTGAACAAAATTGCCGGGCTATAGAATGGATACTTAAATAAAACATGCAGTCATGCAGCCTTATTAAATTGCAATTTGGCCAATTGAATAGTTGGTCCAACATAATGGCTTCTAACATAGCATATTTTTTCTTTTTGTACAGTTTTTAGTTAGTGAAGACCTTGCTTTTGGATAGAAGTTCACTAACTAAAAACTTCTGTAAAAAAAAATATGCTCTGTTCTTATATAGAGCACCATTCAATTGGCTGAATTGCAATTTAATAAGGCTGATGATCACTAATACCAGTGGCTAGTTGGCATATTTGTATGTATGTATCTTTGTTTATTGTCATCTATGTACCCAGTATTATAGAATATCAGTGCAACAATATTACATAAGGTGTAAATACATTTTACATTAAACTGTAAATGGGTACAGAATCCATGCCTCCGAGACTGGATGGTGAAGATACAACATTGTCCGTGGGAGTTTGTGCTTAACCAGAGTTATAAGCATCGAATCAGAAGCTGTGAGCTTTCCTCCAAAGAAGATCTCCAAAAGTTATATGCTACAGGGAATTCATAACCATGTCGGCCATGTCTGATGTCAGTACCTTTTCCAGAAGGTAAGTTTTCAAAACATATAGAACTGTGGCTCAAAGCTTCATTTTCTGAATTTGTTAATATTGTATTTTCCTTGTTCTTATCCCTTTTACAGCGCTACAGAATATGTTGGTGCAATACAAATAAAAGTTAATATTAATAATAATAATAATAATAATAATAATAAAGCTACATTACATATTTCAAATTCAATTTTGCAGCAGAATATCCGTAAAAAAAGTTGTACCATTTGGTAAATGATAATATACATATAATCAGTTGAATTTTAAACATTGTGTTTATCATGTAATTCCTCACTCACTTAATAAATTGCGATTTGGCCAATTGAATAGGGCTCTATATAAGCACAGAGCCTTTTTTTTTTTACAGAAGTTATTAGTTAGTGAAGACCTTGCTTTTGGATAGAAGTTCACTAACTAAAAACTTCTGCACAAAAATATGTTCTGTGCTTAAAAAGAGCCCTATTCAATTGGCCAAATCACAATTTAATAAGGCTGCAAACTATCATGTATCTCCACACAGGTGAATAAGGTTTAATTAATACACAAATTGACTTATAGGACCACTGTGGCCGTATTTTTAATATGTACTATTTTGAAGAAATGCCACATGTTTTTAGAATGTAATGTTCTAATATCTTTTATAAGTATTTATGCTCATGTGCAATCTTACTATTTTGTCTTCAGCTAATCAACTCTCTCAGGTGCAATGAGACACAAAAAGTGCTGAACATTCGGCACAATGCAAAGGATACAGTTATATATATATCAGTGCTCTCAGCAGGATTAAATGGAAGTTCATTAGTTTACAAGGACACACACATCTGAGAAAGTAACAGACAGGATGGAGCCATCCAGTAAAGAATACGTTGCAGAATCTAAAGTTTGTGGGGGGTTTTGTTTTATAAAAACAATTATGCCCATTACCATTTCAAGTTATTTAAAAAAAAAAAAAAAACAACATAGCGAGGCAGCTTTTTTCTATAGTGAATCTAAAAGGACACATTTTAATGATTACAAAGGTAATTTTCTAAGTTAATACAACTAGTCTAAGCTTCCCAAATACTGACATATAATGTATTTCTGTGCTTAGAACATATAGCATAGGCCTCAATAGCATGTGTATGACACAAACAGCTACATTCCTGCCAAATGGATAACATGAAATAACCCCCAATGGCAATTACACATTCAAAGCAGTTTTTTTTGTGCTAAAATGTTCCTTTTCTTTAAAAAAAAAAAAAAAAAAATAGAAATATTATCAAATGTTACCAAATAACCTCTTTTAGATGCAACACAAAATGCTTCCCATGTTTGCCTACTAATTCAGCTAATTATGCTATAGTAGGAATATCATACTAGTGGATCAGTGGCCTCATATGCCCACCCTGTCATTAAATGCAGCCCCTTGTCTGTTGTTCCATGTCAATAGATTAAGGCTGACAGCCTTCTATACTGAGCTCCGTACCCTTCAGTTTTCATTAGAGTGTGGACCTTTTATCCAGTTTGGTGCCTACTTACTAAAAGAATTCTTAAACTGAGATTGGAAGAAGGAAAGGTAAAAGGAAAGTAATCTCTCAATATATGAGAGTTCCTGGGATAGTAACAGTTAAGAAATGTCAGTGTAAAAAATAGTGTCTTAACCTTTACATTCCTCAGCCATGAGTCCCTTTTACCTGTGTACATAATACTTAGATTTTTCCCATTCTGCCTCTAAATTTCAACCTAACATTCCCTTCTATGCTTCTAAATAAATTGAATTTATAAAATTGATATAATTGGTGGGGACAGGTAGAGAATAATGGCGATGTAGGTAGATGGTTTTCATGTGTAGAATGTATTTAAGGTAAGAAATCTAGGGCCAAGCTGTGTGAGAACTGTGAAGAGATTATTTCTTAAAAAAACTGATATATAGTATTCACTATTCAATGCCTAGATAAAGCAAATATATTACATTTAGTAAATATATGAGGCTGCCATTAATCTATAGCATAACCACCACAGCTCAGGTGTAAAGCTGAAAATGCAGCCCTCAGTATCATTTCAGTTTGACATGTCTAAACTAGAGTATAAATGTTTTCTCCCTAACTGAGGGCCTCATTCAATTGGATTTGGCCAATTGAATAGGGCTCCATATAAGCACATAGCATATTTTTTTACAGAAGTTTTTAGTTAGTGAACTTCTATCCAAAAGCAAGGTTTTCACTAACTAAAAACTTCTGTAAACAAAATATGCTGTGTGCTTATATAGAGCCCTATTCAATTGACCAAATTGCAACTGAATGAGGCCCTGAGTTAGTGCAATACCCTAATTAAGGTTAGTAACAAGGAATGCTGACCAGTGAGCTAGATTCACTAATCATCTTGATGAAGGGCTGTAATAGTTTGTGGCTGATCGTAGCAATACTGAAGAGCAGAATGTGATGGTCACATTAGGAGCCATTATGTTGGTCCAACTTTCATGAAAATCTTTCAGCTGTAGTTCCTCCTATCTGTTTTTAAACAGTTACATGAACCCAATCTCATCTCCCCAGGCATTGTCAGTAATACATAGCAATGCTGCTAAATTTACATTACTCCTCTAATTAAAACAACAGGATGGGTCACACTTTAATCCACTAAAATGGGCACAGACCAGTAAAGCTTGTTCCTTTAAATATGCACAAGATGTTTAGGTAGAAAAGCCTTGGTTACAGATAGATTACTGAGGAACTTGTCTAAAATGTAAATAATGTAATAAATTGTCTAATTGTTAGCCCTATTAAATTCGCTTGAAATTTAGCCGAGTTACAGAGCTATTAAATTCGAGCAGGGCGCGAGTTGCGTGCTTCAGACGCAAACCTATAAACCATTTGTCGAACGTTGGATGCGCGGCCATGAACATGATCAATTAGTCAAACCCGTAGTTACGGATTTCGATGGAGCCAATGGCAACAGAGATTGTCATCATTACGTCACTGAAAGCCGGAGTTTGGATTTCAGAGATTGGATCCACATTCCAGAAATAATGCAATATTGCTAAAACCGTAAATATGATATTCTAGTCCATGGACGTTCCATTATATGTATTTCCACATTGATTTCCGGGATTAATATAAGACGGAAATCAAAGTGAAAATTAAGTATTTTATATTGCAAATTTGCGAGTCTGAGAATGTTGTGCTATTAATTCTAATACCTAACATTAGAAGTACAGTAGTGTGTGTATATTTGCATTTACAGTGCTACGGATAGGACTTTAACCCAATAGCGGGTCCTCTCTGGCACCCGTTGGCCTTTTGGCTCCATTTGCGGGTTACGGGCTTGAACGCCAGTAAATTTGTTGCAATTGAATAGCGTGATTGGAACTTAACAGTTACAGGCTTGACAGATAAAAGGATTTGCGGGCGCGCAGTTCAAATTCCCACGTCCTGTAGGCTTTTTTAGCTCATAACAATGAGATCAGCAGTGGCTTGCTTTACGGGGCCAATTTAATCTCCGCAAGTCTTGCAGGCTACGTTACGGGCTATGGTTTACAACGTTGAGGGAATTTAATAGGGCTATGTATTTACTAAAGATCTTAATTAAAATTAATATTCAACAAGACAAAAAAGCAAAACAACTGAAACATAATAGTTTAATACAGCTTTTACATTTATAGATAATGTAAAAATGTATTAATTTGTAAAACTCCATTTAAGCTTAGTGTAGCACACAGTTGCTAGAAATAGGTTTGCCAAATTCATTCAACAATATTAGATTGAAATCCTCACTTTTCATAAATATGGACAATTCAGCTCCCAAAAGCCAATGAACTGGAGGCCAACAGTTTTCTTATAACCCTTACATCTGATTTTCTTATGATTGTTATTTTACAGGTTTGTTTTATTCTTCATAATTTTGTTCAATAGCAGCATTTTTGCTTTTTTTGTTATTAATAGTATTTTATATAAAGAACTCAGTGGTAGGGCATCTGCTTACAGTGAAGCAATTTATTAATCAAATCCAAGCTCTTATTTTGTTTCTTTTTATATTTTTGTTAAGTTTGCAGGATAAAAGAAACAGAGACAGGTATAAACTGTAAAAATTCATGTAATACAACTATGGTGACTGCAGCTCATTCACAACCACATTTATTTCCCTGCTTCCTAGTATTACACCTGCAAATCATTGCTCAAATTTACTTCTAAACAAAAAGAGTAGAGGTGCTCATCTGAAAACAAATCATACCTTAGTAGGTTTGTTTTAAAGGTCTGGTTATCTACTCAGAGAGCAGCCTCTTTTAGCTCGCTTGTGCCCTTCACAGGGAGATATATCCTGTAGTATATCAGTCTGATCTCACTCAGAAGAGTGATCCAGCCCCAAAATACCAGGCAATTCTACCCTGAATAGGAGAAACAGCAAACCCCACACCCGTTTTGGCTTCTGTGGGCCTCGTCAGTGAGGTGCTGCTGTATTCCCTAAGACACATGTCTGGTTTCCCCTCTCACCCATAAGGTGAAAAAATCTAAACAAAAAGAGTAGAGGTTCTTATCTGAGAATGAATAATACGTTTGTAGGTTTGCTCTATAGGTCTGGTTACCTACTCAGAGAGCAGCCTCTTTCAGCTCACTTGTGCCCTTAACAGGGAGAAATATCCTGTAGGATATCAGTCTGGTCTCACTCAGAAGAGTGACCCAGCCCAAAAAATACCAGTTAATTCTCCCTGAATAGGAGAAACCGCAAACTACTGACGCGTTTTGCCCTTTGTGGACCTCATCAGTGAGGTGCAGCTGAACTCCCTAAGGCACAGTGAGCAAGGAGTCCCCATCTGGTTCCCCCTATCACCCATAAGGTGGGAATATCAAAACAAAAAGAGTAGAGGTGCTCATCTGAGAACAAAAATAGTATTGACATGTGCTTAACCTATTTGCAGGTCCTCTCTAGCACTCATAGGATTTTCTTCTCCATTCGCCGTTTACGGGTGTGAAAACATTTGCGGTCTTGAGGAATTGTACCAATTGAATAGCTATTTGCGATTTTAGCTCTCGGGAAAGATCAAAGGCTTAGATGGGGTGTAAGTTACGGTTGTAACAACCACAATGATTTCAAGCCTGTAACCCGTAGACCATTTGTGGCTCACAAAAAAGACGCCAATAGAATAGCCAATTCGCTTACAGGCTCCATTATGGGCGCCCGTAACTTACAATTGCTCAATTGAATGAGACTCTCTGGGTTCTTACAAATGAATGAGCTTCCCTGTAGTCCTGCTGGAGCACTGACAGTTGTAACTTCCAAATTCCCATTGTGCAAACACACATGAAATGTTTGTCTTGACCGGTGCAGTTTCACCAAATATACAGCAGTTCTGGGAGGTGTTCAAACACCTGGCTCCTGTAACTAAAACACATGTAACTCAGAAGCAACTTCCAAAAGGGAAATACTTTTTTCCATCTGTCAACCCTCTATGTGATTGTATAGAACACAACTGATAGCTTCACTAGGACCTTTCATTTTCTAAAATTAAAATAATTATTTTTCATGGTAACAAAACTATTCCTGCAACATTTAAATCTTGCTCTTTTAAATGCATTATGGATATTCTATGGCACTTTAACTTCCAGCAGTACTTTTATTCAACAACCTTTTTGCAGCAGATCTGAAGCATATAGAATATGTCTCCTTAATATGTGAAGTACCATAGTGAGATTCTAGCGTAATAAACATTAGCTATGACATTTTCGAAAGGAAACAAAGTAGTTTAATCACGCAGGACTAGATGTTTTTGAAGATGGGCCAGGTTAATGAATATAAGAGAATGGGGTCATACTTTACCTGCTCTCTTTTCAGAGTCAGAAAAACAATCTCTTTCCATGATAAAGACTCCCATTTATTTTCAGTGAAAGTGTGAGCAAAAGGTCAAGTTGATGGGATTAACTAAGTGAAGCCACAAAACTGCTGACTGAGAATGAACACTGCAAAAGAAAAGAACAAGTGTCAGGTCATTTACCAAGTGCCAGGCAATGATGGTAAGACCAAAAATGATCCTTATTTTTCAAATGATGCGCTAAAAATATTTTTCATTATTATTATTGTATTTTATTATTCTGTGAAGGCTTTCATATTATAAGTGCTCAGTGTATACTATAAAGGGACAGAATTGAGGTACAACATGTTTTGAG
This sequence comes from Discoglossus pictus, assembly GCA_027410445.1. Lineage (NCBI taxonomy): Eukaryota > Metazoa > Chordata > Amphibia > Anura > Alytidae > Discoglossus > Discoglossus pictus. The sequence goes on from CM050169.1 coordinate 197,500,508, forward strand.
TAAAGATGAGGCAATTAAGGACTCTTGGGGCCTCATTCTATTACTGGCCGTAAATCGGCCGTAAGGCTGCGATTCCTTGCGGGGGTTCAGTTAACTCGCGATTCTATTATACGGCCCCGAAAGGATCTCCCCTTACGGCCGGCCGCATATCTTGGAACCGGACGTAATCTCAGAAATATAAAAACGCAAAAATAAATTCAAGCCTGCACTGTACAGCTCTGTAAATGCGAGGGATCATATTGGGGGACATGAGGATTAAAAGGAACCCACTCTCAAGCTTGCACATCAGCCCAAACCCGAGTTCAAATTAACTGTTTATTTTCCGGCTGCAGTGTGGGCGTGTCTGAGGTGCTCCAAGCACTCTGGACTTTTTACATGGATTTTTTACGTATATTAAAAAAATAATATTTTACGGATTTGAGTATAGGGTAATTATGTGCTATTTTTTCTAACACCGAATATCACTTTATAGACTCCTCAAAGTGCAGGATGGCTTTATTTGAGCTATTTTATGTGCTTAATTGGTGCTAGCGAGACCTGTTTGCTGCAAGTAAGCTGCGGCTCGCTTTTAGCCTTGCAGACAGGGTTCCCGGAGCAATAGAATCGCAACCAGGCTTTTCTTACGGCCGATTTCCTTGCGGCCGTTTTAGATCAAAGGCTTTCCTCCGGCGCGATCGGCCGCAAGAGATAGCAAGGTGCCGGCCGCAAGCCTGCCGGAGTCCCCGACCGGAGGGGAATAGAATAGCCGTAAAGCTTGCGGCCGGTCCTTGCGGCCCAGCAGCGGCTGCGGCCGATAATAGAATGAGGCCCTTGGTAAATAATAGTTGCCTCACCTTTATACATACAACGATACCTATAAATCACGGTCTGTCTGGGCTTCCATGAGGCATGGTTTCTGAACCCGTTGGTTTAAAAAACACTGTCTTAGACAAATTGGGAGAATGTAAAGAGGTTAAGTGAAATTTAAGTCTTAAAATGAATGTTCCCATACCAGACTAGGAAGCTACTATAACAATCTAATCATCCACCACTGACATTGTGGCATCAGAAAAACACTTTATGTTCTCTTTTTATTTATTTTCAATTAAAATCAATTGCATACCATTAGATCATTTTTCTACTAACATATAAACATAGGGCCATATTCAATTGAGGTTTCGGGTGATCCGGTAGCCAGTAATTGAAGTCGCAAGTTAATTTGTTATTCAATTGGTGTCTTTTTGCGGGCTCCAAACAGGTTACGAGTTATGGCCTTGACAATATTGTGATGGTTAAACCCGTAACTTACAGAAGCTTTTGATCTGTCACTGTCGCAAAGGCTAAAATCGCAAATCGCTATTAAATTGCTCATTTTCCCCAAGCCCGCAAATGTTTACAGACCTGTAAATGGCAAATGAAGGAGAAAATCTTACGAGTGCTAGAGAGGACCCACAAATGCATATAAAAAATCAATACTGCGCTGTAAAGCAATGATAGACATTAGAATGTATTGCACAACAGTCTCAAACCCGCAAATCAGCAGATAATTAAATGTATTTTTACTTTTCATTTAGGGGTTAAATAGATCTCGGTATCAATGAGTTAATACATATCAGGCCCCCCATATGGACTAGAACAGTATTGGCATTCATTTTCAGATTTTTTTTATTTTGAGGGTTTGCGAGTTTGATCGCATATCAGACCCCTGAACCTAATTGAGTGACAGGTAACCTCCATGTTTTACTGTCGTAATAATATCAGTCTCATTTTCTATTGGCTGATTCGAAATGGAAGGTTACGGCCTTGCTTAATTGATCATGTTCCTGCCCTAAACTGCTACGAACTAGTGCATGGTATACGGAGTCAGCTTTGGGACATTAACTTGCGTCCTTGAGCAATTAAATAGCCAAAAGAGAGCCTGCAACAAACCCGCAAGCATACTGCAATCTGCAATCGATTTGCGGGCTTGGAATTAAATATGGCCCATACATTGTAAAACAATTTATCCAAAAATAGTAAAACATTTCTAATAATTCTAACAAAATTGCAGATAATATAAAGAAGTAACCTTAACTTATACTAATTTTCATATTTAAAATGATCATAACAAAATTGTAACAAGCATATAAAAAAATATGAACAATTATTATTAACTTATCCAATATCACACCATGATAGATCCATTTTGATATTGTTTAATTAGAAGGTTTCTCCATGTGAATTTTTAATTGCTCTCGTAAAAAATGTTAAATTAACAGTTGCTTTTGTTTAATATACATATCAACCCATATATTTTGATATTGCTCCACCTCATCTTCTAGCCCACTCTGTAAATATTCTATTTCTGAGCCAGAAATTAACCATATTTGAAACATTGTCTAAATCTATAACCACTCACCTGGACGCATTGAATATGTGTGAAATAACTTATTTTTGTATTCTTCTCTATTCACATTTCTGTGTAATCTAACAATGCCCGTAAAGGCCATCTCTCTTTATCTTCAAGCTAATTACTTTACAAATAATGTTCATTATCTCTTTCCAATTTTTTTTTCCTTTTTAGGCATGCCTTCTTGCCCACGCACATTCCAGTATAGAGGAATTATACTATGTATATGCAAACATTTTATCTATGTACAATTCCATCTCATTGATAACTTTTAAAAAAAATCTTTCATTCTGCTACATATCATTATTTTTTCCTTAGATGTTTTCCCACTGTAATATATAATCTAGCTTCTCCCAACTCATACCTATTAATAAAAGTTTATGTATTTTTTTAACCATTTAAACATAATTTCTCGCAATTGTTGCTTTTGCTTTTCAAAAATGGTTGAATAAAATTCTTAATTTTTAAGCAAGTAAATAAATATTTAAATTTTCCATCCTTTTTCCCTCTGTAATTGTGTAAAGCTCTTTATGTCACCTGCCATCTATTACTTGCCAAACACCTTGCAATTCTTCTCCACACCAATTGTTCAAACCTTTTCATATATCAGGGTTATTAAAGTGATAAGCATAGACTTCTCTTGTACCACATGTATTTATTTTCTTGCATCTATCACACATGTGTAAAGTATTTTTAATTATTAAACTTCCTATCCCCTCCTTTTCTCTTTTGCCAAGTTATGACCTATGTACAATAAATGCACTGGCTTTTATGATGTTTGGTATCCCCAAGCCTCCTTTATCTACTGGCAGCAACATTATCATAAAAAACATCTAAGGTAAGTAGAAATACAAGTACAGAGCAATACAAATGTGAAACAAATGGGTCTGCAGACAGCTTGGTGTGACAGAAGAGAGGTCTCTACTCCGAAGAGCTTATAATCTAGAAGGTAAGGTTGTAGTGTGATAAGGGAGGGTGATAGATGCAAGATGACAGAGAGTAAGGTATTAGGCTCAAGCAAGTGGCGGTGGATGTGCGTTACACTGTAGGTTGTGTGGATTGTGTAGTTGTGTATATATGGCTGAAGGTGATAAGCTTCTTTAAATAAATGCATTTTAGAGAGTTTTTAAAGTTTTTGAGACAGGAAGATAGTCTAATGGCAGCATGAGAAAAGTCCTGAAGGTGAGAGTGAAATGAGGTAATAAGAGCGGAGGAAATAAGAAAGTCGTTAGCATTGTGAAGAGGATAGTTGGGGGAATATTTTGAGATGAGGGCACAGATATAAGGGGGTGCACTGTTGTTAAGGCTTTATATGTTTATATATTTATTTAGGGTCATGATTTAAAATTTTATTCTGGGGGCTATATGAAGCCAGTGGAGTAACTGACAGAGAGGTGCTGCAGACACCGAGTATGTTAGATGAGTCTAACAAAGGCATTCATTATGGACTAGAGTGGGAAAAGCTGGGTGATGGGGAGGCCAGGAAGGAGCACGTTGCATTAATCCAGGTGAAAATGTATGAGAGAATGATAGTTGTGTCTTGTGTAAGTTATGGTGACAATTTTGGGGATGTTTTTAGGTATAAATTACATTTTATTTTTATTGATTGTATGTGATTAATTAATTAAGAGAGGACAGGGTATAATAGAACCTCAAAACAAGGGACCTGAAAAGTGGGAATAATGATGTCATTGTCAACTTTGAGAGATATTTGAGGAGTGGAAGTTGAGTTTGAGTTGGCTGTTGGACATCCAGGAGCAAATGGCAACAAAAGCTAGAAGAAAGGGGGATATATCTGGTGCTGAGAGGTAGATTTTAGAGTAATATGAATATAGATGATACTGAAATCCAAAATATGTTATTAGGGTACCAAAAGAGGACATATCGATGGAGATGTGGAGGGTTCAAGGACTAAACATTTGGGTATGCCAACAGTCAGAAGGTGTGGTGAAGAAGAGGTGCCAAAGAAGGAGACATTAAATGTTCGAATATGCGAACCATGAGAAACTGTGTCATGGATGACAAGAAAGTGGAGAATTGGGATAAAAAGAGGGTGGTCAACTGTATCAAAGGCAGCAGAGAGATTAAGGAGAATTAGAATTGAGAAGTGATCCTTTGATTTGAAGGTGAACAAGTCATTAATTACTTTTCTAAGAGCCGTAACCAGATTGGAGGTGGTCAGGAAGGGAGTTAGAGGAAAGGAATTGGGGTAGGCAGTTGTAGTAGAGCTGTTCAAGCAGTTTTGAAGCCAGGGGAGGTAGCAATATAGGGTGATAGTTAGATACAGAAGATGAGACGGGTGAATGTGTTGTAAAGATGATAGAAACTTATCGTTGTTTAGGGAGAGGTTGAATAGATGTGTAAGTGCTTGGATAAGTGTGGTAGAGAAGTGGGAGGGATTAGCTGTGATATAACAAGATTAAGTGGGCAAAATAAAAGGTGAAAGTTTGATGGCACCTATACTGATAGGCAGTTTCCTAACTATCTGCTTTCATCCAGCTATGCCTGGATGGAGCAAAATCAAAACATAAACAGTCCAATAGTTAGTTCACAATCGCTGGCCTGTATCCTTTAGAAGTCCAGGTTTTCTCTTTCTGCAGATCGGACATCAGCTCCACACTGCAGTATCTCTGTGTCTTTCTTTAGCTTCAAACATCACTATGGCCAATTCTCTCTTGGTGTCCCTTTTCCCAACTCAAACCAGCTGTATACACTTTTTTTTTCCATTTCTTAGATTCAGTAAACATATCTCTGTGTTTCTCTCTTTCCAGCTCCAATAAACAACATACACTTTTGTGTCTGTCTTCTGCCTCATGCAAAATGTACGCACAATTCTTTCACAACCTTTCCCAAGCTGTAGGCCAAACACAGTCTGCACACAGCTACTGCAGTGAATAAAAAGCTTCAGTCTTTTGAAAGTTGTACTCAACTGGAGCTAATCAGTCTGCTCAGGTAAGGTAGACCTCCTGCGGAAAAGGAGCTTTGTAAAGACTGTGGCTCATACAAATCCCCATGTCACTATATATATAAGAAAGTAGGTGCAGGTACAGCACTTTGTTATTGAAAGATGGAAATATATTCTTTTATTTCAATGCAACATGTGGAAGTATAATAGGGGGCTATGGTTTGAATAACCTCACCCTTTATCAAACTTAATTTAAACATAGTGATACTAGCTATTTTTTAGCCATACAAAATCCTAGGTATCCAATACAAGTTCATTGTAAGAGTCAGTGTGCAAAGGTTCAGGTTGAGAGGAGCCTGAGAGACACAGACCAAAGTGAAGGATGGTCTGAGCTGGAGACTGCTAGCAAACGCAGAGGCTCAAAGTGTGAGAGTCTAAAAAGACTGCAGTTTATGAGGAGACCCCAGAAGGTGAATAGCCCAGAGAGGGGTTGCTGTTAAAGGGGACGACAGAAGAGGGTAATACTGGAGTTCAACTGAGTGTGGACTATGTGCTACTATTTGGCTGCAAGGAAACTGAATAAATTTACTGTTTGTTATTTTCTATGTGCTAGCAGTGACACAATAAAAACGTGGAAGAGAATAAAAAGCCTCCTGTGCATTCCTCATAAACGGAAAGAGTTTGTTAAAACAGGGCACTAACCCTGCAAGTGGTAGTGCCTTGTTAAACTGGTGGCAGTGGTGGGATGTAAATTGTCTGTGTTTAAGAAGACAGCCTGCACCCCTGAAAATTGAGGCTCTCTGTCTTTGATCAACTGTTCAAAACAAGCTCAACAGGAGAGAACATACAGCTGATTACAAAAAAATATAGAATACTGGACCCTTCTATTTAAGATTGAAACCTAATTATGCCACTATTTAGTAAGCACAAATACGATGAGTGGAGAGAGATTTGGGATATTGTGAACTCCCTTACCATTAGTATCACAATTAAACCATCTTACGCTAAAGGGATTGAACTGCTGAGCAACTGCATACAGCTTATCCTGCAGGCTCCCTGATGTGTTGGAGGCCAGGTTAGCACTTTTTTCATGTATTCTGGTCTTGTCCAAGCATTTTGTGTTTCTGGGATAACACTATCTCTGTGATATACAGACTTAATGGCACCCCTTGCCATGCTAGGCATGATATTGTGTCTGACCCATTTTTATTATTATCTTTATTTGTAACGTACCAACATATTCTGTAGTGCTGTACAAAGGTTAAGGCAAAACATAATTTACACATTGCAAAGAGTGGAGAGTCCTGTCTTTGAGTTTAGAGTCTAGTGTACATGGAGCTTTCCCTAAAGCACCTTACAATATTGAAAACTTGCAAACTTAAAATCTAATGGACTCCTTTGTTTCTGATCCTGCCTATGTTATATTCTGGCTAACCCTGAGCTTGGACTGGGTCCTTGACTAACCTCAAGCTAACCGGAATTAGACTCTGGATTAAAGGTTGGTCTATCTCTGTCTCATGGGTCCTTTTCCTTTCTAGAAACTCCCAGTTTTACAGAAATAGAATTTATGTGTAGTAAAATTATGCATCTTTAATGTGTCCGACACAAGTTAATTTACTTCCTAAAATCCAAGGGAAGATGAAAATAATATTTTATTCATTTTAGCTTGGCCAGTCTGTTTAGTTAAGTCTCTCATCTTCTATACCCTGTTTTCTGCAGAAAGCCAGCTAAATAAATTAACCATGTAGTCAACCTTTATAGGTCACCCAAATGATAATGGAACATAGCTACTGAGTTTTAAACCAACATTTTGTAGGATGCAGTTAAAATAAATAAAAGTTCTAATGTCCAGGCTTAATAATAGTCTTAGCGAGGACTGTTTTAGAGGATGCAAAGCTAGGGGAGACTTTCTACATATATGGTGGATGTGTCCATTAGTGCAGAAGGTGTGGAAAGAGATGACTGACTTATTCTCGCAAGTGACAGAAACCAAGTTGGGCCGGAGATGGAGACCTGTCTTCTAGGGGTTCATGGACCCAGTCTCTCTAAAAGCCAAAACAAATGATGGCAATTCATGGCTCTCGCCACCAAAACATGTATTGCAAAAAACTGGAAAACTGCAACACTGACCTCCAGAGAGATCATTTTGAAAATGAACTATGTTATGGTAAACGAGAGACTGTCTCATGTCCTGCAGAACCCGGTCCCCCTATTCCAAAATATCTGGACACCATGGCTGACCTCGGCCCACAGCATTAAGGTTGGGATATGACTAGGACAGTAAGGAATGAAGCTCTTGCCGAAGGATGGCGGTCGATGACCACTCATACCAGTAGAATGTCAGCAGGTGCGGCACTGGAAGAGTACGCCAGGTATTTCCTACACTTCCCCCTTTTTTTTTTTTTTTTCTTCCCTACCCCTCTAAGTTGACATAGTTGATGTTAATATTTTCCAGCTTCTGTACTCTTATCTCCTGATAAGAGGTAGATAATAAAAAAATAAAAAAAATACCATGTTTGAAGACACAGAGGGATAGACAGGGCACAGGATAATAATGAAGCAATGTACCAACCAGTAAGATTATTATGAAAACTGCATGCAGTCTCTTCGTTAAGTTGCTGGGGAAATGTGTTGCTGTATAACCCGACTGCCCTGTGGTTCTCTTCTTTCTCCTTTGACTCTATGCAATGTTATATGGTTAACCTGTCTTCAATAATAAAAAGAATGGATAAACAAAAATAAAAAAATAAAAGTTAATATTTGTTCTTACTTCGGAATGTGTCAGTTTTCCCTCAGGCAGAACTGCTTATCTCCACCTTCCTTTGCCTATCAGGAGGTGTTCCTGTCAGGGGGTATGGTCAGCTCTGCCTGGAATTTGACTAAAAATTAGTCTGAACAGTCAGATTCTGGTTCAGACTGAGCATGCTCAGTAAAGGAGGTGGAGCTATCCAAGCCCATGCATTGTCACTGGACAAGGCTTATGGGGCAGCTGCAATAAGTTTACAGTACTGCCTTTTTGTAAGCAGTGGGGACAGAGCTGATGATCTCACAGGGCAGGGCCAGTGATATCATAGCCCAACCTGCTTCCAAGCTTAATGATGTTCCAGCCCCTAGGCATAGCTGGTCATGCACCATGCCAAGTCACTGGGAGGTGGAAATAAGCAGCTCTGCATGAGGAGAAAGCACACATTTTTAAAAAAAAGTAAGAAAAATATTAACTTTTATGTATTTTAAACTGAATACTGTATGAACTTTACTTGTAAATGCACATCCTTTAAGACCACTGTCTAGCTATCACAATACTGATTAATAAGTGAACCTGGCAGTTTTGAGCCCACAAAATGTTCTTAATTCATCTATCAGACCTCTGCAAACTCTGTGGCCGTGAAGAGGGAATATGCTGCAAGGGCAACAGACTTTCCTGGTTGGGGTTACCCTATATGCATGGGCCTCATTTAATTGTGATTTGGCCAATTGAATAGGGCTCTATATAAGCACATAGCATATTTTTTTACAGAAGATTTAATTAGTGAAGACCTTGCTTTTGGATAGAAGTTCACTAACTAAAATGTCTGTAAAAAATATATGCTATGTGCTTATATATAGAGCCCTATTCAATTGGCCAAATCTCAATTGAATGAGGCCCATGGTGTAGTGGCTATGATAGCATATAGTTGTTCGTAGTTGATGAATGACCAGTGGGAGGAGGACCCCCTGATGATTGCTGCAGCCAGTCCACGAGACCTAAAAACTCCAGTAAGATAGCTGCTGCAACATGATCCTGGTATTTGTTTGCCATGAATATCACTTGTGGGCCTCATTTGTCTTCTTTTCTTTCATTTGATGAGAGGTCTGAATAAACCTGCAGTTGAAAAATGTCTTGAAACTTAATGTTTGACTGATTTATTTTGCTTTGTCCTTCACAGGCAGAAAACGTGCTTTGAGGAGAACATTTCTACATGTGACATGCAATGAAACTCCAGATTTGCAGGTTTTTGTCCAGGGAGGATCAATCTGAGAAAATATCTTTGTGCACTTGGACACATCAGCAACACTTTCATGGATTTTCTTAAATCTCAAATTCACCCTTGTCATACTAATATTTATTTTAGAAACATTTTTAATTATTTGCAACAAATATGGGCAATACTTCTACAATTATGAGTGCAATATAAAATAGAAAAAAGAAGCACAGAATTAGTATAAAACAAAGTATAAAACAAAGTTATGAATATTCAGTTAAATAGTAAGTCACACAAACTAAACATTGACTGTATCTGCAGTTCAAAGATAACTACAGATATTTAATATTGTTATTAATATTTTCATGCTCTATTGTTCAAAGACTATGGGCCTCATTCAATTGCAATGTAGCCAATTAAATAGCGCTCTAAATAAGCACACAACATATTTTTTTTAAGAAGTTTTTAGTTAATAAACATCTATTCAAAAGCAAGTTTTTCACTAAATAAAAACTTCTTTAAAAAAAATATGCTATGTGCTTATTTAGAGCCCTATTCAATTGGCCAAATCGCAATTGAATGAGGCCCTATGACAATAATGCTCTATTCTATACTGGAGGTTTTATCCATTTGTCTCAAGAAAGTCAACAACAAGGTGCCACATGCTCCACTATTTGCAAGAAGAAGCATTCTTCCTATTACTGGGTATCCCTTGAACTTGAGTCTCTATTTGTTTTCGTCTCATGGCTCTCTTGTTTTTTCTTCAATTACTAGGTGACTAATGATATTTGCCAGAATTGACTTGTGGTCAGCAGAAAACCTCAGTGCAATGCTGCCTGATAAATTAAGCATTTTCTAAAGCTTGACAGCCCTGCCCATAATTAACCCTCCTGCCCTCTGTATAGTTGTGCAGACCTGCCCTAAGGGACTATAAACTTTCACAGCTTGCAGAAATGGTTTAACCCCATCTGCATTTCACTGTTTTTTATTGATTATTATCAACAGAAAACAATCTGATTTGTGCAATATAAGGAAGCTCTCAGGAAGACATACTTTTTAATACTATATTGACATATAAATGTTATCCTCTTCTTCAGCAGAAGAAATCGTAAAATACATGCAGTGGGATTCCTGGATCCACCAATATATTTATTATAGCACTGTCATTCTCTACCTCATTGTCCATACACATAATGGGAATCCATAGGAACCTCCAGCCCTCACCCCTAGCTCAAAGAGTGAGGGCTATATGTCCATTATATCGGCCAATGCCTTTCCTTGCAATCAAATGTGTCCACTGTGGAGGAGTAGTAGCCAAAGGTGGACAAATTCCTCTTCCCACCACCCTGACTCATTAGAGTTTGTAACCTTAACTCTAGCCTCAAATCAAGATCTTGGCAGGTTTGGAATTTTCACCTTGTTTTTATTTATTTATATCCATGTTTTATTCCAATACAGGCAGTGGATTTCCGGGATTCAAGGACACCCTATATTTAATATAATTCCATTGATCTCTATAAACACTTACCAAGGTAACAACAACAGGAAACTATAGGAATGATGGAGGTCTAGCAGGTAGAGTTCTCTGAGGCCATCACAGCACATTGTTGGGTTTATTTTAATTAATAAACATAAGTAAACAGTGGTAATGAGAAGTAATAGATTGTGTTTTATCTCAGCTTTTTGTACCTATTCTTAATAATCCCAACCCCCAATGCCTTCTAAGGAAAAGGTCCATTTTTGCAACACTCAGAAAAGAAGCAGACAAGATTGGGAGGAGGTTGTGTGCTTGTGGAATATAAAAACTGCTGCTCTCTGGAGAGATACAAATGGAAAACCTAGTAACTTAAATCTAGTGTAAAATTTTTTTGCCAATACCACGCAAGAAAACAAATAAACAAAGGAGAAATACAGGACCAATAGGTCAGGATTTGAGGCTATCCATGCCTCAGCACAGATGTTCTAATTAGAGGCCCAGTCTAGCTAAACTTTGTCCACTGAGTGTGCTGAAGTAGGGCTGTCCTCAATCTCTGACCTCTTGGTGTGCTTTATGGACCAGTTGGGAGAGAAGTGGAAAGCCAGAATCAGGTGAATCTGGTTAATGTTTCTTTGATTTTCTCATTAATTGTTGACAGAAAATATGTTAACATAGCATTCCCACAGATTCACTATTGTATAGCTGCAAAGCAAATCTCTTAAAGGCTGGAAAATTTAACGCTAGAGTACATATTTATATGTACAAGAAGCACTTATATGTCATTATTTAATAAAAAAATACTTATTTTTCAAATTAAAAGAATGTGGAAGTCACCAATAAAAACATCTGATATCTACGCTGATTTTACTCCCACAATGTTCCTTTGGGAAGATAATAAAATGTGTTTCTTTTTCTTGTAGGAAAACAGGAGAGTGAAGGCTGCTTCGTATCTGCAAGGCACAGAGAGGTATTCATCAATAATTAATTCTCTATCCACATTCTGCATTCTGATTTCTGTATTGACTACCCATGTCCTACATTAGAAGTATTACAAGCTTCTACACCAGTGTTCAGTTTGAGACTGTCCTCTTAACCCACTCAGTAAAAAAAGTTTGCCCTTCAGTGCAATGTGAGCCACAATGTGCTAAGGTCACATTGGCCAGGTGTTCTTTTTTCCCGGTTGTGAAGACAGCCAGTATTGTCATTGTTTAAGGGGATATTTGTAAAAGGTGTGTGTTAGTGCTCCTCGTCCTTTTTTCCTTCAGGCAAACTTCTATAATCCCATTTATTCAATTATTTTTGTTTTAGGGCCATCTTGTTTTGCTCAACTCAGAGCCAGGTTAGGCTTTTAGAATATTTCTGTACAAGCACTGCTAACTACGCATTGACCATTGGTACACAAACAAGCTTTTGTAAAAATCAGGTGTGACACTGGCCTTTCAGACTGGAGTTGGACAACTCAATTTTTAGTAAAAATTACCAATGTGAATGCTTCAAACATATTTGCTAGGGCTTGTTATGACTGATTTTAGGGCTGGGGGGGACCCCATGAACCCCACAGGCAACTCTGTTGAAACCCTAACACATGTGATTACTAAGACCATATGGCTATCCAGAGGAGGGGGGGGCATATGCTGATCTAGGTACAACATCAAGGATTGGAACCTCCAGACCAGGCCACCATATTGGATGCTGGCTTCCAGATCCATCCAGTGCATTCCTAATGGAATTACTATTTTTCTGGGCTCCACAGAGGAGTGTTTTACCCATGGAGTGGGGAAGAAGTGGGCATTGGCCCTAGTTTTGGGGGGATGGGTTGGCAATGGCACCCTTGGAACTGTCTGCTAAAGTGGTTCCCCCCCCTGGAACTTTTATTATTGGGTAAACTAGTAGACACCACTGGGCTCAAACACTGGTCAGGGGAAGGAGCAGATCTAGGAGCAGATCGGACCCAAGCCAGTGGAACTGGCTTGGGTGGGAAGTGTGGCTCTGCAAGGGGGAGCAAAAGACTCTTTGCAGAAAGTTTGGATAGGGACAGCTGTGTTCACCGGCCCTTGGGAAAGATTATAATGGACTGTAAACTATTAATGGAGCTAACCATAGGCCAGAGGTCAGGAGAAGGAATGAAATCTGAGAGTCTGACACACATTTGGACCAAACTCCATATTGTGGGCCCAAGCCAGGTAAGCTGGAATACAGTGGTTCAATCCAGGGGAGAGGAGGCAGAAGACAAGGGCCATATCTCTGATGCCAACCAGCAGATACACCTGGCAGGTTACCTACTTCGATTGTCATTTGTTTTTTCTACAAAGGAGTGTGTTTAGTCCCATAGGGAGAAGTGGGCACTTGGCCTGAACTGTGGGGGTTATGCTGGGCTAGTCACCATCAGAATTGTTTCCCCCCTGGAATTTGTACAAGAAAATAGTAGCAGAAATCTGCCCTGCACACCTAGAATCAGGGCAGAGGGAAGCCTGGAGGATTGTTTTCCACATTTCTGCCAAAGGTAGCTAGTTTTACTGGGGATTATGGGTGCTGCTGGGCTATCTTGCAGCACACCCAAGATAAGAACATATGGACAGACTGAAGGTAGCAGTATGAAGGCAATAATCTATTGTAGATTTTGCCGAGATGCTGCTTTTGGAAGGATAAGTAGCTGTCATGAGTAATTGTGGGTCCGGGCGGGGGGGGGGGGGGGGAGGGGCGCCATTGAGCCCCACAAGCAGGGTCTTGAAACCCTAAAACATGTGATTACTAAGATCAAAAGGCTATAAAATATTGTGTTATGGCCATGGACTAGAAGGCGTTAACTATCATGGACTATTTTGTTGTGACCATAATAATCTATGCAATGTTAGGCCTCAAACTCTGGCTATGTACCTGGATTCCCAAGAGCCCTGTCTGGGAGTACTCAGGCTTTTGCAGAATTGTTTCTAATGGTTTGCCTTCAGGTTATGGTCAGAACATACTAGGATATGCCACTGTTATGCCAAGTCCCTTTTCAAAAATACCAACTTATCTTGTAATGGTATGATATTTACAAGAGTCTCTTGATGTAGTAGTGGTAATGATTGCAAGGTTTTATCTTTACTAGTTGGTTGGTAACAATAGTAATTACTCCACATATACATACGTCCCAAATAGCCCTCTTTTTAGAAAGTTAGGGCCATATTCAATTGCAAACCCACATATTACGTTATACAGGCCTTATGTCTGCGGGCTTGGAATGTGCTACAATTACAGAGCGATTCAATTGAATAAGCCCACAACTACCTGGCCGAAAGACTAAACTTTAAACCATGCAATCATAAGAAGCATTTCAGAGTGTGATCGTGATCAGTTAAGCAAGGCCGTAACTACCCATTTATAAACAGCCAATAGTAAATGAGACCGTCATCATTACTTCAGTTAAACATGGAGGTTACTCATCAATCAAGGTACCATATGTGATTAGACTCTCAATTCGGCAGTGTACAAAATAATAAAAATGAATGGTGATACTGTTCTAGTCCATATGGGTGGCCTAATATGTATTAACTCATTGATTACCAAGATTGATATGACACCAAAATGAAACATAAAAAAAAATATTTTTGATGGCAGATGTGCGAGCTTGGGACTGTTGTGCAATTAATTCTAATGTATTTCATCACTTTCCCTTCATTTAAAGTGCAGTATTGATTTTTTATTTGCATTTACAGTGCTACGATCAGGTGTTTAACCTCCTTGCGAGTCCTATCTGGTACCCATAGGATTTTCTTCTACATTTGCCATTTACAGGTGTGAAACATTTGCGGGCTTGAGGAATTGTAGGAATTAAACAGCGATTTGCGATTTTAGCATTTGTAACTTTTGCGGGCTTGAAAGATCAAAGGTTTAGATGGTATGTAAGTAACGATTTTGACAACCACAGGATATTCAACCTGTAACCCGTAGATCGTATGCGGCTCGCTAAAAGACACCAATTGAATAGGAAATTATTTTACGGGCTAAATTACAGGCTCTTGTATGCTCCAATTGCTCAATTAAATAGGGGCCCATCTGTTCATTTTCAACCTAAAATCCTTAAGAGACCCATTTGTTTTAAAGGGGCAGTCTGCTCCTTTGATTAACTTTACTTGTGAATGTGCAAAATGTTTTAACAAAATTTGAAATAATTACATCCTTTAATTTTCCACAAACCTATTAAGTTTTGCATTAACTTCTATTGACAGACTTTCACTCCCATAGCCAATTAACAAAAGAACTGCATAAAAGAGTAAGCTCCTGTATGACATGCTTCCCCTCAAGATACAGGCCGACAAGTAGTCCAAGATGGAAGCTCCTATGACACAACTAGAGTCACATAACTATAACATTTTCTATAAACATGCATTTATGCTCCTGTCTTACATAGATGCTAATGTTGTTAGTTTTTCACAAACTACAGTGTTCCTTTAAAGTCTAATTCATCTATTCCAGCCTGACCAATTCCTCTGTTATGCTCAGATTCACTTGAAATGAAAAGTAGGAGAATATGTTTTCCCTAAAAGTCTATGCAGAATATAGAAAAGAATTAGTTTTACACAATATGTGTGTACACAGCTCTGTCCATATATAAAGTGTCTCTATCTCTGAAACGTATTTTACACATCATACAGACTAGTGACAAAACAACCTAATAATGCCTATTTCTTAAATGACCCAGGTAGTGGATTTGTAAAGAAATACAGAATGGCTAGGTAAGGTTTGATAAAAAAAAAAAATCTTTATTAAACTTGTACCTTGCATTTAAACAATTTCTTACAATTGTTCAATGTAAGCTCTGGATCTCTTCACCACCTGAATTAAGTATTGTGACTGGAATAGACTTGTTGTGGCTAGAATGGAAGCGTCAATCAAAATCCATCTTCTGAAACACACATTGTGTAACACAGAGGCTGCCTGGCAGTGAGGGTGAGAATTCCCAGGAGTGGACAGTGTGGGAGCGTCTTGGTTTACTGCTCAATTCTAATCTTATAAATTTGGTGCTGTTCCATCCATTTTCCTGGTTGGAATTAGGAGTCTCACAATGGCTTTCCGTGGGCAGAGCCTACGACATGGGTAGTTGCTCCAAGGTCTAATCATAAGTGGTAAATGTGCAACTAGTTGCCAAAAGTGGATGAGTAAATTAGGAATGTCTTACAAGAAGGGGCAGCACGTAGGAGAGAAGAGTGTTCAAATCCAGTCCAGTTCCAAGAACAAGAGAAACACCAACATCAGAATCCAGATGTGAGGAGAGTTGGAGTCCAACAAATTCTTTATTATGGTGAATACCCTTTTTAATACAGAGGACTTCAGTCAAGTAAATTAGAAATTATTTGGAATTTTAAAAACATTAATTTATAGTTTGGGTCCCTCAAAGTTAGGTGCAGGTCAGAAAGGTGCATTATCAGAAACTAAAATGGGGAGAACAAGGTTTCACATGTAATACTTATTTAATTGGTGTTCTTCTGTCTGTACATACTAAGAAAAACATATAGGGCCTCATTCTATTATCGGCCGTAAATCGGCCGTAAGGCTGCGATTCCTTGCGAGGGTTCAGTTAACTCGCGATTCTATTATACGGCCCCGCAAGGATCTCCTCTTACGGCCGGCCGCATATCTTGGAACCGGCCGTAAACTGTGAAATATAAAAACTCAAAAATAAATTCAAGCCTGCACTGTACAGCTCTGTAAATGCTAGGGATCATATTGGGGGACATGAGGAATAAAAGGAACCCACTCTCAAGCTTGCACATCTGCCCAAACCCGAGTTCAAATTAACTGTTTATTTTCCGGCTGCGGCGGGGGTGTGTCTGAGGTGCTCCAAGCACTCTGGACTTTTTACATGTATATTTTACGGATATTAAAAATAAAATATTTTACGGATTTGAGTACAGGATAATTATGTGCTATTTTTTCTAACACCTAAAATCCCTTTATAGTCTTCTCAAAGTGCAGGATGGCTTTATTTGAGCTATTTTATGTGCTTAATTGGTGCTAGCGAGACCTTTTTCCTGCAAGTAACTGCGGCTCGCTTTTAGCCTTGCAGAGAGGTTTCCCGGAGCAATTGAATTGCAAATCTCTTGCGGCCGTTTTAGATCAAAGGCTTTCCTCCGGCGCGATCGGCCGCAAGAGATAGCAAGGCACCGGCCGCAAGCCTGCCGGAATCCCCGGCCGTAAGGGAATAGAATAGCAGAATAGCTTGCGGCCGGTCCTTGCGGCCCCGCAGCGGCTGCGGCCGATAATAGAATGAGGCCCATATAATGCAGTGTATATAGTTCCTTATTCCATCAGGAAAGAAAATTACTCTACAAAAACATTTGGGGACTAGATAGTCAAATCGAAGTGCTAAAGCATTTGGTAACTTTCTGGCAAGTGTTATAAAAGGAGAGATATCCAAATGGTGTAACTGTAACTATATTGGAAGGAAATATTACATTTAAATATGTTTTATATTGCATTAACAGGAAACATCTTTTGTGGTGCTGTGCTGCATCAGTTTCTTTGGCTGAGTTGGACATATTATCCTGAAAGCCTTATTGTCACTATTTCATCTAGATAATCTTGTGTTTGCATTGTAAAGAGTACTCCTTGCATAATATAGTTAATAGTTACGGTAAGAGCAGTTTAATTGAAGGTCTCTATATGTTACTTTCACCTATTTTTTCCAGCCAACTAAAATATATTGAAAAACAAGTTTCAAGTTCATAATGTGTTATACAAATAGGAAACATAATGGCATATGCATGGTCCTTTTGGTTTATACTCACTAAAATCTAAGCCCTCTATGTAAATACATTTGTTTGACATGACCTATCCCACATAAATCCATGTTGACTCCTACTTATAATACAAATAGACATATTCTTGAATATTATCCCTTATTAGCCCTTCTAAAAGCTTCCCCACTACAGAAGTGAGGCTTACAGGTCTATAATTTCCCAGATTTGCTATTGTTCCCTTCTTAAATATAGGTACCACCTCTGCCTTTCTCTAGTCATCTGGTAGAGACCCTTTGTTGAGTGAATCTTGAAAAATTAAACAGAATGGTTTGGCTATTGAAGAACCCAGTACCCTCAGTACCCTTGGATGTATTCCATCAGGACACGGGGCTTTATTAACATTTATTTTTTCCAATCTCTTTTGGATTTCTTCCTGCATTAACCAATTATTTGTTTAAGGTAGTGTAGCCCCATTATGTTGCAGTGTCCTAACCACTGGTACCTCCCTTGTGCATACCGAAGAAAATAACCTATTTAGCTCATCTACCTTTTCCTGGTCACTAATTATTAGATGGCCTGTGTCACATTGTAATGTTCCTATAGCTTCCGTCCTGGCCTTCTTTCCATTAATATATTTTAAAAAATATTTTAGGGTTAGACTTACTCTCTTTTGCAACTAATTTTTCATTTTCTATTTTAGCCAGTCTAATAGCCCTTTGCAAGCCTTGTTGATTTCCTTTTAAAGCAGTCTCTGTCCCCACTAGTTTGTATAATTTAAATGCCTGTTTTTTTACTCTGTATCTTGATCTTTAAATCATTGTTAAGCCACATTGGATGTGATTTACTCCTATTACTTTTATTTCCACATAGTATATGGTGATAAGTATGTATATTTAGTAAGGATTTAAATGTTGTCCATTTATGTTCAGTGTTTTATCCCGGTCTATACTTTGTATTGCTGCCCTTAGACCATTCAAATCTGCCCTTTTAAAATCAAGAGTTTGTTGGCCCCTTACAGTTTTGTTTTTTTAATTCAATCTCAAATAACACTGTGTTGTGATCACTGTTTCCCAAAGGTTGTCATATTTCAACATTTGATACCATATCAGTATTATTTCTTATAACTAAATCCAAGATAGCTTTATTTCTAATAGGTTCTTGTATAACCTGGGCCAGATAATGATCTCTGAGTGTACTCAAGAACCTGCTCCCCTTAGCTGAACTGCTCATCTCATTTATCCAGTTTATTTCAGGGTAGTTAAAATCTCTCTTTATTAGAACTTGCCCGTGCTTAGCTGCATTTCCAATCTGTAATAATAATTGTCTTTCCTCCCTTTTAGTTATATTTGGGGGTTTATAGCATACTCCTACTAATATTATTTTAGAATTTGCTGCACAGCTATTTAACTCTACCCACAAACATTCAACATTATTGCAAGTTCCACCATAAATATCTTCTCTGACTATAGGCTTAAATTCAGGCTTAACATACAGACAAAACCCTCCTCCTCTTTTACCATTAACCCTATCTTTCCTAAATAGGTTATAACCATCCAGATTAACAGTCCAGTCATGAGATTCATACCACCATGTTTCGGTAATGCCTATTAAATCCCATTTTTCATTAATTGCCAATAATTCTAACTTTCCTATTTTTCCTGGCAAGCTTCTGGCTTTAGCAAGCATACATCTTATGTTATCAATTTGTAGTTTTGTGGTGCCTGCCTCTGTACTTGAGTTACTTAGTAATACCTCTCTATTTACTATACCAAACCTCCCCCATCTCCTCACCCATGAGTAGTTAATTCATCCCTTATCCTCTCTACACTTTCTACCCCATTACATTCATCTAGTCCCTCCCCCACCTACTAAAACTCCTCCAGCCTTTCTACTATCCTATCCCCTAGCACAAAAGCTCCCTCGTCATTAAGGTGCAATCCATCCCTGTTATAGAGATTGTACCCAAGTGAGAAGTCAGCCCAGTGCTCTAAAAAAACCAAACCCCTCCTTAGTGCACCAAATTTGTAGCCACGTATTAACCTCCCTAAGCTCCTTCTGTCTTCCTGGGCTACCACGTGGCACTGGTAGCATCTCAGAAAATACTACCTTGGAGGTCCTTACGAATGAGACAGGGCTCTAGGAGCCAATAGGAAATGAAAACATAATGAATATTATAATGAGAGGGGAAGTGCTGTAACAAGTGCCTTAACTCCTGAGGCAAGGAAAACATTCTAATTGTTTTTTTATTTATTAAGATATTTTGATATTAAAAAGATGTGACAATTCTTTTTATAGCTCTAATAAATAAATATGTGTTTATTTTGTAATAAAATATGATATTTGTAGACAACGAAATAAAGCATTTGTTCCTAGGCAATGTGGTTTTGTGATGTGTATTAACCCCTTGAGTACTTGGTTGTGTGTTACCCTGGATTTTGTATCATAAAACTGGCTTAATACTAACAAATCATATTTTTTATTTACACATATGTTGATATCAGATTGTTAAGTGTCAAATAATGTTGAAATGTCACTGCTTTTTTGCTATGCTGTCCCTTTAAGTGCTTCAAGTGGACTCAGAAAGGGTTTGAAAACTACTTGCAAGTGGTCTTTGGTACTCACAAATGTTTCTTCTGCTTTTTGCAGTTTTGCAGCAAAAATCAATGGAGATTTATGCCTTGCTTTTCGGCTTTGTTGTGCAGTTCACTTGTAGCAGTGATTCATAGCAGTTCTCTCACAATGCTTTAGTGATAGAGGATTAACATAGCTATGTAGGATTTACTGTGCTAGTACAGCACTTGTAATTGCTTTTTCCAAGATGTTTATGGGGCCCTAAGTTTGTGACGATCTTCATACCGCTAGGTAACTTTACCTATTAGTTTAACACCCCAGTCCTCTAATTAGGTTTTTCTTAAGCACTGGTTGTTACACTTGGTTCAGTGTCAGTTTTGGCTACTCTGGTGCCTTGAAGGGCTTGTGTGCAAATAACTGTAAATATACAGACAATTGAAATTAAGTTATGAATTACTCTGGAGGTTTCTTAACTGATCTTAAGTTTAAAATACTTTGAGAAAACCTGACATCAGTCTCAAGAAACAAGAACCATGAGCCAGAGAAACACAGCTCTCAAACTTTTTAATGTTTTAGTTCTAACTTATACCTGTTCTTTTATTATTTATTAACTTTTATTTGTAACGCGCCAACATATTCTGTAGCACGATACAGGAGATAAAAAACAAGAAAAAATACAGCATTAACAACCTTCCAAAAATGGAGGACCCTGTTTTGAGCCTAGAATCTTTGCAGAAAGTGCTTTTTCCCACTGAATATTCCACTTCCTAGCTCCTAAAGAACTCTGTCCTGCATCTTAGTTTGATAACGTTTTTCATACCTCCATCTTGGATCCAACAATGTAACTTTTTGCGTGTGGCACTACTCCTAAAATTGTGTTTGCTCAGGTTTATACACCTGACTAATTCAACATTTAAAGCAGAAACATTTTAGGATTTAGTCTCTATGGTCAAGAGCATGATAGGTTGAATATCCAGACACAAAGAGTTAAAATATTTAAAGGGACATTGATATAATTGTTTCTTTGTTGCATATGAAAGAGGATATTTGATAATGTACCACTGTGTGTTTTCTCTTCTCCAATTATGCTCTTATAGCAGGAGAAAAGCATTCCAATGTTTAACTGATGTGGGGGGTTTGCCCCTGTCAGACAATGAGCTTTGATGTAGATGTATGGGCCATAAATGTCTGTCAATGAAATCTACAGATGTACCGATGCTCTGTGCCCTAACTGTTTCAATGAAAAGTAAACATGTTTTACTTATTATTATTTTCATACATAATGCAACTTTGGTAGTGTTTAAAGCATGTTCATTCAAATGCATGCAAAAATAATTGGGCTCCATGTTCCTTTAACTGCAAATGCTATTACATTCTATTACTGATACCTTCTCTAAAATGAGTGGAAACATAGCCATTAGCTGTCTGTACTCAGTGACCCTTCAGACTGAAAGCATAACAAATGAACATTTAATACTGGTATAACCTTGTTAAAACTAAATGATCAACAAGACTTTGAATGCTATAAATAGATGTTTTATATGGTACACCTAGAGTGATATCATAGGGTTCTCTGCCTCAACCATATTTCCATTCACCTGCCATTGTAATATATCTGTTCAGAGAATAGTCCATGCTATGGTTCAGATTAGAACCTATTTGCAGATTTTTATTGAGGAGCACTGGCAATATATATATATATATATATATATATATATATATATATATATATATATACATACATATATAGAAGTGTGTATTTTTTTTTTTAAAAGTACCCATTGGTTCCATTTCAGATCTCTGGCTCCTGTATTAGTCCAGTGTAGGTTATATACAAGTTATCATAGTATTTGTGATTATTAAAGCTGGCTTAGAAATATGTTTAATTCATCATCTGGCAGCAATATACCCAATTTCCAAGCCAGTATCATTTTCTGTGTTGGTGTAGTGGTCATATGTGTTCTGAGTGTATTTTTGAATTGGTCGTGCTCCATATATTTTCTCCAGCTGCAATAAAATGTATTATACTGTCAGATCCAGTAAAAGCTGCTGGAACACTTGCACCACCTTATTGGATTTCCTCTCCCTCTGGGACCATTACTACTTAACTTGATTGTCTGATTCCTTAATGTAATATGTGTCCTACTGTATTTAACATAACATACAATATTAATTTATATTACAAATATTCCACTTAAGTGTACATAAATAAGACCAAAGCGTACTAAATAACTATATAAATCTGTTGCTAGAGATATTTTTATCTGACTGACTCCTTACATTTTTTGACTGCTTTCTATTATGGCACATATTTGCAAAGCACATATAACACATTTTAAATATGAGAATACCGACAAGCACCACTCACTTCCATATTTGTATTATTTGAAACCTATATTTATGCTCTTCAGCTTTTGGTTATCTCCTGTAATCTCTTTGCTACATGCTTGTTCTTTTCCCCTTCTTGAGGCTGTATTGTCAAAAGCACAATTTTACTCATCAGCTGTCATGGTAAAGTCCTATGTTGGGGCTACAAATATACATATACTAAATATTCAGGAGCAAGTGATTATGCATTGTAAATGTACATGATTATGAACATCTTATAAACTAGACAATCAAGTTTTCATAAATAAATGTTTTACAATGCAAATGTATGCCTGCCAATTCAAGAGAATATCAATATATACATACATACATGCATTTATTTCGCCTAAATGTTTTGCATAGATTAGGGAAGTGTATAGAGGAGCTTGTAATATCAAAGTGAGATATATTTTCAGAAGGATGAAAGATTATAAGAAGAATTGTCAAACTAAAAGGAATATGAATCAATATTGCATTGCAGCAAGGTAGTTGATTCATGGAAAATTCTCCCAAAAGTGGTATAGACGTAAGTGACATGACTTGGGAGAGGCAAATGCCTAGTTTAATTTTAAAAGAAGGATGAATTAATTAGCTTGATACTTGAAGCTTTCAACTACATTTCTTTGTTCAGATGAGTTTAGCGTAAGTAAGTGCTTATTCAATTCTTGGACCAAAGCAAAAATTATGCGTCCCCTCTGTAGGTTGAGAAATCATTTGCACAGCACACACCACTGCTTTGTATTTGACTTTTTCTTTTAAAATGCATCAGTCCACAGATTACGCTTGCACTATTAATAGTAATTCATATCACAACATCACATATTATAATTGTCTAACTGCGATTCGTCGTCACGCTTCAGACGAATCGCAGTTAGACAATTATAAACTGCTGCGCATTGCGCAGAGCGCGGCGCGAGCCGCGCATGTGCAGAGCGCGGCGCGAGCCGCGCATGCGCAGAGCGCGGCGCAAGCCGCGCTCTGCGCCCGAGCCGCGCCGCGCATGCGCAGCGCGAGTAGCGCATGCGCAGAGCGCGGCACGAGCCGCGCTTGCGCGCAGCGCGGCCCGAGAGCAAATAAAAGAGTGGGGAAGAGGGGGGGTAGAGGCACAGAGGGAGAGTGGGGAAGAGGGGAGGGAGAGTGGGGAAGAGGGGGGAGAGGCACAGAGGGAGAGTGGGAAAGAGGGAGAGTGGGGAAGAGGGGGGGGAGAGGCACGGCACAGAGGGAGAGTGGGGAAGAGGCACAGAGGGAGGGGGGAGATACACAGAGGGATAGGTGGGAAAGAGACACAGGGGAGGTAGAGGAGGGGGAAAAGACACACGGGAGGGAGAACAGGGGGAAGATACACATGGGAGGGAAATGGGGGGGGAGAGGGGAACAGACACAGGGGGAAGGGGGAAAGAGACACAGGCCAGGGGGGAACAGGCACAGAGGGAGAGGGGGGAAGAGGCACAGAGGGAGAGGGGGGAAGAGACACAGGGGGGAGAGATACAGAGGGTGAGGGAGGAAGAGACACAGAGGGAAGGGGGGGAAGAGGTACAGAGAGAGGGGGAAAGAGGCACAGAGGGGGGAACAGAGGAAGGGGTGAAGAGACACAGAGAGAGGCGGGGGAAGAGGCACAGAGGGAGAGGGTGGAAGACACAGAGTGGGGAGAGACACAGAGGGTAAGGGGGAAGAGACAGGGAGGAAGAGGCACAGAAAGAGGAGAGGAAGAGACACAGGGGAGTGAGAGGAGGGGGAAGAGACACAGGGGAGAGAGTGCAGGGGGGAAGATACACAAGGGAGGGAAATGGAGACACGAGGAAGGCCGTAACAGACACAGGGGGAGGGGGAAAGAGACACAGGCCAGGGGGGAACAGACACAGGGGAGGGTTGGGGGAGACACAGGGGGGGGAAGAGATGCATAGGAGGGAGAAGGGGGAAAGAGACACAGGGTAGGGGTTTAGAGACACGGGAGGGAGAGGGAGGTAAAAACACAGGGGGGCAGGAGATACAAAGGAGGTAGACGAGGTGGAAGGAGACACAAGGGAGGGAGAGGAGGGGGGAAATAAGACACGAGGGAGGAAGTAGACAGAGGGAGAGACTCGCAATGAGCTCCAAAGGGGCTCATTGCAAGGCCTGTGATGAACGCCAAAGGCGCTCATCACAAGGCCAGTAAAGTAGAGGGGGAGAGGCTTACATTGTGTGGCAAACAGCATTGCCAGGCTTCAGTTTTTATTGCCGTCATTTTTGACGGGCAAGTCGCTAGTACCATATAATAATACAATCTAGCACTCTTTCTGCATTCCTTGCTGACTTGATATAAGGCTGCTAGTCAGCAATAGTGCACTGGCACAGTTTAAGTGATGTCATACAATGGCTGAACCTCTTTCAGAAGGGCTTCCCTCTGAATAATATATGACTTGCCATGCAAGCTTCTTTCCTGTAATGATCCCTGAGTGACTCACCACTTAACAAATGGCAATTCCCCAAGCATTTGTTACTCAGTGCTCACCATAATCCTTTACATGAGAAGCAAGAGTATCCAGAAGAGCCAGAAGATAAAACATAGGCTCATAAAATGTTCAACATTGTTTTAATCCCTATTCACTCTCATTCTCGTCCCCTGGGTGGTGAAGTAGATAACACCCACCTAAACTTTAAAGATGTAGTTGTGGAACCGCCATTCACTTAAAGGCTTCCAGGTGGAAAATGTCCAGTTCTGCAGTTGCAGCTGTTCACTGCCTTGAATCATTCATAAAAGATCTGTCGAAAAAAACTTGTGGGTAAAAGCATACAGATCTTATTATCTCATATTTAAAGTTATTTTTTTAAATATATATTTTTAAATTATCCAGTAAGTGCATCCTTCACATGCAGGGATTATTTAATTCTATTGTTGAAGAAAAAGTTTTCTGCAACCAATCTCAGAAAAAAAGTAAGACTTAAAAAGCACAGCCTGTCGGGTATCATATAAATTATAAGTGAGGATGGTATATGTACACTGACCAAATGCATCACTCCTATACAAGATACAAGAATCTGACTTTTATTCATCTTATTCTTTCTGGTTATCTACTATTTTTACTTAAATATACTTAAAACAAAGTAAAGCTTTACAGAGTAACAGAGCAATATATATACAGGTGAATATATGTATATATATATATATATATATATATATATATATATATTTATATATTTAAATGTATATTTTAGTATATGTATATATTTAAATATATATATATATATAAATATATATATATATATATATACATATATATATATATATATATATATATATATTAATATATATAGTTATATATATATATATATGTATATATATATATATATATATATATATATATATATTTATATATTTAAATGTATATTTTAATATATGTATATATTTAAATATATATATATATATATATAAATATATATATATATATATATATATATATATATATATATAGTTATATATATATATATATATGTATATATATATATATATATGTATATATATATATATATATATATATATATATATATATATAGATAGATATTTATTTATATATCGATATATATACATTTAAACATCTACCTATCTATCATCTGTCTATCTCTCCCTCCCCCTCCCCTTACTCCCCCGCCGCCCTCACCTTCCTTTTGCCTTTGGCTGACCTGTCAGGATAGTTCTGACAGCCGGGTCTCACGAGATTATGCAAGATTATGTTGTTTGATCTCATGAGAGGTGCCTATAATTTAAGGGGGATTTGTCCCCCCCATCCCCTCCCAGCCTTTCTTAATTGATGGTTTAGAGATCGGCTTTCGGCCTTTAAATTGTGACTTATGGCCGGTATAACGTAATCTGCGGGCTTGCAATTGAATAAGGTCCCTAGTGTTAAGCACTTGAAAACATGGGATCCTGTTACTTTTTTTATATGTTATTATTAACATGCATAGTGTTGACCAACTAGAAATGTTATGCTGTGTTAAATAAATATTACTGTTTAATTCATTAGGAGACTTGTTGAGACACATAGGAACAAGCCTTCATGGTTGTGAGATTGGCCTACTAAAACCTACAGAGACAAGAACAAGATATTAATCAGAACACTATTTGGATTGACTGCAACACCTCATCTCAACGACAATCCACATTGAACATCAATTGCAGAAATATTCAACATAACCATACATGTACACACTCTGTAGTATGTAAAAAATTATATTAATTAATATTGATTGAGGCATGTGAATGAAGAGGACTTAGGGGATGTTCTCACCTACCTCCTCTTCTTCCTAAGCACTGGGCCTCCACCTTCCATGCTCACGCACCTCCTCCCACCACGACGAGGAGGTGTTGGAGTGAGGGCTGCGTGCACCTGGGGTGGCTGTGTAGCAGCTGGCGTTGGCAGTAAGGTGTGAGATGAGGAGGCCACCGGCTCTGGTTGCTATGGTGGTGGAGCCTGTGGAACCAAAGGCTGGAGAGATATGACCTGGCCTTCTTCCAATTCCAATAGCCGCTCAATGAGTGTTCTCTGGGCTTGTCTGTCCCTATTTGCCTTTTGCTCATACCTCTCCATCCTTTAATTGTGACTCCTCATCTCATCACAGAGCGATCTGATGCTGTCAACGAGAGAGGTTGCAATGTCATTCTGCCTTTCCATCTGGAGAATCACATGTTCCATTATATTGAAATTGCTTTCACCCTCCTTCTGGATCTGGTTCACTCCCTCAAAGTGACTTGTGAGGGCATGTGAGGTCTGTCACTGGACATACTGGGCCTTTCTATGGGCTGTGGTGATGACAGGGGTGCAGGTGGGGATGGTGATGCCAGAGATGCTGGTGTCGATGGTGATGCCAGAGGTGCCTGTGGCGATGGTGTCGGCCATGGCGATGATGTTGGTGTCAGCCGTGCCGCTGGTGTTGGTGTCAGCTGTGGAAATGGCGTCAGCCATGGCGATGTTATAGCACAGGATGGGTGAGCTCAGATTGGGTGAGACCAGGTTGGGTGGGCCCAGGATGGGATTGGAGGAGAGGTGGGATCCTGCCAAGGCATTCATGGTATCGGAAGCAGGTGGCAGTGGTGGGCCTGTTGATGGTGGTCTCCAGTACCAGGACATCTGTGGAGGTGGTGGCTGCTGGCTCATTGACATGGGAGGTTGAGGTGGAGGTGGATGAAAAGGCTGAGAATGTGCCCATGATGCATGTGAGAGCCCGGAAGGGGGAACCAGGCCCTCTGGAATGTTTTCAGCTTCCTCAACCACCTCTTGCAGGGGTGGTTGTGGTTCCTCCTCCTGTGGAGCCACCGCCTGTGTGGGCGGGCTAGGCCTCCTGGGTACTGAAATGAAAAGACAAAGGTGTTTTTTTAAGGATTTATTCACTGTTCTTATTTTAGCTTATATAAGGAGCACCATAATAAATACAATACATTATTTCTCTCCCATCTAAAGGACGAGGACTGAATCACACTAGGGTGTGATGCTTCTAATACTTGGGTTGAGTCTCTTCATATCTGATTTTATTCTATGCATTCACTATTTTAGTTTAGACATATGTCTTCACACTTTAGTGAATAGGCTCCCCAAAATATTATTGGAAATGGATAGGGGAATGGTATTCCCCACATCAATATAATAAAATGGTATGCCTATCCTGTGAAGTGAGAGGCTTCTCACTTGTATGATGACATATCTGCAGGTCTAATAATTTTCTGTATCGCCTCCAACTAGATGCATTGAAAGCTCTATCAGTTCTTTTAACATTTGTTTCACAATACCATTTTTATTTAGATGCATATTTCACTGTTTATCGACAGTACTTAAATAGCAAAAACACAGTGTAATCTTGCCAAATCAAAGTGATAAAAACATACCAGAGTAACTGATCTAACAAGGCAGATAATGGCTGTCTAATGTGAACACATATCCTTTCCTCTGAGGCTCTTTAATAATATTAAGCATTTATCTTGTGTTCTCTGGATCTCTTCCCACCCATTGATATTTATTTAAACATTGAGAACTTTGCTGCAGGCAACGTCATGCAATATTGGTTGTACCAGAGAGACCCCTGAAAATCACCAGCAGGACACAGTAATATTCATGCCACAATCTGCATTTTTTTTGGTGCTGAGGGTTTTACAGAAAGCATTTAAATAGAACGTTTCACGAATGCTAGTCTTCTGGGTTTTTTAAAAGGACACTATCACCAGTATAAAGTATGTATGTGGGTTTGTTTGTTTTTAAACTCATCCTCTTGCAGCTCACACAGTAAGTGATGACTCTCTCACTGATCCTAGTGTCCCCTCCCAGCATTTGCCCAATAAATCTTACACACAGGCAATATATAGATTGATACTTATTTTGTATAACCACAAATTGAAATCTGTCTCCTTAAAATGGCATTGTAATTCTCCCACACTTGCAACAACGATTCTCAGCATTTCGAGTTACATAGCACTCTTCAGTTTCAAGGCACATATAATGTTTTATCTGTAATGATTGCTTACAAACATATTTACTATGGTTATAGTCTTGTTAGTACATTTTACACAAGACTATATATGTTAATAAGATGCGCAAGGATTTACACCATGGCTATTGCACTTCAGTGCTCAAAGGCCACAAACAGTGAACAATTCAAATTATGCTTTGGGGGAAACACTGAATTGTAAAGTATGTTTGTCATTACGCAGAGATGAGGGGACCACGCACACCCATAACTCTCTTGTTTTAGCTTACAGGAACAATCTCCAGTTGGTGACTTTGTGTTATCTCAGTGCCCAGCATGCCAATTCAGATCAGAACACCTCCTAGAAGAACTCAGGAAATCCCAGGTTGCAAGCTCAGCCCTAAGGTTACTCACTTATTGAAAATGATAAAACTCTTTTTTATCCATTAGAAGAAGCACACACCATTTGATTAGTGTATCAGACACAGACTGACTTTTTATTTTTCTTACACAAATATTTTAAACAGCACAAAAGATTCACCTACACACACAAAATAACAGGGTTGCTGGTGGGGTTCAGGAGAGTCCCTGGCCCCAAAATCAGTCATGACAATGTTACAAACATTCACAACTGTATGTTACGCCCACCAGCTTTGGGGTACTACGCTCAACCCAAGTCTCTCTCTCTCTACGGGTCGCAACTTTTTGTTCTCAACACCAGCAGACACTTCAGATGACAGCATCATTTCTGAGGAGACAGGCACCATCAAACCCCTTTTCTTAGGATCTAAGAACCACACACCATGTACCTTTGATTAGTACAAGCAGACTCCGACACCACCTTTGTTTAGTGTGTGCAAAATCAGACTACCCTTATTTTTCCCCCACAAGTTTTACAAATCACCAAAAAAATATACATTCTTCACACAGTTCCACCCATCCTCTTCAGCCCCACCCTCACCACCTGTGAGCTATCCTCCGATACATCCCCCATCCCCATATTAGAGATGGGACTGGGATATGCCAGAAGGTGACTAATAGGCATTGCATCCTGTTTTACAATCTGTGTTTATCAGGACAGATGTAGTTGACTCTGGTATACACATCAAAGAGGCCACATTTATCTAACTATCTTTCCCCCCAAACTCCCAATTCAGCTTTATGGCTTTATCACTCTTTAGCAGGGCTATACATTCAATGAGTTAACCTCTTACAGTCCAGGTCATCACACAACATTTTATAATGGGAAAATTATTCTGCACTCTGTAAAAGTGCCAGATCTTAGCATACATAAATTATTTAAACTTTAATAATATTTCCTGGGGAAAATTGAGATTTTTAATACTACACATGGCTGTGTTAACTTTATATTATCTAAGCATATCCTATGGACTACTTCTAACACATATACATTATTTTAACGTTAATCAATGACAGTACTATATGCACTTATTGCATCCATGATATAACTATATGTATGCATTACACCCATGATATGACTGTTAAGCAAGTTGTTAGTACCTTCTAACCACACATATAATAACTGATTAACCCCAAACAGTCCAGTGGGCCCTTCTGTTCATTACACTGTAGTGACATAATACTGAACAAGTATCATTCAATTCCCTATTTCGTAAAGTTACACAGGCAAAAAGTGCCCAGTAACTTTCCCTAACTATTGTATTCACCTATCATAGCATGATTGCAAGTGAGCTACCTGTAATGACTACTATTTATGCTTTTAGTTTGCAAACAAATAAGTAGTTTTCATTACACTGAGGTCCTTCAATTCCCCCTCAGTTTCTATATTTCCATTTGTTTTTCATTTTCTTATGTCTGATTCTCTGTAATTTAGGAATGACAGCCTTAACATCTCTTGTTGTTATTTTGTCTTGTTGGACTTATGAATACTATAAGACAAAAAGGGATACCCCCTTTCTTTTGGTGTTTTCAGTTAACAATGTTAATATATAAAGTGAGAAAATAAATACCGTGGAATGTCTAGAGCCAAAACCTTATCAGGGAAGGTATTCTGTTTATCTCTTTATTATTTACTAGCGACTTGCCCGTCAAAAATGATGGCATGAAAATGTGAAGCCTCGCAATGCTGTTATTTGCCACACAATGTGAGATTCTTCCTCATTGCGAGCCTCTTCCCCCCCCCCCCTACTTTACAGGCCTTGTGATGAAGGCCTTTGGCACTCTTGCGGGCCCTGCAATGAGCGGCTTCCCCAGTGTCTCTTGCCCCCTCTCTCCCTCCCAAGTCTCTCCTTGCTCCTCTCTCCCTCCCTGTCTCTCTTTGCCCCCTCTCTCCTTCCAAAGTCTCTCTTTGCCCCCTCTCTCCTTTGACAGTGTCTCTTTGCCCCCTCTCTCCCTCCACGGTCTCTCTTTACCCCATCTCTCTCCACAGTCTCTCTTTGCCACCTCTCTCCCTACACAGTCTCTCTTTGCCCCTCACTCCCTCTGTCTCTCTTTGCCCCCTTTCTCCCTCCCCTGTCTCTCTTTGCCTCCTCTCTCTCCCTCCCCTGTCTCTCCTCGCCCACCTCTCCTTCCCCTGTCTCTCTTTGCCCCCTCTATACCTCCCATGTCTCTCTTTGCCCCGTCTCTCACTCCCCTGTCTCTTTTTCCCCCCTCTCTCCATTCCCTGTATGTCTTTTCCCCTCTCTCCCTCCCTCCCCTGTCTCTCTTTGCCCCATTTATCCCTTCCCTGTCTCTATTTGCCCCATCTGTTCCTTCCCTGTCTCTCTTTGCCCCCTCTCTCCTTCCCCATCTCTCTTTGCCCCCTCTTTCCCTTCCCTGTTCCTCTTTACCCCCTCTCTCCCCCTGTCTCTCTTTGCCCCCTCTCTCCTTCCCCATCACTCTTTGCCCCTTCTCTCCCTTCCCTGTCTCTATTTGCCTCCTCTCTCTCCCTCTCTCTCTTTGCCCCCTCTCTCCCTCCCCTGTTTCTATTTTGCCCCTCTCTCCCTCCCCCGTTTGCCTTGCTAACACAGCCATACATAATAAGTGCTTTTAGCAGCAATCTTTTTAATGTTGATTCTCTGTATATTAGCTAATTTAATGATCTATTGATCGCACTGGTGTGGACTATAATTTTTATATCTGTACAGTCCAGTAAAAGTTTGGACTCTGGAGCCATTAGCTCTTGGTCTGTTTCTCTTGCTGTCAGCCCTAGAGCTCGTGTCCTTGACCAGCACATGATAAGAGATGACTAATGAGGGCGTGTGGCAATGACCAAGTTCAGTGGGTTACCCTGCAGCTTTGGCTCTTACGGACCCGGCGCGTCTCCCTCCCTCTCCATCGACCACCCAGTTGAACAGGATGACGGCGTCCAGAGACTAACGGTGTGGGCATGTGACGACCTTACGGGTTCTCTGCGTCTCCCTCCCTATCCATTGTGGGCCCCCCCTCTAACTTTAGCGCCTCTCGATGAGAGCCTTTGGCCCCCCTCACCGCCCTTCTATTGTACGGCCCTCGCGATAATCGCCTTTGGCGTTCATTGTGCATGAGCAAGGCCATTACATTTAACATTGCATGACCGACAAATTGCATTGACGAGAACTATATATGTGATAGATTTTCCATTTATGGCCTTTCTCATGTTGTTGTTGTTGTTGTTTTTATTATTATTATTATTATTATTATTATATTATTGTTTTTTACTTGTAGAGCACCAGAGATTCCACAATGAAAACATCATAGGCAGAGGGTGAAGAGGGTGAGTTAGAGTGTATTTGGATACAAGGGTTGAAACATAGGGACAACAAACTTAAGGGGTGATAGTGGCGTTGTCTACAGAAAGGGGAATGTGTAGAAGTGGAGGAGGATGGGGATATAACTAACAACTTTGCCTTTGCAATTTTAATTTTGTAAATGTTAAGAAGCCATCCAGGAGGAGATATTTGACATGTTTTGTCATGGGTTAATGGGGAGGGTGCTAAGTCTTGAGAAAAGATTTAGATTTGGGTATTGTTAGTATAAATATGTTACTGAAACCAAGTCAGGGTTCCAGGACAGAATTCTTGATGTACTCCAAATGACATTTGTTGTGGAGGAGAGGAAGTGTCATAGTAGGAGACATTGAAGGAGCAGTTAGAGAGTTGAGACTCAAACCATGATACGACTGCCACATAGGCCCAGGGAGTGAAGCATTTGCTGGTGGGGTAGAAGTTCTACTCAAATGCAGCAAAGGGTCATTTTTAATTTGGTGTGAGCGAGTGTTTGTTACTTTGGTGAGTGCACTTTCCCTTTAGTGTTAAGGATGGAAGCCAGACTACAGTGTGTCAAGTAAGAAAATGTTGGATAGTACATTAGTATGGTAGTTATAGACATTTCAGCAGTTTGGCGGCAATCTGGAATAGCAAGGGTGAAAGAGATGCATGAAGAATCAAGAAAGGAGTTATTTAAAATGGATATGATAAGAGTCTTCTTCAAAAATGATGAAAATGTGTCAGTGGAGAGAGATAAGTTGAAAAATAAGTAAGGATTGTGGTTAGGGTTGCTGAGATGCAGAGGACAGGGTGTGAAGGAATCAAGTGAGTGAGTAGTAATATGAGCGGAAGACAGCCTGCTTTTGGAATAGTGAGAGGGAATGGGCACAGTGTTATCCAGTTATCGTAACAAAGGCTGTATGGATCCTCCCTCCCCCCCCCCTCTACTGAAAACACACACCCTTGTGATTTGGCTCTGGGGAAGCGATGCAACACACACAACATCTATTCCTGTACTTATTAATAGAGTCTTCAAAAATTCAGATTTGCCTTAAAAGTACCTTATGCCTATGGCTTACACAGTCGCTAATATTGCTATTTTGGTAAATACTTAACAAACAAGAGTATTTTCGTTCTTGAATTGCAGCAGTCCTTTAAGTTTGGTGCAACCTTACCTTTCCAATTTCTTATGTTTCTCCAATTTTTAGATGGCCAATTCTGAGCTGCCATTGAATTTTTTGTCAATCAATGTCCATTTTTTTCTCAATTCAATTAATAATGTAGCAGTTTTGTGTATTGTATTGTATTTTAATCAATTGATTTTATCAAACAATTTGAAAAAAAGAATTATTATTTAAAAAAACTCATATAAAATGGGTGAAAAGGGATATTGTTTGTACAATATAAAAAATAAATATAGTAACATTGTAAATATTTTAGTGTAGTAAAAATGAATCTTTGCAAAGTTATAAGCACTTGAAAATTAGCTAATAATCAAATGCTCCAGATAACCTTAACCAATAGTGGGTTGTATCACAGTTCAGTTTTTCTGGCAATGAAATTGTTAATTTAAGTTTTCTAGCAATGCTGTATTTTCTATTCAATTTAGTATGACATAAATAATAAAATAACTCAGAGGAAGGATGCTGAGATGGGAAGTCTATCACTTTAAGATCCGTGCATTCCCTGATTGCTCACTACTTGGCTGATGTCTTGAGACAGGAGGTCAGATGCTATTTCAACACAGCACTGAAGCAATTGTGCTGCTTTAGGCATTTTGCTGCCCTGTCAGACCCTTGGGAGAACAGTAGCAGAGAGGCAGTCCTAAAACATAATGAATTACACACCCTTAGAGGTTAAGCTAAATAGCAAGGAAGGATGTGGAAAGGAAACATGCAACATGGATGGGAGGTGAGCAGAGTAAATTAGGAAAAGGAAGGGAATTATACACTTGGCATTATCCTGCCTTTGTCAGACTGAGAATGGGAAGCATAGAGCTAAGACCACCATATGCAGAAAATTCCAAATCATTAAACCAGTGCAATTTTGGAAATACAGTGGTACCTTGGTACTCAAACTTAAATAATCTGTTTTCCGGACTACACATTGAGTACCATAAATGATGAGCACCAAACTCCCATAAGGAGTAATGTAAATTGGTTTTAGCAAGTGTGATGAGTACCAAGGTAGCACAAATAGTACTAAGGAATTTTGCTCATCCGGACATGTCGAATAACAAAATCGACCCGTTTGGAGGTAGTCGAGTACTGAGGATCTATTGTATCTACAATAGTGGTCACAGAGGAGAGGACTTTAGAATCACACTGCAAACTATGGACTTCATTCAATTTCCTATTTCATAAACGTACACAATTAAAAAGTGGTCAGTAACTTTCCCTAAATATTCTATTCACTCCTGTCAACAATGCCTGCGATTAACCTCTACTCGCAATATTAAGCCTTGCTTTTGCACTAAATCGATATTCAATTGCAAATTACTCAAAATTACTTGCAACACATAATATTCCTAATTTTGGCAAAAATTATTACAGCACACATAAAGGTGTAAAAAAATGCCTTTGAGGCTGCTTTCCTCCCTCCCTACTCAAACCGATAACCCCTTTCCCCTCTCAAACACGTTTCCTCTGTTGCCGAATGACCCCTGTTCCACAATATACATAACACTTAAAATATTAACCCAGTGTCACTGATACTGGCACATCTTATGATAGATGCCATGGAGGTCCTTGCCATGGCACCTATCCTACAATAATATGCCCTAATATAGAACCCTGATGTCACAGACCTTCAAGGACCTCAGTGTCACTAAAACATAACCCTTGCTTCAGTGGTCCTTCAAGGACCTCTGCAGCATTTAATAATTAAACCTTGCTGCTAAGGTCCTTGAAGGTCTTTACCAAAAGTTAAAAAAAATATTAATTATCAACACTAAAAAATCCCAATAAATTACAAAAAATATTAATCCTAAAATGACAAAAAATAAAAAAAATTACATCAAATTAAAAAAGAATTACAAATAAAATAAAAAGCACATATAAAATAATAAAATCTTACATTAAAATGAAAAATAAATTAAACCTGTAAAATAAAATAATATAAATAATACTTAACTACCCAGCTGATCATCCAGAGATGATCAACTACACCCTGGTCCTCACTCTTCTGCCCTGGACTATACAGGCTATACATGTAGATTGAAGAAGGTGTTGTCCTCTTCTTTCTTGATTGAAGCCAATGATCCTCCGCCTCTCTAGAAAAAAATGACTTAAACTAACATAGCCCCCATGCCACAAATGGCCATTGCCATGCTTTCTCTGGATTAAATAGAATTTTATTCTGCATTCTGATTGGCTGAAACAGATTTCCATAGTATTTCAACCAATTAGACATCTAGCCATCTAGGGGTTTTAGATGTCACCCTGCTCACTATTTATTTTAAATATAATTGGACCAACCAGATTGCTCAGATAGATGGGCCTAATATCTGTGGGGGTTAACTATTCATGCCACTGGGGTCCCTGTGACACTGGATTAATAGTTCTGGTGTATGGGAGACCCCCATGGTTATGTTGATTACAGGGTCATCATGGAAAGGGGGGATCAGGTGTGAGCGGGGAAGGGATCCCCGGGGATGTGTGGGTGTGGATGGCGGAAATCCCCGGGGAATTCCATTGGTGGTGGTAGGTTTTGAGGAACGTAATGATACTTTGCACAGCCTTTCTCGTAATCCTAAACCTTGTAACCTTACTTACAAGGCTTGTATTTATGAATTGTGGGTGTGCGAAATATTATTACATCTGAGAAGCATTGAATACATGTGTAACATTACTGAAAAATCACTTGCGGTTGAAATTTGGTATTTTTGCGAGTTACTAGTCTCAAATTAAATGAGGCTCCATATTATTACTTTATTTTACAATGAACATTGAGATGCAGCAGTTACATCCAAAGTTTGGATTCTAAACTATTCCCTTGTTTAAAAAATTTGGAGCCATGGAATCCATACACACCATTTTATAATTTGATATAAAAAACAGATATTAACCATTTTATTGTCATTTTGGTCTGAGATTCATTGTATCAAACCATAGTGTGAAATATTTAATAGGGGCACTGCTTATCTGTTTATATGTTATAAATAATGGAAAGCAGAGATAACAGATATATGTCCACTGGGGCAGATTAACAAAATCTAGTTTAATCCATTTCCATACTAAGAAAATCTAGCACGACAATTCCCAAAATGTCATTATGAAGTAAAATAAAACATAGGTTACTCAATCACAACTTAAGACAAAGTTGTTTAAAGAGAAGCTTGCTGATTTAACCTGTACAATTTTCTTACATGCCAAGTCATTTGATTTTTAAGAGAAAGTCTTCTAATTTATGGGGTCTGTCTCCCCATTCCTTACCTTAAATTTACATTTTTACTTACAAAGAGCAAATAATCTTTCCGTCTCCTTTGTTTCTATCACATAGCTTTAGTTAAGTGTTTAAATAGTCAATCTGTTTCACTAACGTGGAAAATGTGCTGACAATTGCTTTTTTTTTAGAAAGGAATTTAAAGAAGCTAACTTCTCCATATAAGAAATTAATTGCAACTCCTTCCCCACCTATGGAATCTGGCCCCAGATTATACCTGCCTTCATTCATAAAAACTAGTAAACTCTGGACAAGTCTCTCTTCTATAGAAAAAAAAAACTAAAATAAAATGAAGTCTGCCACACGTAGCACCACTGTGCTCAAAATGTTCTGGATCTCAAAGGTGGTCACCATGATCATGGAGAGGTTGCTAATCGTCCCATAGAACAAACTCAGGGCTCCAAAGCAAACGGGTTAATCATCAGAAACGGCTTTAATTTGCACAACAGAACAAAATTGGACCTCTTCTGATTGGCAAAGAGTTGCCTTCTCTGATGAGTCATGTAGCGGAACCCATCACTGGTTTAAACTGTTTTATGATTATTATGGTTAAAATATGATCCTACTATATGTATGTTGGTTGATGTTCTACAGAATATATTGGCTCAGAATATTAGCCAAACTTTTGCAGACCTAGGCTAATAGATAATCCTGTTACAGAGATTCAAGAGATAAGAAAGTTGTAAAGGATCCTTGCATTTTCCAAAGTGTTTTCATTCTCTGATAAGAACAAAGAAGAATGATCTAATTAATGTCTGATTGTATCCAAGTTGCCAGGGAGGTGTGACTCACCTATTGTCCTATATGTGTATTGTATGGGGGATATGTGCAATGTCTGTGTGTTATGTGTAAAAACATACTTTTACTAACTTTTGAACCCCTGGTCTGATTCATGCCCTTTTTGTATATGTTGTTCCCCTGGGTGAGAGATATTGAATGGTGCGGGACTTAAAGGTGTACCCCCTGTATTTGGGGTACATCCAGAATGTGGTTAAAATTGTGTCTGTTTTAATTGTGTTACCTGTTATCTGAGGGGAGGAGACGTGGGGGTTGAACCATGTATATAATTGGCTGTTGTGTCAATTATGTGGGTGTAGCCCTTCAGAGGGCACCATTGCATAAAAGGAGAGTCCCTGTCATTAAAAGTTAGTTCTTCTTGACCCTTCAAAACGTAGTCTCGTCGCGTTATTGGAGGGGATCGCTATCATACTGGGGATTGCTATGCTTTTGCATACTCCCTTGAGCTGTAACTACTGAACGCTTGTTCCTGATGTACTATCCTTGGAGTCTGTGGTGGTTTTGGTGTCCGGTGCAGTGCTTGTAGGCCTCGACGCAAACTAGGACGCATCTATCAACGGAGGTACCCGGTCGGGGTGCCAGTAGATCCGTTACAAGTCACATTTTCCCTACATTAACCCTTGCTGTGGGGGTCCCGATCAGGACTCCCACAGCATTTAAAATTCAAATATCCCGCCTTGCTGGTCCTTAAAGGATCGGCGCTACAATCAGTCCCATAAGGGTCTATATACACCCTTATGAGACAATAATTAAAACTGATATTAACACTATAAGTGCCATGAGGGTCCTCCAGGTCCTCCTAAGTCTAAGCACTACTCTACACTACACTATTATCTACCCCAATAAACTAATTAATCTAAATTTATCCTGTTATGAACAGAAGGGCCCATTGGACTGTTTGGGGTTCATCAGTTATTATACGTGTGGTCAGAAGGTACTAACAACTTGCTTAACAGTCATATCTGGGATATTCAAATGGTTCAATAATTCTAAAGAATTTATGTGGCCCTGCGATTGGCCACGTGTGATGCTCTGCCTTTAGTCATGAAGGGGGGAGCTAGTTTTATGGCTCTGTAAGAGGAGAAAAAAAAAGGTGATGAAAACAAGAAAGCCATGTGAGGGGGGTAGCAAACTAGGATTTGCCTAGGAGGATGGGCTAGAACTGGGGGAAGTTTTTGGTGTTTTGTGTCATCTGAAAATGTGTTTTAAAAAATAAAGAAGTGCCAGTCTGATTTTGGACACACTAAACAAAGGTGATGTCGGAGTCTGCTTGTACTAATCAAAGGTACATGGTTTGTGATTCTTAGATCCTAAGAAAAGGGGTCTTATGGTGCCTGTCTCTTCAGAAGTGATGCTGTCATCCGAAGTGTTTGCTGGTGTCCAGATCAGAACAAAAAGTTGCGACCCGTAGAGAGAGACTTGGGGTGAGCGTAGTCCCCCAAATCTGGGGGGCGTAACAAAACCCCCTCTTAGTAATTACCCCCCTCTAAGTAATTAACCCCCTCTAAGTAATTAACTCTATTTAACCCTCACCATACTTAATTATCCCTAACAAAAACCACTTGACCCCATCTAGAAAAGTTATCCTGATCTAGCCCTATTTAGCACTAACTGTACCTATTTAACCTTAACTGTACCTAATTACCCCTAACTGTACCCAAAAAAACCTAACTGTACCCAATAAACCCTAACTGTACCTAATTACCCCTATCCTATTAACCCCTATGCTATTAACTCCTACCCTATGCTATTAACCTATCCTATTAACTCCTATACTAATAACCCCTACCCTATCCTACTAACCCCTATTCTAGTAACACATATCCTATCCTATTAACCCCGTTTACTCTACCTTATTAACCGCTACACTACCTACCTAACCCCCTAATTAAATCCCTAACACCCCAGTAAGCACAAAAAATAAAAACACCCACATTACAAAAAATAAAAAATAAACACTAAGTATAAAAATTAACAAACCACTAATTACATGAAAATAACAAAAGCATTACAATAAAAAAATAAAAGATTACATAAAATAAAAACCACAATTAAAATAAAAAAGACTTACAACCTGTAAAAAAGAAATGGTTAATGAGTCTAGTGACCTGGCCAAAATGACCCTACAGTGGGGATCCCCAATGCCCAATGCCCTGGTCTTCACTCTTCTGGGCCAGGAAAGGCCTCTCCGTCAAAATCCTGACGTTCTATAAAAAAAATACTGCTACTAACGGAGCTCCTCCCTTGAGGAGCTCTTTGTCACAAATGAAAGTTTGTGCGCAATGCTTTGATCTAAAAAACATGCTCGTTCTGATTTGTTGAAATCACTGTCAATCAGATTTCAGCCAATCAGAATGCACAAATGCTTTCAGTCAATCAGCATGGGTTACAGGGGGGATTGGGACCCCTGCAACAAGGGGTTAATGTGGGGACCCTGTGGGGGTCCAGATGGGGACCGCTGCATCAGCGGTTTACTTTAGGAGTGGGAGGGTTAGGAGCAGAGGCCACGTTTAGAGGGAGCAAACGTAAGGGCTTTTAAAGCCCTTGCTAGTCCTCTCTAGTACCCGTCAGATTTTGGGCTACATTTCCCATTTATGGGTTTGAACGCAAGTGATGCATTGGGGAATTGGAGCAATTGAATAGCGATTTGCAATTTTAGCCATCATATCTCTTGCAAAAGTGAAAGATCAAGGGCCTCAGGAGGCTGCAAGTTACGGGTTTAACCATCACCATTTTTTCAAGGCTGTAACTCATAACCCGTTTGGAGCCCGCAAAAAGACGCCAATTGAATAGCAAATGAATGTGCAACCTCACTTACGGGCTACTGGATCGCCCGAAACCTAATTTGAATGGGGGCTTTTTGCCTATAAGAATCAAAGTGCAGCCTGTGTCTACAAGAATCAAAGTGTGTGCCTATAAGAATCAAAGAGCCCGATTCAATTGAACAATTGTAAATTACTGGAGCCCATAAGTAAGTTAATTTGCTATCCGATTGGCATCCCTTTGCGGGCTCCAAACTGTTTATGGGTTACGTCCTTGAAAACCTTGTGGTTGTTAAACTCGGAACTTGCAGCCTCCCGAAGCTTTTGATCTTTCCTATCCTTGAGAGTTACGATCGCAAAAATCGCAAATCGCTTTTCAATTGCTACACTTCCCCAAGCCCGCAAATGTTTTCACACCCGTAAACGTCAAATATAGGAGAAAATCCTATGAGTATTAGAGAGAACCCGCAAGGGGGTTTAACCCCTGTCCGCAGCACTGTAAATGCAAATAAAAAGTAAACACTGCACTGTAAATGACGGGGAAAGCAATGAAAGACAATGGAATTAATTGCACAACAGTCTCAAGCTCGCAAATCGGCAATCAAAAATGATATTTTTTATGTGTCATTTTGCGGTTATATTGATCTCTGGAATCAATGAGTTAATACTGAGTTAATAAAGATTTTAACAGTCTAAGGGCAGTGATACAACGTATAGACTGGGACAGAGAACTGACAGGTAAAAATATTGAACATAAATGGACAACGTTCAAATCCTTACTAAATAAACATACTTAACTATATACCATGTGGAAATAAAATTAGAAGGAGTAAATCACAACCCATGTGGCTTAACAATGAATTAAAGATGAAGATGAGGAGTAAAAAACAAGCATTTAAATTATACAAACAAGAGGGGACAAAAACTGCTTTACATAAGTACAAGGAAATCAACAAGGCTTGCAAAAGGGCTATTAGACTGGCTTAAATTGAAAATGAAAAGTTAGTTGCAAAGGAGAGCAAGACTAACCCTAAAATATTTTTGAAATATATTAATGGGAAGAAGGCCAGGAAGGAAGCTATTGGAACATTACAATGTGACACAGGGCGTCTGACAATTAGTGACCAGGAAAAGGCAGATGAGCTAAATAGGTTATTTTCTTCGGTATACACAAGGAAGGTACAAGTGGTTGGGTCATTGCAACATAATGGGACTACACTACCTTCACCAAATAACTGGTTAACGCTGGAAGAAATCCAAAAGAGATTGGAAAAAATAAATGTTAATAAAGCCCAAGGTCCTAATGGAATACATCCAATGGTACTGATGGAACTGGGCTCTGTAATAGCAAAACCATTATATCTATTTTTTCAAGATTTACTCAACACGGAGAGAGGTGTGGCTAGCAGCAAACAGAGAGGAAGCACAATTACAGAGCTCCCTGCAAAAAGGCTTTAATACAACATGAAATTACCAAGCAATTTGGATTATTTTTGATCTACAAGACCAGATGCAGTGACTGAACAGTCTGGATTGCTCTGGCACTGTGCAGCAACTTTTGGACTTCACTTTAGCACAGATCTACTGGACTGAAAGATACTGGATGGGGCACAATCAACAACTATTGGAAAGGTGTCTGGTGAGTCTAAACCCCAAAGGGGACCCTTTTATGTCATCCTACCCCAGCTAGACCCCAGCTCACCTACCCAGGGAAGGGCCTCTTGATGGGAGATATAAAGTGGAGCACAACATATAATTTTTCACTTCATAAAAATTAACAAGCACTCTATATGGGTTACTACTGAAAGCTAACACAGGGTAAAGCTAGCAATAGCCCTGCAACTACACACAGACACTGGTGGACATAGAAAAAAAGGGATTAAAGTGCATTCAATGAACTTCTACACCAATCTGGGATCATAAGGAGCAAGTGGAGTTGTACCCCCACACCCCAGGGACTGTACCTTTACAGCATCTCATTGCTGGGACACATATGTTTGCAACCATCATTAAAAGCTCTGTTTATTAAATCCTAATTGGTGCTGGACTCTAATCAGCAAAGCAATTGAAGCAAAACTGCCACAGCCAAATGTAATGAACTGTTTAAGACAAGGAATTTACTTTTTTTTTTCCTCAATCCCTTATCATCTTAACTTGTTTATGTTATATGAGATAAAGGGATCGGCTACACTGGTTGTATAAGCTTGCTGATGACTACTCCCTGTATAAAAGACAGCTCAACACTACCACCAAGTGGCAGCTTACGAAAATTACATGCTCAGGCTCAAAAATGCAAATCAGGAATGCAATATATATATCTGTGCTTCTGAAAATCCACTACAACTGACATGCCTATCAGTGCCTCTGAAATCCACTACAACTGACAAGCCTACTTAGGCCTTTACAACCCAGTGTCCTTTGATTTTGTTGCTATTGTCTACTGAAGTTTGTTAAGTGTGTGACTAGAGCCTGATTTGCATTCTTATGTTCTAGTCCTATTTCAAACGACAGCCAAGCCCTGATTTTTTGTTGTCAATATTTACAGCTGTGGCAAAGAATCCAACTATCATTGCCTTGGAACTGTGACACACAACTCTGCAAGTTCTTATGCCTCACTCCCCTGTGATAGGGGGCATTTTGTGACTTGTGGTCTCTATGCTCTAACTAGGGCAGGGCTAGGCCCAGTGACTGACTGCCATTCTGATTTCACTAAGTGCATGCAGCTGCCTGACACCAAAGGCAGGTGGATACAATTGTTATCTGTCAAAGTAGAAAAGGGGCACCATCTACCCTACATTGGAAGTTCACAGATTCTCATGTGCACAATAAAAGTATTTTATTCCTTCTTTGGCGGATCAAGCTACAATGTGGCTGGTGCTGAGCAGAGCACACTACAATTCAGCCGCCCGATGGTCAAAGTGACAATTCCTGAAGCACTCTGGTAACTTACTATATCTTGGGGTCTAATGGGGTGCACATATATTCAGTGTACTGCAATAAAGATATACAGCACTACTACCCAGAGAAATTTCAGGAATATAACATCAGTGATCTTTAAACTACATTAACTTACTACTACAAGAAATTAAGACTATCAATTACATCTGATACTTCCCTGGTCTGCCACTGCCATCTAGTGGAGAAAAGTGGTAAACCACAAAGGGACTTCCTGATAGCACAAAGCTTATGGGGCATATGTTTCACATGAGAGACTTGATATTCTCCAGGATGTAACTTCCTATTCCCATATGCCCGTTACATGGGGACACTTACAAACGCAAAAGTGACAAAATACCTTTTCTTATGTCATGGCTGGAGTAGCTACGAGAAAAAGTAGCAAGAATATACAATCTTATTACTTGCCTAGAGCGTCACCCCCTGCATCTCAAAAACAACAGCCTAACTCAAAAACCACGGCAGCAACAACGATGGAGCATACAGCGCCAAGCACTAAGGGTGATATCCAAGACCTCAAAGACCTGATCCTCACATTCAGGGAGGACATCAGAGCGGACATCCAAAAAGTCTCAGCAGACTTGACGTCCGAGATAAAAAGAGTGGACGCTAAAACTGACTCGCTTGAAGAGAAATATAACAAACTAAAACAATCTCATGTCAAGATTGAGGAAGAAATCTCCATGCTAAAGGAGGAGCAAGCCCGCCACTTAACATTTCAGGAAGACCTAGAAAATAGATCTCGGAGACAGAATATCAGACTGAGAAACGTACCTGAATCAGTAACTGACCTCCATCTATACATGTC
This sequence comes from Discoglossus pictus, assembly GCA_027410445.1. Lineage (NCBI taxonomy): Eukaryota > Metazoa > Chordata > Amphibia > Anura > Alytidae > Discoglossus > Discoglossus pictus. The sequence goes on from CM050169.1 coordinate 197,544,785, forward strand.
AGAGCTCTGTGAGTTTCTGCTACCAAATCTGGACTCTGAGCAATACAGACTGGACCGGATCCATAGAGCTCTGGGAGGTCGTTCCACCATGTCTGAACGCCCCAGAGATATCATCGCCCGCTTCCATTACTATACAACTAAGGAAATGTTCATGAGAGCATCCAGGGGGGGTATCCCTGACATCGAAGGGCACAGACCAAGTGTCTTTGCGGACCTCGCTCAACAAACGTTATTCAAGAGGAAAATGATGAAACCACTCCTGGACAACATCCTGGCCCATGGCTGGAAATACTCTTGGGGCTTTCCATTTTGCCTACTGATTGCCAGGGACGGCAAGTTCTTTACCATCAGAACCCTAGAGGAGGGGATGGCCCTTCTAGCTACCTGGGGCATTACTTTAACAGATGCTCCTGGAGTTTCTGGCGACAGCCAACCCGTCAGGGAGTTGACAGAGGGTCCCCGAGGAAGAACAGTTGGTCTTAATTCTCGTGGTAGAGGTTCCAACCTCCCCTCCAGAAGATATCAAAACAGGGCCCCTGACCAGCCAGATGTGCCATAGATCCAATAACACTGTGATGTATTGTTATATGATATGTTATAGTTAGGTTCTACCTCTTATTTTGATCTTCTAAAACTTGCGACCAAAAATATGAACAGACATGACTAGTTAAACTCTTGCATAACTATCTGTCACTTTAGAAGAATATTTCTTCTTTTTTTTTTTATATAGATATTGATAGTGTCCCTTAAGGGCTTCACCATATACACACCCCCCGGCGAATCCAGTCAGTATTGGAGTCTAATACTACTGGACTCACCAATTTAATTAAAAGGACAGCGCTCGCTCTCCTTGAAGTAGTGTTATACTACGTTCCTAGTTTTGTTATATTCTATTAGTATAATTTTATTTTTAGAATTAAAAAAAAAAAGAAGTTTTTTTTTTTTTTTTTTGATAAATTTGTGTCAACAAATTTGACGCCGGATTACTTGACAAGCAGTTTCAACCACTGTATATCGTTGTGTTCTCCTCATCCGTTCTACCCTAACTTTTTACTTTACGTTTACATCAATTTGCACAGTGAAGTGACGCAGGTGGTTTCTGGACGGAGTCCCAGCGGGAGGCTCATCAGACTAGATACTCGAAGGCGGCTATAACCCTTAGTGCTCTACTAAGCTTGGCCTTGAGCCCCAGACAAACGGTGAGTCATGAATATTAATATCATTTCACATAATGCTCAGGGCCTGAATGAACCGATTAAGAGAGGGGTTGCCATAAAAGAGTATCAGAGACTAGGGGGAGATGTAATATTTGTGCAAGAAACACATTTTAAGAAACTAGCGGTCCCCAAATACTGGGGGAAAGCATATAAACAAACTTTCCACTCCACCGCAACAGAAAAGAAAAGAGGGGTGACTCTCCTTATTCATAATAGGCTTACATTTCGCCACACCAGAGGGTAGATATGTGGCAGTACATGGCACCATTCATGACCTGAAAATTACCTTCCTTAACATATATGCGCATATATGCGCCAAACACTGATCAGAAGCAATTCTTCACTAAGATTTCAGATCTGATTATGGGCTGGGAGCACTCCCTCCTGATCATAGGGGGGGACATGAACACAGTCCTAGATCCATCTACAGACAAATCAACTGCTACCACTAAACTCACACCTCCCACGGCTACCCGAGCTCTTAAACATATTCTCAGGTCTAATTGCCTGATAGACAGTTGGAGGATAATGAACCCCACTGATCGAGAGTATACTTTTTACTCCCCCAGACATCTGTCACACTCCAGAATTGATTACCTGTTCATTCAACAACACCTATCACTAAACTTAGAAGCAGCTTCCATTCGACCCATTTCGTGGTCAGATCATGACCTGGTTCTGATCTCCCTGTCTGGACTTCTACCAGCGGGACGGTCCCCCTCGTGGGCACTAAATCCCTGTCTATTAAACGATCTAGTCCTAAGGGAAAAAATCAGCAGTGCAATTGTGGAATACTTCGGGATCAATAGTGGGGGTGAGGTAGACGGGGGAGGAGTGTGGGCAGCCCATAAGGCAGTGATTAGAGGAGTTTGTATTCAGCTAGGAGCAGCAGCGAAAAAAGCAGATAGAGTGCAAATTAGGGACCTCAATAGCAAGATCACAGAGTTACAATCACTATTTGCCAGGAATCATGATCCTAAGATCTACAATGAAATTCTGAAATACAAACACACCTTAAACACAGTGCTCAGGAAGAAGGTGGTCTCCATGCTACAACGTACGCAGGCCAGCTTCTTTATGAGCACCAATAAACCTGACAGTATGTTGGCCAGAAAGCTTAAAGCACAGAGGGCGGACTCATTCATCCCAAAGATATTTACTAAAGGGAAAGGCCCGGTCTCTAAACCAGACCAGATTGCTGATGTCTTTCGACAATTTTATACAGAACTGTATTCCGCCCCCTCTCACTCAGGATCCTACTCTCACAAATCACAAATTGATGAATTTCTTTCTGGGATTCAGCTGCCACAAATTGAGGAATCACAGGCAGAGACCCTAGCAGACCCCATAACTGCTGAGGAAATTAAACAGGCTATTAAGGCCACGAGATCACATGCAGCACCTGGTCCGGATGGATTCACAAATTTTTATTATAAACAATACATCGATCTCTTGCTACCGCACCTCCAAGAATTATTTAACAGTTTCCTTTCTGGTTCTTCATTCAGACCAGAATTTCTAGAGGCTAAAATTATCGTAATACCCAAAGAGGGGAAAGACCCAGCACAGTGCGGTAGTTATAGACCGATCTCATTGATCAACACGGACCTCAAACTATATTCCAAAATAATGGCAAACAGATTGGCCCCATTGTTGCCGGACGTGATCCATCCGGACCAGGTAGGCTTCATCTCAGGTAGAGAAGCACCCGACAACACCAGGAGAATCTTTAACCTGATAGACTTGGCTACCAGAGAGGATATCCCGCTAATGCTCCTATCTTTAGACGCCGAAAAGGCATTTGATAGGATAGACTGGACTTTTATGTGGAAAACATTGGCGAAGTTTGGTCTGGGGGACGGCTTTTTGAAGGGCATTATGCCTTTATACAGCGATCCCAGAGCATGTATTATATATCAGGGATTTGTGTCCAAACAATTTAATATTACTAGGGGAACTAGACAGGGCTGCCCACTCTCCCCCTTGCTCTTCGCCCTTAGTCTTGAACCATTGGCAGCGGCAGTTAGAAATTGTCCAAACATTAAAGGAGTGCAGATTGGCCCTAATGAGCATAAGCTCAACCTTTTTGCAGACGATATCATGCTGTCACTTACAGATCCAATACCAAGCCTGCCTAATTTATTCCAATTGCTCACAGACTTTGGCAGAGTGTCAGGGTTCAAAATCAACACTAACAAGAGCATAGCCCTAAACATTACACTACCCCAAACGGTGAAACAGAACTTAGAAAACAGCTTTCCCATAAAATGGGCACCCAAACAGATAACTTATTTGGGTATTCATATTCCGCGGTCTATAGCGTTGGTATACGAGGCAAATTTTCCTCCTGTCTTTAACAGAATCAAGGCAGATATCTCCAAGTGGTCCTTCCTTAACATCTCATGGTTGGGCAGAATAAATTCCATCAAGATGAATGTGATTCCCAAATTATTATACCTATTTAGGACAATCCCAACCCCGATCAGGTTACCCGACCTTAGAGTGTTGCAAAAAACACTTTTTAAGTTCGCATGGAATAACAAGAAACCAAGAATTAATAGAACCACAATGTGTGCGCCTAAACAGAAAGGGGGGCTAGCCTTCCCTGATCTAATCAAGTATTATAAGGCCACTAGATTAGCTCAAACCACGACCTGGTTTAAAAACGAGGCCATACCGGTGTGGGCAGACATAGAGAGGCAACTTCTAGAAGACAAGCATTGGGTACTATCGCAGGTTTTATGGCTTAGCTTAGGTCGGGACCTACGAACAGGAGAGTTACCAATTTGTATTAGCCACTCTTTGAAATTATGGAAAGACCTGAACAGAAGGGTGGACCTCCTGAGCGTGGGTTCTGGCTTGATTCCACTATGGCAATCACACAAAGGTCAGCACCTCAATAAATTTACCCAGATGAAATGGTGGATAAAGAACAAAATAACAATTGTGGCAGATACCTGGGTGACCTCCCAAAGCAACACATCGTCAATTATCACTGACATAATTCAGGTGCCACATAGAGAGTGGCTTAATCTGATGGCAATTATTGAGACACTAACACACTCTACGAAAATCAACAAATATCACACCAAATCTCCCTTTGAGAAATGCTGTATCAACAATCCCGGAGGTAAGGCCAATATAGCCATCATTTACAATCAGATGGTGTCTCTCACCAACAGGGTTAAACCACATTACCAAACTGCATGGGAGGCTGACTTGCAGGTAACTCTAGACGACAGCCAATGGAATAAGATCCTAAAACAAGCCAATACCTCTTCACTAAACGTGACACTAAAAGAAAACTCTTTTAAGACAATAATGAGGTGGTACCTTACACCAGCAAGACTCCATCTTCTGAACAAAACACACCCTGACACATGTTTTAGGGGCTGCACAGACACTGGTACACTGATTCACATGCTGTGGGAGTGTCCGAAAATAAGACCCATATGGACAGCAACATACGACCTATTAGAAACACTTTTGGGGACAACAGTAACACAAAAGCCTGAGGAAGCTTTGCTAGGCCTTCCAATTACAGGGCTATTCAAATCAGAACAATGTTTAACAACACAGATATTTTTGGCCACGAGATGCATCATAGCTAAACACTGGAAACTTACCTCCCCTACTCACATTGAAGTACTTCACAAAATCAGGTTCATTCGGGCTATGAGCTCACTTTCAGCTGAAATTGATGAAAGATACCGTCGATGGGCCTCCTGCTGGGACTTATGGACTCTACGAGGTCCACAATAAGGTTCGTGTGAACTACTTTTATGGGTTGACCTGATGTTTGATCTATGGTTTCACCTTACTGTACCTCCTAGACACATGTCTGCTTTGAGGAATGTATATATGTTCAAGACCTTGTGTGACTTTATATATATGTTTTACATGTTCATGTGTTATTCTAACCAAAAAAGAAAAACTTTGAAAGAAACTTTTTGATATATCTTGTTGATACTTGAGAGATTTGTTATATGATTTGCTGAACTTACGATGTTCTATTTGTTTATTCTTTCAATAAAAAAGTTAATTATAAAAAAAAAAAAAAGATTTACTCAACACAGGGTCTGTACCAGATGACTGGAGAAAGGCAGAGGTGATACCTATATTTAAAAAGGGAGCAAGCGCAAAACCAGTGAATTATAGACCAGTGAGTCTCACTTCAGAAGTGGGAAAGCTTTTAGAAGGGTTAATAAGGGATAATATACAGGAATATGTCTATTCAAACAGGATTATAAGTAGGAGCCAATATGGATTTATGAAGGATAGGTCATGTCAAACGAACCTAATTAGTTTCTATGAGGAGGTTAGTGGATATAGTCTATTTGGATTTTGCAAAGGCTTTTGATAGAGAGCCACATGAGATACTATTGAGCAAACTAAGGGAATTGCCATAAATATTTGCTTATGGATTGAGAGCTGGCTAAAAGACAGGAAGCAAATGGTTGTTGTAAATGGAGCATACTCTGATTGGACTAATGTGGTAAGTGGGGTTCCTCAGGGCTCAGTATTAGGTCCCCTCCTTTTTAACATATTTATTAATGACTTGGAAGTGCGATTGGAGTGTGGTGTCTCCATTTTTGCTGATGACACAAAGTTGTGCAAGGTAATTCAATCAGAAAATTATGTACTTTCCCTCCAAAGGGATTTGCATAAATTAGAGAAATAGGCATCTAAGTGGCAGATTAGGTTTAATACGAATAAATGTAAAGTAATGAATCTGGGAAGGAAAAATAGCCATGCAATTTATAATCTAAATGGAGCAAATATAGGGGTATCATATATTGAAAGGGATTTGGGAGTACTTGTGGACAACCGCCTAGGTAACAGTGCTCAATTCCAAGCACCATCTGCAAAGGCAAGTAAAATATTAGCATGTATTAAGCAAGGGAAGCAAATATAATTCTCCCACTATAACAATTTTGGGCTCCACTACATACAAAGGACATTTTATATCTGGAAAAGGTACAGAGAAGGGCAACAAAGCTAATAATTGAGGGGCTAAGTTATGAAGAAAGACTAACAAAATTAAACTTATTTACTATAGAAAAAAGGCATCTAAGAAGGGATATGATTGCCTTATATAGATATATCCCGGGTCAATACAAGGCTTTGCCAAGGGAACTTTTTGTGCCAAGAGGTTTTCAACTGACAAGGGGCATTTTTTGAGATTAGAAGTAAAAAGATTTCACCTTAAAGAAGGAAAAGGGTTCTTCACAGTAAGGGTGGTTAATCTGTGGAATTCTCTACCAAAGGCTGTGACAGCGGATTCGATAGATAACTTTGAAAAGGGATTGGATATATTTAAAAAAATATATATCATTAAGGGCTATTCTGGATAAATAGATAGGGAGTATTGATCCAGGGATGAATCTGATCGCCAGTATCTAGGGTCAGGAAGGAATTTTATATTTTTTTCCCTGTTGAGACAATTGGCAAAGTTTCACTGGGGGGGGGGGGGTTCTGTTTGCCTTCCTCTGGATCAATTAACAATAAATCCATGTTTTTGCAGATCAGAGGATTTCTGAAAAGGTTAAACTTTATGGACTAAAGTATTTTTTCAACCTAAATTACCATGTAACTTTGTAACTATAATATGTGAAAGGGAGAGACAAAACAGACACCCATTAAAGCCATCTAATTGTATCTCAAAAAATTCGGGTAAAGAAGTCTAATCTAGAGCCAGACTACTGAATTAAAATATAACTTTTATTTAATTAATATAAAATATAATAAAACATATTTAAAGTCAAGTACATAAAAGTAAAATAGTTAGTCACTCTCAAATGGAAAATATACAAAAAGTGTTTTTACCTTATCCAATACACAATGTAAATATATACTGTTAAAATATCTGTGATACTTATTATACTGTAATATAAATAAACAATAAACATACCATACTTATAATAATATAATATATATACTGACCACCATATGTGTAAATATTCTCCAAAAAATATTATGTAAATATAAAGGGCTGAGTAGATGTTGATGAATTAAAGTGCTGTAATACAAGAAAAGTAAATAATACAAGAAATACTAATAAAAGTGCTAATAGTCAATTAAAGTGCTAATAGTCAATAACTCAACAAAATACTAAGGGCCTCATTCTATTATCGGCCGTAAATCGGCCGTAAGGCTGCGATTCCTTGCGAGGGTTCAGTTAACTCGCGATTCTATTATACGGCCCCGCAAGGATCTCATCTTACGGCCGGCCGCATATCTTGGAACCGGCCGTAAACTGTGAAATATAAAAACTCAAAAATAAATTCAAGCCTGCACTGTACAGCTCTGTAAATGCTAGGGATCATATTGGGGGACATGAGGATTAAAAGGAACCCACTCTCAAGCTTGCACATCTGCCCAAACCCGAGTTCAAATTAACTGTTTATTTGCCGGCTGCGGCGTGGGCGTGTCTGAGGTGCTCCAAGCACTCTGGACTTTTTACATGTATATTTTACGGATATTAAAAATGAAATATTTTACGGATTTGAGTACAGGATAATTATGTGCTATTTTTTCTAACACCAAAAATCCCTTTATAGTCTTCTCAAAGTGCAGGATGGCTTTATTTGAGCTATTTTATGTGCTTAATTGGTGCTAGCGAGACCTTTTTCCTGCAAGTAACTGCGGCTCGTTTTTAGCCTTGCAGAGAGGTTTCCCGGAGCAATTGAATTGCAAATCTCTTGCGGCCGTTTTAGATCAAAGGCTTTCCTCCGGCGCGAGCGGCCGCAAGAGATAGCAAGGCACCGGCCGCAAGCATGCCGGAGCCTACGGCCGTAAGGGAATAGAATAGCAGAATAGCTTGCGGCCGGTCCTTGCGGCCCCGCAGCGGCTGCGGCCGATAATAGAATGAGGCCCTAATAAACCAAAAAATCTAAGATCCCTGTAACAATACTAAATGTAGCAGTACTGGAGCCCGCCACTAGCTCCTGGGGAACAAACTACACTTCCATACCTATTGTGCAATGCTAACTAATTGTGGCGAATGGGGATCTGCCACTTACCCCCCTAGGGATTATAAACAAAAAAATGAGGGACGTGAGTACACTAACCTCCTAACAAAAAGTGAAAAAAAAAAAATATCCTGTACATCTATTTAAGAATATGTATGCTGTAGATAAGTACCAATGATAGCGATATGTATCACTATCTATATGCCACCCACATTGGACAAGCAATCACATATACATTCACTTTTTTATAAAATTAGTAACTTGCCATGAGTTTTGATATAAGGCTAATGGTATCTTCAGGAATATAAGCGAATATTAATAATTATCTTGTGTCAATTTGTTCTATAAGTACAAACCACTGTCCTTTCTCTGTGATATTCACTCTGGCGTCTGATGTAATCTGAGAGCGACAGGCATGCAGTCACCTGACTTGACGCGCACTTTTCGCGTCACCGCGCTTCCTCCGAAGTCAGTGTAAGGAAGTGCAGGTAAGGGCTATTTATAGTGTGAGATGTTGCGTGTTCATCATTAGTATATCACACAAATTGTAATTATTAAACAAATTTAACTTAATATCTGGTGACTATATTCGATAATGTTTAGCGATGACTTACTTTAACAGAAAAATAGAGTAATATTTATTGATATGTTACATCATATATCAACTAAGACAGTTATGAATAATAAAATACTTGATTAAGTATAAAATCTTTGCTATAATAACAATTGGCATCTAAATATTCAATAATGTTTTTAATTACCATATGAAGTAATTGCCATATTTACCTAATCTTATTAACTATATGTGTCCTACAGGTCCTGATAGGTATATAATGTATTTAATTATTCATAATAAATAAGAAAATCACTAGTACTACTAAAAATTGTCCATTAATATATATTTTTTATTTTATATTATAATATGATGATTATAAGATCTATCACCCTCATAATAATGGTAGAAAACATTTTTTTATTTTATTTTATTACCAATTCATATATAAATATATATTACCAATACAGAAGCTTAATCAATATACCATGGTATTAACCCAAGTTACTAAGAAAACATTTTTTTGTATTCTATGCTATAATCAAAAATCATTAAATAAAATTCATGCCATGAACCTTATAAGTCCTTAAATATATAAACAGATATAATAAAAGATATTATCTTATCATTATACACACAATCAACAATATAATAATCATATTGGATATATCTCTTCTTCTTGTTCTGTGACTCTCCTTTTCACATATTATGATTAGCCACATCTGTCATCTATTTCTTCCTCTATAGTAATATCATATTAATTTACACAATTGTTACAAATGATTCAATTATTGAAACAGCAAATTTCAATAAAATGTATTATTTCATAAACTAAGAGGAATATCTCAGTATACAGAGTAGTCCTACCAAAATCCTTTTTTTTGTTTTCAACTATGTAACTATGTAATACATATCAGGCCACCCATATGGACTCGTACAGTATTGGCATTCGTTTTTATTATTTTGTATTTTGAGGGTTTGCGAGTCCATTGAATATCGGACCCCAGAACCTAATTGATTGACATTTAACCTCCATATTTTACTGTCGTAATGATGGCGGTCTCATTTTCTATTGGCTGTTTAGAAATGGGTGGTTACGGCCTTGCTTAATTGATCATGTTCCCGCCCTGAACTGCTACGCAGGAGTGCATGGTTTACGGCTTCGGCGTTCGGCCTGTAACTTGCAGGCTTGTTCAATTGAATATCACCGGAATCACTGACGAATGGGAGGCGGCAGCATGCCCGCAGACATACGGCCAGTATCACATGAGATGCGGGCTTGCAATTTAATCAGGCTCAAAGGGTAGTCTGTGTCTAATCAAAGTACAAACTTTGTCTACAATAATCAAAGTGTAAACTGTGCCTATAAGCATCAAAGTGCAGCCTGTGCCTAAAAGAACCAAAGTGCAGTCTGTGCTTATAAGGACCAAAATGTAGCCCGTTCTTATGAGGTCCAAAGTGTAGACTCTGCTTATAAGAACCAAACTGTAGGCTGTGCTTATAAGGTCCAAATTGTAGCCTGTGCTAATAAGAACGAAAGTGCAGCCTATTGATACAAGAACCCAAGTGTAGCTTGTGCTTACATGAACCCAAGTATAGCTTGTGCTTGAATCATGAGTTTGAAGAAGACTAGTGATACCACTCAGCAAAAAAAAACGAAAAACAATTGCACGCCGATCTGGTAAAAGACGGGCCTACAACAAGTGGTGAAAGCAGTGGAGAATTTAAAGCCAGTCATGGATGGTTTAAGAATTTTAAAAAGATAACTGGCCTTCACATTGTGGTGAGGCGTGGAGAGGCAGCCAGTACCGACAAAGAAGCTGCTGAAACCTTTGCCAGGGAATTTAGAGATGTAGAGGGTGAAGCTTTTGTTCCCAAACAAGTCTTCAACTGTGACAAGACTGGTTTACTTCGGAAGAAAATGCATAACAGTACCTACATCACTCAAGAAGAGAAGACATTGCCAGAGCACAAGCCAATGAAGGACAGGCTAACTCTATTGGTGTTTAAAAATTAAGCCTCTACTATTCTATCACAGTGAGAACCCCAGAGCTTTTAAAAGAGAAAATGTTATAAAAAGCAAGTTAAGTGTAATGTGGAGGGCCAACAGCAAAGCCTGCATAATCAAGCAGTTCTTCATTAAATGGATGCACTACGTGTTTGGCCCTACTTTCAAAAAATCTTTGAAGGAGAAAGAACTGCCTCTGAGGGCTCCATTAATAATGGACAATGCTCTTGCTCATCCTCAAGGCTTAGAGTACAACTGTGAAGTTCTTGCCCCCTAACACAACTCCTCTGATCCAGCCCATGGACCAGCAGGTCATCTCAAACTTTAAGAAACTGTATACCAAGGCCCTTTTCCAGAGGTGCTTTGAGGTGACCTCAGATACTGAATTGACACCGAAGGGAGTTCTGGAAGGACAATTTTAATATTCTCCACTGTGTCACTCTGATAGATAAGGCTTGGCATCCAGTCTCTCACAAGACCATGAACTGTGACTGGAGGAAATTCGGGACAAAAACTGTAGCTCTGAGAAACTTGGAGTCTGAACCTAGCCCATCAGTGGAGGACATTGTGTCTGGGCAAGTCCATGGGTCTGGAGATTAATAATGAAGACATCAAAGAGTTAGTGGGGGAGCAAAGGTGATCAGCACTGAGAAGCTGCAGGAAAATCAAATGGAGCAGCAACAAATAGTGTCTGAGGAAATTTCTTCAGGTGAAGAGGAGGAAAGGGATGAAGCACCAACTGCACTGATCAAAGAAATGTGTGCTAAATGGGTTTAATTACAAGATTTTGTTGAAAAGTATCACCCTGACAAAGCTCTAGCAAGCCGCAATGTGGACTTGTCTGATGTCCTTCAGAAACATTTTGAAATGAAGGCAGAAGCAAGTTTCTATTGAAAGGTTTCCAGTGGAACTCCCTACATCGGTGTCTCCTGGTGTTCTAATGGAAGATGACTTCCAAGCAATAACATGTCTCCTCCTTCTCCTCCTCTATATTGCCACTATCCCATTGGTCTAGTACAGGTAAAGTGAAGTTATTGTTTTTTATTTATGTCTGTTTAATTTGAAGGTTTTGTATCAAGAAACAACGCCATCAGTTCAAAGTAAAATGTGAAATTTCTGGGACTCGAAACTGATTATTTCAATTTACATTGATCTCAATAGGAAATGCTACATTGGAACTCAACCTTTTTGGAACTCATCCCTATGGGAAATGCTACCTTTGAAAACATTAATGTTGAGAACCAAGATGCCACTATATCTATATATATATATATAGATATATATATCCCTTCTGAATAGCTACCTTGTCATAGTGAAGGGGCTTGTGTACTTTAATGAAGCTGTAAGCTATAACATGTAGGGACACCAAGTGGCATAAGTAGAAGGGGCGGTCCACCCCAAGAGGCACTATTATGAGCACTCTCAGTCCCCTGCCCGGCCCCTTGTGTCCTCCAACTCTACCCCTCCTGAACCCCAGCCACTCAGGCATGTTATATGTTACAGTGAATAGCAAAATCAGGTATACAAACCTACATGACTTATAGAAGATTTATAGAAATGTCCAGTAGTAAATAAAACTACTATAGGTATTAGGGGTTTTAAGGCAGAATTGATTACAATGTATTTATCAGTTTGATAGACAGAATAGAACCAAGGAGAAACAATGACAGAATGGGACTCACGTTCGGACTATGACCCTCAGTACCTTATTTCAGGTTCGATCCACCCTATCAATTGCAACAGAAAGATTTTGGGCCCTATTCTATTGCCCTATTCATAAATGTATTCCCTCTTAAAATCACTCTTAATATTGCTACATATTCAGCAAATATCACTTATTGGCACTAATTAATTTTTAAGTTAATAGAATGAATATCAACATTCATAAAAAAAAAAACACCCTAAGCCAAATTTATAAATTTAAGGCATTTGCAAGTAGCTAATAGAATATGGCCCTTTATCTGGACTATTCAATTCTATTATAAAATTAAATAATATTAAACTTTTAGCTAAACTTTACCCAAAATTTTAGATTAAAGGCTGGACCACCTTCTGAATATAACTTCTCCTTGTGTTGTTTAGAGGTACCATATCTACTCGAGTATAAGCCAAGTTTTTCAGCCCTTTTTTTAAGTCAAAAAAGGGCCCCCTCGGCTTATACTCGAGTCACTCCACCCCCACCCACCCCTTGTCTCTCTCAACCCCCCGTGTCTCTCTACCCCCCCATGTCTCTCTACCCCCCATGTCTCTTTCCCTCCCCCCTCCTCATCCTCAACCCCCCTCATTCTAACCCCCCCTCATACTACCCCTCTAAAAACCACCACCCCCCCCTCTCCCCTCACTTACCTGCTCTGGCCTCCGCTCCTTCTTAAACCGGCTCGCATGTGACTTCACATGTGCGCCACGTCATTAGCATATACCGAGTGCCGGCACCCGGTATATCCTAATGACGTGGCGCACATGTGACGTCACATGCGCGCCGGGTCATGAAGGAGCGGAGGCCGGAGTAGGTAAGTGAAGGGAGAGGGGGGTATTTAGAGGGGGAGTATGAGGGGGGGTTAGAATGAGGGGGGGTTGAGGAGGGATGTTGAGGAGGGAGGTTGAGGAGGGGGTTGAGGTGGAGGAGGGGGTTGAGGATGTGGGGGTTGAGGTTGAGGAGGGGGTTGAGGATGGGGGGATGGAGGTTGAGGAGGGGGTTGAGGAGGTATGTTGAGGATGAGGAGGAAGGATGAGGAGGGGGGGATAAGGAGGGGGGTTGAGGATGGGGGGGTTTAGGGTTGAGGATGGGGGGGTAGAGGTTGAGGAGGGAGGTTGAGGAGGGGGTTGAGGAGGGGGTTGAGGATGAGGAGGGGGGTTGAGGTTGAGGAGAGAGGTTGAGGAGGGAGGATGAGGAGGGGGGTTGAGGATGGGGGGTTGAGGTTGAGGATGGGGGGTTGAGGTTGAGGATGTGGGGTTGAGGCTGGACCCCCTTCTGAATATAACTTCTCCTTGTGTTGTTTAGAGGTACCATATCTACTCGAGTTTAAGCCAAGTTTTTCAGCCCTTTTTTTAAGTCAAAAAAGGGCCCCCTCGGCTTATACTCGAGTCACTCCACCCCCACCCACCCCTTGTCTCTCTCAACCCCCCGTGTCTCTCTACCCCCCCATGTCTCTCTACCCCCCATGTCTCTTTCCCTCCCCCCTCCTCATCCTCAACCCCCCTCATTCTAACCCCCCCTCATACTACCCCTCTAAAAACCACCCCCCCCCCCCTCTCCCCTCACTTACCTGCTCTGGCCTCCGCTCCTTCTTAAACCGGCTCGCATGTGACTTCACATGTGCGCCACGTCATTAGCATATACCGAGTGCCGGCACCCGGTATATCCTAATGACGTGGCGCACATGTGACGTCACATGCGCGCCGTGTCATGAAGGAGCGGAGGCCGGAGTAGGTAAGTGAAGGGAGAGGGGGGTATTTAGAGGGGTAGTATGAGGGGGGGTTAGAATGAGGGGGGGTTGAGGAGGGAGGTTGAGGAGGGAGGTTGAGGAGGGGGTTGAGGTAGAGGAGGGGGTTGAGGATGTGGGGGTTGAGGTTGAGGAGGGGGTTGAGGATGGGGGGATGGAGGTTGAGGAGGGGGTTGAGGAGGTATGTTGAGGATGAGGAGGAAGGATGAGGAGGGGGGGATAAGGAGGGGGGTTGAGGATGGGGGGGTTTAGGGTTGAGGATGGGGGGGTAGAGGTTGAGGAGGGAGGTTGAGGAGGGGGTTGAGGAGGGGGTTGAGGATGAGGAGGGGGGTTGAGGTTGAGGAGAGAGGTTGAGGAGGGAGGATGAGGAGGGGGGTTGAGGATGGGGGGTTGAGGTTGAGGATGGGGGGTTGAGGTTGAGGATGTGGGGTTGAGGCTGGACCCCCTTCTGAATATAACTTCTCCTTGTGTTGTTTAGAGGTACCATATCTACTCGAGTATAAGCCAAGTTTTTCAGCCCTTTTTTTAAGTCAAAAAAGGGCCCCCTCGGCTTATACTCGAGTCACTCCACCCCCACCCACCCCTTGTCTCTCTCAACCCCCCGTGTCTCTCTACCCCCCCATGTCTCTCTACCCCCCATGTCTCTTTCCCTCCCCCCTCCTCATCCTCAACCCCCCTCATTCTAACCCCCCCTCATACTACCCCTCTAAACCCCCCCCCCCCCTCTCCCCTCACTTACCTGCTCTGGCCTCCGCTCCTTCTTAAACCGGCTCGCATGTGACTTCACATGTGCGCCACGTCATTAGCATATACCGAGTGCCGGCACCCGGTATATCCTAATGACGTGGCGCACATGTGACGTCACATGCGCGCCGTGTCATGAAGGAGCGGAGGCCGGAGTAGGTAAGTGAAGGGAGAGGGGGGTATTTAGAGGGGTAGTATGAGGGGGGGTTAGAATGAGGGGGGGTTGAGGAGGGATGTTGAGGAGGGAGGTTGAGGAGGGGGTTGAGGTAGAGGAGGGGGTTGAGGATGTGGGGGTTGAGGTTGAGGAGGGGGTTGAGGATGGGGGGATGGAGGTTGAGGAGGGGGTTGAGGAGGTATGTTGAGGATGAGGAGGAAGGATGAGGAGGGGGGGATAAGGAGGGGGGTTGAGGATGGGGGGGTTTAGGGTTGAGGATGGGGGGGGTAGAGGTTGAGGAGGGAGGTTGAGGAGGGGGTTGAGGAGGGGGTTGAGGATGAGGAGGGGGGTTGAGGTTGAGGAGAGAGGTTGAGGAGGGAGGATGAGGAGGGGGTTGAGGATGGGGGGTTGAGGTTGAGGATGGGGGGTTGAGGTTGAGGATGTGGGGTTGAGGATGAGGAGGGGGTTGAGGAGGGAGGTTGAGGAGGGGGTTGAGGATGATGAGGGGGGTTGAGGTTGAGGAGGGAGGTTGAGAAGGGGGTTGAGGATGAGGAGGTGGGTTTAGGTTGAGGAGGAAGGTTGAGGAGGGGGTTGAGGATGGGGGGGGTTGAGGTTGAGGAGGGAGGTTGAGGATGGGGGGTTGAGGTTGAGGTGGTTGAGGATGAGGAGGGGGTTGAGGATGAGGAGGGGGCTGAGGTTGAGGAGGGAGGTTGAGGAGGGGGTTGAGGATGAGCAGGGTGGTTGAGGTTGAGGAGGGGGTTGAGGATGAGGATGGGGCTTGAGGAGGAGGGGGTTGAGGATGGGGGGGTTGAGGATGAGGATGGGGGGTTGAGGAGGAGGGGGTTGAGGATGGGGGGGTTGAGGATGAGGATGGGGGGTTGAGGAGGAGGGGGTTGAGGATAAGGAGGTGGGGAGGAGACACAGGGAAGGGAGAGGGGGGGGAGAGACACAGGGAAGGGAGAGGGGAGAAGAGACACAGGGAAGGGAGAAGGGGGAAGAGACACGGGAGAGAGAGGGTGACACAGAAGGCACAAGAGGGACACAGGCGGCAGCACATTTCCCCCCCTCGGCTTATACTCGAGTCACTCATTTTACCCAGTATTTTGTGGTAAAATAGGTGCCTCGGCTTATACTCTGGTCGGCTTATACTCGAGTATATACAGTAAGACCAATTTGGAAATTGTCTGATGTTTTACTGACAGATAAAACCAGAACTTTGGAACTGCAAAAAGAAATAGCAAATTTGTTTTAAATTAATTCTGCAACTGTTGAACAGGACAGCTCAGTATGGATATTATTTAAGGCTTACTTTAGAGGTCTTTTAATAAAATTAAACTATCAAGTCATGAAGCAGAGGGGTCAACCATTAAGGACATTATTAATTCAGTTATATAATTTGGAAAAAGTTCATAAAACAAAATTAAATGAAAAGATCTACGCAGAGATTAAAATTTTGCAAAAACAAATAAACAAAATCAACCAAAACATTTCTGATAGAGCTCTTTGGAAACTTCAACAAAAATGTCATCATGACAAAAAAACAAGTAAAGTGTTAGCAAATAAAATAAAAAACAAGTCTCAAAACTCCCACATTGAATATTTAATTGATGAGGGTAAACGGTTCTTTAAACCAAAAGATATAGCTAGAATTTTTTCTAAATATTATGAAGATTTATATAATCTGGAAAAAGATTCATGGTTTAATGTGCCAGGTGACCTCGAAATTCAAACATTTCTTAATAAAAATTAAACTTCCTAAAATTGCGGAGTCTGAACTTTTTTAATTAAATTTACCAATAACAGAAAAAGAAGTAATAGAAGCGGACGGATTTACAATTTTTTTTTATAAACTATTCAGTCCGGTCCTTGTAAAACAACTTAAATACATATTTAATGAGTTCAAAAGATTGGGTGAAATTCCAAAAGATATGATGAAAGCCCATATTATAATGATTCCCCTGAAAAACAGGAATCCTCTAAATGTAGCAATTATAGACCAATTTCTCTGATGAATATAGACCTAAAACTGTATGCAAGGGTACTGGCCAATAGAATATCACATATACTTAATACAATGATTTCAATAGAGCAGACGGGATTTATTACGGGTAGACAAGGCCCAGAAAATATCAGGAAGCTCATTGACCTAATAACTATCACAAAGGCTGGAAATGCACCCACTCTGTTCATGTCATTAGATGCGGAAAAAGCATTTGACAGAATAGGGTGGGAGTATATGAGACAGGTTCTGTTGGAAATGGGCTTTGGTTCTTTTGGCTCCCATGCGATCGGAGCCCTATATTCAAATCCATCCGCTTCAGTAATAGGTACAGGGTTTAGGTCACAAGAATTCGATATAGGAAATGGTACTCGACATGGGGTGCCCCCTCTCTCCCCTCCTATTTATTTGGATGCTAGAGCCTTTGGCCTTACCTATTAAATACAATGAAGTTGTCAAGGCAGTACGGGTGAGAGAGAGGGAGCACAAGATTACAATCTTTGCAGATGATGTTGTACTGTCTTTAGAAGATCCATTGAAATCCCTACCACAGTTATTAGATTTAATAGAGCAATACAGTAATGTTTCCAATTACAAACTGAACCATCAGAAATCAGAAATCTTGAGTATAAATATTGGAAACCCTCTTAAAGCCAAGTTGAAGCAAATATTTCTATTTGATTGGGAGGCAAACTCTTTTAAACGTCTAGGCATTATCTTTAATCTAAATATAAAAAAAATGATTACAACCAACTGTGCAAAAACTCAGGAAAAAATGTAATCCATTATGACAAACTGGGAAACACTTAAAATTTCCTTTCTAGGGAAAATTGCCAGAGTTAAGATGACAGTACTGCCAGTCATTAGCTATTTAATAAGATGTCTCCCGGTGGAACTTCCTCCAAAATTTATATCAAGATTACAACATCTCATTGATTCATTTGTGCATGGAAGAAAACATGTTAGAATAAAAAGGATAGATATTTAGGAAATTATCCAAAGGGGAAATTGCATATCCCTTGCTTCACCTATATCAAAAAGCTTCATTGCTTGCACATTCTCCTAAATGGTTACAATCAGGCGGTGATTTAGCATGGTATCAAATAGAACAAAATTGTGGTGAAGCATAAGGATTTAAGGGCATTAATCTTTATTGGTACCTTTCATACAAAAGATATTAATAAAGAAGCATATATTTTAAAGAAGCTTC
Organism: Discoglossus pictus; assembly: GCA_027410445.1. Taxonomy (NCBI): domain Eukaryota; kingdom Metazoa; phylum Chordata; class Amphibia; order Anura; family Alytidae; genus Discoglossus; species Discoglossus pictus. The sequence goes on from CM050169.1 coordinate 197,563,084, forward strand.
TGGAGGAGGAATAATAAAAAATATAATTTTCTTCCCTATTTAAGCATATCTGCTCCAATCACAACTGCGACTAGTTTTTATAATATCTCGTGGAAGCATCAATGGACGAACTATGGGTGTCATAAATTGAGTAATCTAATTAGCGCAAATGAGTTGGCCTCCTTCCAATAAATAGAGAATACATTTGGGCCACAGCCATTCAGTTGGCTGAATTATGCCAAATTAAGAGCCATTTTGGTTAAACTAGAAAAGGTACAAAAATGTAACAACCTAAATCAATTTGAGATAGTTCTCCTTAAGGTAGATTTCTCGCATATGACATCTAAAATGTTAAACTTCTTACAAAGTCAGATAGAAATGGAACCAACTAAAAATATGTCTGTATGGTTAAATTATTTGAAAAGTAATTTAAATCCAAAACTATGGAATCAGGCCCTAAATGATACCAATAAGGTGATTAAAAATGCAACTGAAAGGGAGGCCTACTTTAAAGTAATAAATAGATAGCACATAGTTCCAATGAAAATCTATAAATTTTTCCCATAAGAGCGATGATAAATTATGCTGGAGAAAATACGCTAAAAAAGATGTCGCTCCTAGCGGCCTTAACCGGTCTATTACATATCTTTATGAAAGGTTACAAAAAAGTTGAAAAAGCCTACATGATACAAATGCTCTCAACAATTAAAATAGCTATAAGGGCTAAATGGAAACAGGTTATCATTGAAGTGAAATTTTAGATAGATTGGACAGATGCCGGGAGCTGGAGAGATATCTTCAAGAGGAAGGGTTATTAGATAAGAACTATAAAAATGGTCGATTTGGGATAAAGGTCCAACTTCAATTGAATCTAGCATTTTATCAGCGGCTTGTTTACTGAAAATACCCGTAACAAATAGCTTATTAAGTATTAATTGGATGAATGCTGCGAATGGTGTACATGTGTTTATTTTGTATTAGAATCAGTACTACAGACTAAGATTTTGTATTTTGTGTTGTCAATGTTTGCATTTTATTTTATTTTTTTGGGGAAATGAATTGGATTATTGTAAAGATATGTCTTAAAAAAGATTTTTGCATATGCAAAATTTTAAAAGAAAAATTTGTGAAAAAAAAAAAAAAAGCATACAATGTACAGTTGGAGTTTTGGTGCCCTGATGATAAAGTGTAATGAATGTCTCAACTGTGCATTAAAAATTGGTTGTGTGCGCGAGGAAAACCTGTTGGTGGATTTCCTAATGTTATTAATGTGTTACGCATCATTTGTAATAGTGTATTTTGTAATTCGTTCCTCTTTGAAAGTGCTACCTGTTTGGCAGTGTTTTGCATGGTCCCGGGTCATGTAGCCTCGTTTTCAATTTTTTCGGCAGACATTTTTTTTATTGCTTGGTGGTGAAAGTCGTCTAAATCGCCTTAAATTCGTGTTTCACCTCACTCCCAGACATCCTGGCTGTTCCCCCGTGCTGTGGGTGATCTTTCTGTTGTATTTATTTGTATTTTCTTTGTGTTTTTTGTGTTTTTTGTATTTTTGCGGTACAGCCGTTAACCTCATTGTTTTGCTATCTCGTATAATTTTTTTTCAAAGTTCGGCATCTTGTAAAGCATTATTGTAGAGATTGGTAATGTTATTAATGTGTTATGCGCCTCGCAAGCCTTTTCCGTCATTTGTAATAGTGTATTTTGTAGTTCGTTCCTGTGTAAAAGTGCTACACGTTTGGCAGTGTTTTGCAGGGTCCGGGGTCGTGCAGCCTGGTTTCATTTCTTTCGGTGGCCATTTTTTTTTCTCACTTAGGCTTATTTTTGCGATGTCGTATTTTTTTTTCAAAGTCCCGCGTTTCTCAAGTGCTTGTTGGCTAATGTGATAGCGCATTTACTAAGTGTTTGGTGGCTAAGTTCCGCGTGTTTCATTGCCTTCACTGCTCACCTCGCAGCGATGAGCACCTTTGGCATCTGGAATCTCTACGGCACAAGAATACAAACAGCCACAGAAGCGGGACTTTGAAAAAAAAACTATAACACGCAATGACTAAATATGGACTTACACAAAAAAATATGAGCCTAGGGACTTAGAAAAAAAAAATTACGAACTTGCAAAAATGCGACCTTAACGGCCAACCCGCACACCAAAAAACATTAAAAAAACACAAAATACACACAAAAATAAAAAAATTACATTACACACAGCAAGGGGGACAGCCAGGACGTCTGGGAGTCCCTTTAAACTAAAATGTAAGTCCCATTTACAGAGTTTAGACACTCGAAAATCCCCTAAGCGAGAGAAATAATGGCAACCTGAAAAAACAAAAACAAGGCTACACGACACCTAAACCCGCAAAACACAGCCAAGCACATCTGACTTTTATATAAACCCGTAAGAGGTACAACATACACTATTAGCAAGGACGCTAAATCATCCACAACTACGTACCACATACACAATCGCCGCCAACACTAACAAGGCGGAACTACACAGCTCCACAAACGGCTTACCCTCGCGCACACAGCATATTTACATTGCACACATTGCTGACACTTACACCACAGCTCAACAGCAGTGCAAATCTACATTGTATGCTGCAGGAACATCAAAACAGATTGTTAGCTCTTCAGCACATTGCTTGCTGCATATATTAATTACAAATAGGTAAAGTATATTAATTTATAATTTAACTAATTAATTAATTATCATGAAAAATTACATATACAGAAAAAAAAACACCACAAGTATCGCAATAAACGACAAAGCCCTTCACCGTGCACCTCAACAAGGAGCTCCAACGGTGCTCATAGGACACAAACTACACCAGGGCAGAGTCTTGCAATAAGCGCAAAAAGGAGATCAGCGCGGACCTTACAATGAGAGCAAAACCGACTCTGATAACAAAAATACACAAAAGCGCTCAGTGCGAGCCCCACAATGAGCGCCAAAGGATCTCAGACGACCAAAACACTTACTGTCTGTGGCAAACAGCATTACCTGCCTTACAATTGTATTGGCCCCGTCATTTTTGAAGGGCAAGTCGCTAGTTTAATATAATGTTAGAGAAGTAAAATAATGTTTTTAAGTCTTTTTGTAACCATAATGAATAGTCACTTATCCTTCTCCAATTAACAATATATAATTTTGTAAGATTGCATTCTAATAACAGTTTAGGAAAAAAGTGTTAGGAAAAAAGTGTAAGTGTTAATCCACTTACCTATTTCATCCTGTGGGCAGTGTATTCTGAGTCTGCACATTAATTGCATAACATTTAATAACCCTAGACACACTGTGTGAATTCAGAGTGGTGCATCCCACTACCAGACCAGGCTGTGTCATCCCACGGAGGTAGATGTGGTGGCTCCTACAACTGACACAGCCAGTGTTCATCTTAGCAGGAATGCACAACTATAAAATGGAGAACACCTCTGCCTACCATAACTAAATACCTTGTGCCGTGGGTGTGCTATCTCTGTTACTTATGATATTTCTTGTTTATTTGGAATTAACCTTGTATTGGAAATCTTACTATTCTTCTGCCCAAACCTAATCTTCTAACTCTGTAGTTCATGTTCTAGCCCAACACTTGTGTTGTAAATACTTTAGCCTGTTGCTGGATTTTATTTTGACAAATCTTTGAAACTGACCTAAATTGCAATTCAAAGGGCAGTGTGACAACCAGAGAGGTCAGCTGGACCTGAGCTGGAAGTGCAACGAGATACTCTGGTCTGTATATAAGATAAATATAACCAAGTAAATAGATATTGCACAACTCACTTATAAATAGTTGCTGTATATGAAATTCAGTTTACATACAGTGATAATTTTCTTACAACAATTCAAACATTACAAAAAGGTGTATCAAAATTAAACAAAATTAATATGCAAATTAAAAACTTTGCCTATACTTAAGTCACAAAATATTGCACTATTATAATAAATGTATTGGTAAGTGAAATCCTAATACATTAGAAAAGCCTAAAAAAAATCCATCATAAAACACATGAAACACTTCCTAAAGTGTTAAATATACAAAGCACTAGACATAACCTTAAAACGCTTGCTTCATACTGAAACCTAAAGCGCACAATATAAGTGCAAAAATTATCAGTGTTATCAAAATTAGAGATTTATATGTGAACACATATATGAAATAAGTATCACTTTCTTGATAAACCTCTAGTTCCCTCAATCTCTGTGTAGCGGTACTGAGAGCCCGCCACTTACTCCCTAAAAGATAAAAAAACACACAGTACTACCCTGAACTCCTATACTTATATAAAGTAAACCAAAAATCCTATGAATGAGAAATATTATTATTATTATCTTTATTTGTTACGCACCAACATATTCCGTAGCGCTCAACAAGGGTTGAGTACAAGATAAAACAAAATTGACACATTGCAAGAGTGGAGAGCCCTGTCTTTGAGTTTAGAATCTACTGTAGTGTGTGGTAAAGCACCTTACAAGATTGAAAACTCGGAAACTTACAATCTAATGAGTTAGGGTGGGAGGGTGATGGATGTGTTGTGCATGTTAAGGCTGAAGGTGATAGGCTTCTTTTAACAGATGTGTTTTTAATGAGGTTTTAAAGGTCTTGAAGCATGAGGATAGTCTGGTGGAGCGAGGCAAGGAGCTCCAGAAAATTGGGACAGCGCAAGAAAAGTCCTGAAGGCGGGAGTGAGAGGATGTTAAAAGAGAGGAGGAGAGAAGAAGGTCATTAGCAGAATGAATATGAAGGGTGGGGGAGTATTTTGAAATGAGAGCAGAGATATAAGGGGGTGCATTGTTGTTGATGGATCTGTAAGTTAGGGTCATGATTTTACATTTTATTCTGGAGGTTATGGGAAGCCAGTGGAGTGATTGACAGAGAGGTGATGCAGACACTGAACGTGTACGGTAGATGAGTCTAGTGGAGGCATTCATTATGGATTGGAAGGAGCGAGTTACAGTAGTCGAGATGGGATATGATGAGAGAATGTATTCAAACTTTAGTTGTGTCTTGTGTAAGGTAGTGACGGATTTTAAATATATTTTTTAGATGGAAGAGACAAGATTTAGTTAATGATGTATATGAGGAATGAAGGAGAGAGCAGGATCCAATAGAATCCCAAGACCGCAGACCTGTGAAGTGGGGTTTATGATGGCATTGTTAACAGTGAGAGATATCTGAGGAATGGAAACAGTAGTAGAGGTCTGAGGAATGGAAACAGTAGTAGACAGTGGGAAGATTAGGAGCTCAATCTTTGACAGGTTGAGTTTGAGTTGATGGGCAGACATCCAGGATGAAATGCTTGAGAGGCAGTTGGAAACTTGTGCTAGAAGAGAGGGGGAAAGATCAGGTGCAGAGAGATAGATTTGGGTGTTTTCTGTGTAGAGGTGGTACTGAAACCCAAAGTATTTTATTAGGGTGCCAAGTGAGGACGTGTAGATGGAGAAAAGGAGGGGGCCTAGGACAGAACCTTGGGGTACGCCAACAGACAGAGGGCAATGTGAAGAAGTAGTGTCAGAGAAGGAGACACTAAATGTAAGGCAATTGTAGAAGAGCCACTTGAGCAGTTTTGAGCCAGGGTAAGTAGAGAAAATAGGTCGATAGTTAGAAGCAGAAGCTGGATCAGGTGAGGGTTTATTAAGAATAGGTGTATTTATTCTATGTTTTAAAGTGCTAGGAAATTTTATGGAAAGGTTGAAAAGATGTGTGAGAGCTGGAATGAGTAGTAGAGAGTGGAGGAATAAGATGTGATGGAATTGGATCCAGAGGACAGGTAGTAAGGAGGGAGGTTGAAAGTAGACTGTCAAAATAGTGCATATTGGCTATTGGATTGGGGAAGAGTAAAGGCTTGGTGTTGTCAGTTAGTGGAGAGGAGGGAGTGTGTGAGTTGTGGGGAGAGGATAATTCATTGCAGATGTTTTCAATTGTATTCTTAACATGGTTGACAAAGTCTTCAGCAGTGAGACAAGTAGGGGTGGGATATGGTGGTGGGCGGAGGAGATAGTTAAATGTGGCGAATAAATGTTTGGGGTTGGAGGACAGAGATGTTATTAATGAAGTGATATAGTGTTGTTTGGCAAGGTTGAGTGTCTGCTGAAGTGCGAGATTTCCTCCCTAGCCTTTCAGAGCTGAGGGAGCACCCAGATGTATCGTGTTTGTGTAGCGTGTCATAGATGTGGGTGAGGGTGGTTGGGGGGTAAGAGTGTTGAGGATGGAAGTGAGAGTCGAGGTGTACTGCGAGGTGGCATTGTCAGGGCAGGTGAGGTAGCAGTTTAGCAGGAGCACAAGATGGAGACAGGCTGAAAATCAGAAGATTTGTTTGTTAGAGGAAGAGAGGTAAGTGAGTGACACAATAAAATGTGTAAGGAGGGCATTTGGTGGAAAGCAAATGGGGAGGTGTGAACAGGGGGGTAGGGGGAGGAGGAATGCATGACAAAATGTAAAATGTTTACAAATTAACTAAAAGTGACCAAGAAAGTTTCAATGTGGTAAAAAAATTATAGCAGAGATAGATATTAACAACCATAAAAGGCACAAGAATAAGCATAGTAGTTTTGGGTCCTCCAGGTTGTTATGAATATCTTTTTGCAGTGTTTGGGAGTCCAATGTAGCAGTTTAACAGGAACACAAGATGGAGACAGGAGGCATAAGCATAGTATTGTTTGGTCCTCCAGGTTGTTATGAATATCTTTTTGCAGTGTTTGGGAGTCTAATGTAGCAGTTTAACAGGAACACAAGATGGAGACAGGAGGCATAAGCATAGTATTGTTGGGTCCTCCAGGTTTTTATGAACGATATCCTTGTAAACAATATGCACAATACAAACAGTACTCATAACATGTAGAGGCAAACTTGGCTTAATGCCTAAACTTATCAGCAAAAAGGACGTCCTGCGTCATCACCGTGGTACCGGCATTCAGGAGCTGCCCTGACGAGCGTGTTTTCATGTCAGTTTCCTCCAAGGCCAGACTTGGGATGTAGAAGGAGCAGGTAAGATTCCATTGACTACCATTTATTAACCCTTTCTTGATTTTTTTCTAACAGGAATACATTGGTCAGCAACAGAGAAGTGTGCCGACGGATCCAGTCTGCAGAGAAAAGGATAAGCAAAGTTAATGCATATCATCCATATTCATTGCACATTCAAATGCCAAAGATCCACACAATAGGGACCATTTGATATTTGTTACAGATCAATATACGTTCATATCCCATGTATTAATAAAAATCATCCATCCAATAAAGACCATTTTGTATTTTTGTTTGACTAAAATGAATCCTATAACTCGCCATCTGGCTACACCTTGATATAATAGACCTTAATGATAATTATATTTACAGTGCCTTGCAAAAGTATTCACCCCCCTTGACTTTTTACCTATTTTGTTACATTACAGCCTTATGTTTAATGTTGTGTTAATTTAAATTTCATGTGACAGATCAGAACACAATAGTCTAAGTTGGTGAAGTGAAATGAGAAAAATATGTACATAAAACTAGTTTTTAGAAATAGAAAACAGAAAATTGGCATGTGCGTATGTATTTACCCCCTTTGTTATGAAGCCCATAAAAAGCTCTGGGGGAGCCAATCACCTTCAGAAGTCACATAATTAGTGAAATTATGTCCACCTGTGTGCAATCTAAGTGTTACATGATCTGTAATTACATATACACAACTTTTTTGAAAGGCCCCAGAGGCTCCAACAACTAAGTAAGAGTCACCACTAACCAAACATTGCCATGAAGACCAAGGAACTATCCAAACAAGTAAGGGACAATGCTGTTGAGAAGTACAAGTCAGGGTTAAGTTATAAAACATTATCCAAATCTTTGATGATACCCAGGAGCACCATCAAATCTATCAAAAGCAAATAGAAAGAACATGGCACAACAGCAAACCTGCCAAGAGACAGCAGGCCACCAAGACTCACAGACCGGGCAAGAAGGGCATTAATCAGAGAGGCAGCACAGAGACCTAAGGTAACCGTGGAGGAGCTGCAAAGTTCCACAGCAGAGACTGGAGTATCTGTACATAGGACGACAATAGGCTGTACGCTCCAAAGAGTTGGGCTTTATGGCAGAGTGGCCAGAAGAAAGCCATTACTTTCAGCAAAAAACAAAATGGCACGTTTTGAGTTTGCGAAAAGGCATGTGGGAGACTCCCAAATTGTATGGCGGAAGGTGCTCTGGTCTGATGAGGCGAAAATCAAACTTTTTGGCCATCAAAGAAAACGCTATGTCTGGCACAAACCCAACACATCACATCACCCAAAGAACACCATCCCCACAGTGAAACATGGTGGTGGCAGCATCATGCTGTGGGGATGTTTTTCAGCAGCCGGGACTGGGAAACTGGTCAATGTTGAGGGAAAGATGGATGGTGCTAAATACAGGGATATTCTTGAGAAAAACCTGTACCACTCTGTGCGTGATTTGAGGCTAGGATGGAGGTTCACCTTCCAGCAGGACAATGACCCCAAACAAACTGGTAAAGCAACCCTTGAGTGGTTTAAGGGGAAACATGTAAATGTGTTGGAATGGCCTAGTCAAAGCCCAGACCTCGATCCAATAGAAAATCTGTGGTCTGACTTAAAGATTGCTGTTCACAAGCACAAACCATCCAACTTGAAGGATCTGCAGCAGTTTTGCAAGGAGGAATGGGCAAAAATCCCAGTGGTAAGATGTGGCAAGCTCATAGAGACTTATCCAAAGCGACTTGGAGCTGTGATTGCTGCAAAAGGTGTCTCTACAAAGTTTTGACTTTAGGGGGGTGAATAGTTATGCACATTGACTTTTTCTGTTATTTTGTCCTATTTGTTGTTTGCTTCACAATAAAAAAAAAAAAAAAATGATGCAAATCCTCAATTCAATTGCCAGGTTGTGAGGCAACAAAACACAAAAAATGCCAAGGGGGGTGAATACTTTTGCATGGCACTCTATATGTTTATTTACACTGACCGGAACCACACTGAAACCACATGGAAAGCACCACAGCATGGTCCACGGTCCAAGAAGTGTCACAAAATCACAGATTAAGGTAACAAATCAAAATAAATATGTATTCCAAATATAACTTCAAAATGGCCCAAATTTTATAGTATCAATTATTAGTATAAAGATACTTTCTCTGATGAGAAATTAGATTGTCTAATCTTTTAAAATAGGACCACCAACATATCAGTTATAATAGAGACAATTCTTCATCTTGTTCTAATCATACATCATTAGATATTGTACAATCATAATCACCTTTGTATATAATTAGCTAGATTAAGAGAACATAATAAATCCAGTTTGTCACATATAGAGCCCCATTAAATTACTACGTTTTTAGAAATTGTAGCCAGTAAAGGAGCTTACAAGAGTTACTGCTATTAAATTGGCCTCTTTCAGCTACCCACAAATGATCTGCAGGTTAAAGGCGGAAAAACCCTACGAGGTGAAAATCTGAACTCCGTCCCAGCTAAGCCTTTGATCTGTCAATCCCATAAATGTTACTATCGCAAATATAGAGGGATCAAAATAGGTGTATCAATATTTCATTTCAATAAAAAATATTCCCATATATGATGTATCATACACAAGAAATGTATATAATGATAGAGTTATTCTCTATCATAAACATTAAGGTGCACTGCAAAAATACGTCCAGAGAGTAACTGTCCTTCTCTCAATCCACTTGAAGTTACTAATATGCAGTAAAAAACAATTTTTAACTCTTTAATTACAGAGACTGTAAAAAACCAAACAGCGAAAAGAAAGGATCATACAATAATACATCATAAGGCTTCTTTCTCTAAATCCACTTCAGGTTACTAATATGTATTAGGTAAATTAACTAATAAGAATTGATTATAATTATTTAATTATGGAGGCAATAGGAAATCACCAAACATTAAGCAGAGGACTTTAGTAGAAAACAGTGTATTCTCACTGACTCTTAATAAGATAATATCTATTAAAAAATGCTTAAAATTGTACTTTTAATTTAGCCCATTGGGCATAAGCGTGCCCAATAGAGTGATCCACTTGGTTTTGGCTTTAAGCAGTTTTTGCAACAAATTTCCTTTTTGAATACCAAGATTGATTCTCTGCAGTACACAACATCTTAACTGTGGTTTAGACTCATGATGGTCAAAAAAAAGTCTCACTACAAAGGTCAAGGTTTTACCCATATCGATATCTGAGCAGTTTTTTCTTATTTCTTTTTTACAGGTGCTCTCCCAACCTACGTCGGATCTCCCTTGTGGCGATACCAACATAGCATAATTACATGGGCACCCCAAACAATAAACCAGGTCCTAGGTACTGCAATTGTGAAATCCTTTCAGGGAAATAGACCTGGCCAACTGATCATTAATTTCAGTGAACCTGGTCATACATTTACAAAAACTGCAGTGTACAAAGGGAAATGTACCATTCGGAAGAAAATCAAGAGTTTTTATCTTCTTTGAAACATTTCACAAAAAAATTGTAGGTTCTTGGATCTACACCAGCTCACATTGATCCTTTCTCCCAAAAAGGTGTCTAACAGAGGATCCGATTTAAGAAAATGTATGTATTTGTTAAGAATGTTGGTCAAGCCCCTTCATTGTTTGTTAAAGATTCCAATAAAATGAACAGGTTCTTGAGCCATAGGTCTAATTTCTGGTGACAAAAGTTATTCTCCCTGCGTATACAGTGCCTGATGATAGGCCTTTTTTTATGGATACCCCACTGTATCCTCTCCTTCTCAGCCTTTTTTTTATTTCCTTAGACCTGAATTCAAATGTGGCAACATCTGAGCAATTTCTAAAAAGATTGCCAAATTGGGATAGCCTGCTTTAAGCAAAAGAATCATAGTTTGTGGCTCTTTTCATTATTTGGTTCCTATTTGAGAGTCTCCCTATGGCTTTAATGAGTGCTCTGTGTCCCATTTTTTGATTAACATAACTAGCGCTATGGAATATGTTTGACGCGTTACAAATAAACAATAATAATATTATCGTTACAAATAAACAATAATAATTGCATATATATTATATACTTATAATTGTTTATTTGAACTATTATTTACAATATTATACCACCCTTATTGTAATCAAGCTACATTTTAATTGTTGCTTAGATACTCTGGTCTGCCACTAGGATTCCTCTACAGCAGCCGGTTGGAGCCTTCTGAAAACAATGATAGTTCTTAATTTTTATAGATGTACAGGTATTTTATCCCAAAACAGACAATGCTATAACAATTTTGTTGGCTTCTTAGGATATGAATGGGAATGAGATCAAGCCCATTTTCAGGGGGTCAATCAGTTCCTGTGGCGTTTATAGTTAATTGTGAACTATCCTTGGGATCAGCTGGTGCTTACTCACCTAGACGCATGAGAGGAAGACAGTATGGTCAGGCTACCTAATGGGATTTATCAGATGTTCTTTGTCCTCAATGTAAATACACATTGCTTACTACCCCAAAATACCTGAGGTATTATACAAGGCGATCACAATAATACCCAAGACTGCAATCCACACGCATAACATAACCACCCAACCCGAACAGTTACAGTAAACATACAGTAAACCATGAAAACAAAAACGTAGCGCAGAAAAATAAGATAACACCTACAACACTAGACACATGTTTAAAGGATCACTGTATTGTGGGGAAAAAAGTTCCATGGTTTAAGGTATGTAACAAAAAAACAGAAACCTTAGCAGGTATGTAGTTTGATGATTGTGTAATGAAGGAATCCATTTTACATTACTAGTCTATCTATGACTTGGAGGGGTTTATCCTATGGGGGCTTACTTTTCCTTTGAGTTCTATCATAAAATGAGCTATTTAGATAGACAGTTTTCAACATAAATGAATAGAGAGTTTATTTGAATCCACTGTTTCTCCCACTCCTCCCATGTTTCTAATCCTTTTAGATACTACATTTCTGCTCTCATTAAACATTGAATACAATAGTTAAAAATTAAAGCTGTAATTATGTATTTTAAACTATGCACTTTCTCAAGTCAAGTTTTTTAAAAGGGTATATTTTAAATATGACACTTTAGTGGTCTTTTGACTACCCAGTGTGTTCACTCTCTGCCTAAAGGGCCAGTGTAAGTGCTTTTCATGTTAAATCTATATTTTAGATCACCATCAATTAGCATAAAAAATACATGTGCAAACAACAAACAAATCAAAGCTTTAGCCAGAAAGTATAACTTAAAAACACAATTTACCTTATTTATGGCTGTTGCTGTACCTCTCCCCATCTCTCTCATTGCCCTGAGCACTACCAAGAGGAAGTAAAAGATTTCAACTGCAATAACATTATTCTAGTCTTACCAAGACAACCTAATCAATGTTATCAAAGAAATATTTCACTAAACTGTATTTTTTTAATTATATTTTGTGGCTAAAGATGTGCTTTCCTGCTGTCTGCACATGTATTTTTAATGTTAATTAACAGTGAACTAAAAAATAGATTTAGCATAAAAAAGTGTGAACACTGACCTGACCCTTTAACAACGACTGGTGTAACAGGTCGCTCATTGAACCCATCTGAGGTAGAGAAGGTCTGGCCTACGAGAACAACTCCATGAAAACCTTTTAGAAGCATGGAGGGGAAGATGGACAGAATGAATGCTGACCGGGAACTTCAATATATTATACCAGACCCTATTCCAAAATCCCAATGCCCAGTTAAATAACATGCAGCCCTATTAAATCTGAAGCCCGTAGCTTCATCTGCACACCCGCAAAGGCTGCAGGCTTGAAATTCGGCTGTGTTACAGAGCTATTAAATTGAACCGGTAAACCATTCTTGCGCATGGTGGATGTGCAACCGTGAACATGATCAATTAGTCAAACCCTAGTTTGACAGAGCCAATGGCAAATGAGATCATCATCATTACATCACTGAAAAATGTAGGTTAGATTTCAAAGCCTTACGGGTTTCAATTACGAGTTTCGATCGGACCCGCATTCCAGAAATAATGCAATATTAATAAATAAGTAAATGTTATATTCTAGTCCATGCAAGTTCCATTATATGTATTAACAACTTGATGGCCGAGATTGATGTAACACAGAAATTAAAGAGAAAAAAAAGTATTTTATATTGCAGATTTGCGAGCTTGAGAATGTTGTGCTATTCTTTTTAATTCCTAGCATCACTTTCCCATTAATTATAAGTACAGTAGTGTGTTGATATTTGCATTGACAGTGCTACAGATAGGACTTTAACCCCCTTTCTAGTACCCGTTGGCTTTTTGGCTCCATTGCAGGTTATGGGTTTGTACGCCAGTGGATTTGTAGCAATTTAATAGCGATTTTTGAACGTAACAGTTACAAACTTGACAGATCAAAGGATTTGCGGCTGCGGAGTTCAGATTTCGACATCCCGTAGGGTTTTTCGCACTTAAACTGCAAATCGTTGTGTTGCTTTACGAGGCCAATTTAATAGCCGTAAGTCTTGCGGGCTATGTTACTGGCTACGGTTTTACACAAATTTAATAGGGCTGCTAGACTGGAGCCTAAGTTCCTAGTAACTTCTTATTGTCCCTGGGAATCATCCGAGTATATAGAATGACTCAATAAAGGTGCAATATTAATCAAGCTCCACCCCTGTACCTACCTAACTCAGCGTGGCCTACATTAATAACATTTCTGACCATTTTTTCCCTGGCCTGAGCTTTGCCAGCGTGGGAACAACAATTCCCTATGCTAGAATACTATTTTGGCATTTATTCAAACACGTTTTATCTTCACCATCTCTGGGTAATTACTTCATTTTAATCTGGACAAAAGAGGCACTAGTAACATCTAATTTTCAAAGACTATCAGACATCATTAAAGACAAAATGAAAATACCATGACTCCCTGAGAACTATGAGGGTATTATCTATTTATGTTTAAACATGGATCACAGGGGCAAAAAAAGGTAAACAACAATGTTTACATGTTAATTGGCAGTTCCCAATTATTTCCTCTGTCCACTTCCTCACATTTGGGAAGGCTATTATCTTTGCACCCAGGTTTCCATTGGCTCTGGCAGTTTTAGTATGCTCTTGTTTGTGAAGGGTCATGGAGTTCCTCTTTGTAAAAAAGAGGTACCACTGGCCATCTGATCTATTGATAGGAAGCCTTGGTGTACCAACATAATCACATTGAAGACACAGCCTTAACAGAGTGAGGTGATTTTACTGAGAGGAGATAGTTTACAAAGTCATTCTATCAGATAATACCATGGTCATCTTAGCGTGCCTTGGCTCTGCAAACATAACACCACCATTAGTTGGGAATTAGAGCAAATAGCACCTAGAACTTGGTCAAGAGAGATATCTGGCTAATCTATCCCTTTCCACCACTGAAGCACAATTCTTGCATTGTATCACCAATTCTTTTTTTTTTATTCATTGAATTTTTATGGAAATTGCATAAAGTTACAGATAATATATACCATAAGTCTTATTTACATCTAGAATATATATACATTCATTAAGTATAGATATACTTCCGTACACAATAAAACATTAGCTTCATTAAAGTATATACAACGGTTCTATCTATAAACAGATATGATTCTCTACAGACTATCCCCATTATCTGGTGTTATTATCCCCTACTGGAGAAAGCGTTGTTAGTGATTTAATGTATTACGTAGCCCGGATGGGAACCACCTCTGTTCATATTTTATTTTATTATCTTCCAACATTTCTCTTTTACCGTTTTACCGTTGTTTCTGAAGTAGCCGGTCCCCCCCTTATCCCCTTTACACTATCTTGGGGTATAACACCAGTAACTATCTAGTTGGTCTTTCCCTAAATTTCAACCACACACCCCACACTTCCTTAAATGTATTCATTGTATCTTCCAAAGAGTGGGAAATTTGTTCATTTATAGCGATATAATCCAATGTATCCATGATGGATTGAAAATTCAGATCCCTCTGTTCCCACTGTTTAGCTATATGAGATTTGAAAGCTAAAAATTGAGTGACGTCACCGGTATCCCCAGCAAACAGGTTTCTATAGTTTCCTGTATTGGAACTTTGAACAGCTCAGAAGCCACTTGAGAGATCCCTGTCCAGATCTGTCTAACCCTAGGACATTCCCACCATATATGGATAAATGAGCCGATGGTCTTACAACCCATGAAACAATTTGGGTCTACAGAGCGCGTCCATTTCGCTATTCTTTCAGGGGTAAGATAGGTGCGGTGTAATACTTTAATTGCAGTTTCCAGTATGCTATGATTTAGAGAGCCTTTATAGATATTCCTCCAGGACACCATCCATTATTCCTCCTCCCAGCATTTTCCCATATCTGCCTCCCAATCTTTGATATAATTATCTTTAATCAATAACTTGGGGCTAGTTGAATATATCATAGATTCCACTAGTTATTCCCTTTGCTGTGGAATTGCTAATGCATATCCGAGACAATCAGGGGGCAATTAGGAAGACAATGTTTTCTAATCAATGTCTCAATAAAATGTCAAAGTCTGCACATTTTGTAATGTTCCTGATCTTGATACTTGGGAACCAATTTAAAACAAAATTGTGCCCTTAAGGATTGTTTAAGAAGTTCTGGCATGGCAATAGTAATTGCTTCTGTTTTGTACACATTTATACATAGCCCTGATATTAGGCCAAAATTTAGCAAAATGTCCATAAGTGCATCTATGGAGTTGGCTGGGTCCCTAAGAGTACACAAAATATTGTCTGCAAAGATTGATCTTATATTGATGGAGACCAACTGAAAGGCCCTTTATTGACGATTCTGCTCTAATGGTTTGTGTCAACGGTTCCATCGCCAGGGCAAATAGCAAAGGGGAGAGTGGACAGCCCTGTCTGGTACGCCTAAAAATATTAATTACTAGCTTAATTGGGCCTGGCAACCTCAGTTGTGCTATTGGATTACTATAATAGATGTTCAATAAATTGATAAAATGCCCCTGTACACCAAATTTAATCAGGACCGCCTTAAAATAATCCCACTCCACTGTCGAACGCTTTTTCGACATCTAAGGATAAAAGACATAGCAGGGTTTTGGTAGAGTTAGCTTGATGAATTGATGACTTTCCTTAAATTATTTATAGCCTGCCGATAAGCAATAAACCCCACCTGATCTTTATGTATCAGTCGGGGTAAGAAGCTCACAAACCTGTCTGCTATAATGTTTGCCAACAGTTTGATGTCCCCATTAAGGAGGGATATGGGTATGTACGTTTTAATTTCCAACCCATCGGAAATAGCACAATCTCCCCCTGAATCATTTCTGGCGGCAGTGGATTTCCACTCAAGACTGAGTTAAAAAGTGTGGTGCTAGTAAAGTGTGGAATTTCGCATTTAAGAGTGCTCTACCCATTTTAAGGCCTTGGATCGCCTTTTCAATTTCATCTACTGAAATATTAGCATTAAGGTGTGCAAGCTCTGATTCTTTTATCTTTGGGAGATCACATGCCGATAGAAAGATGTCTATGCTAAAATCTGTTGATGATTTGGGAGAAGAATATAATTTTTGATAAATATTAACAAACTCCTTTTGAATTTTATCAGGATTAGATGTAATATTTCCTGAAGTTGTCTTAATACTACTAATTTTGGAGTGTATTATTTTAGACCGTAATTGTCTAGCTAATAATGTGCCTGGTTTATTAGCCATAGTAAAAAAATGTATGACCCGTGCGTTGGCATGCCTTCTCTGTTCTTTCCTCTAAAAGAGTATTTAAATCTACTAAAATGTTATCTATTTGTTGTCTAATCTTTATCGAGTGCCCCTTCTGATTATTTTTCTCCAATTTATCTTTTTCTTCTAGAAGTTTATTTTCTTTATCTCTTAGTGCCCTCTTATGTCTCAACGCCAATTTTATGCATACTCCTCTCATGTACACCTTATGTGCTGCCCATACCCAACCAACTCCTACCTCAGGTTGTGTATTTGTTTCAAAATAGAATACAATCTCCCTAGCTACCAAGATTTAATTGATCCTCCATTTATATTGAGGTTTTATATTCGTACCTATATCTAGTATTACCCTTACAATGGCATGATCTGACCATGGGCATAAGTAAATTTCACCTAATTTGGTGCCTTCTACCAAACCTGAGCTTACCAAGACATAATCTAGCGAAATATGTGCTGTATGGGTATGAATAAAAAGTGTATTCCCTGTGTTGTGGGTGTAAGTCCCTCCAAATGTCCATTATTCATTGTGAGATTAAAGTCTCCTACCATTATGATCTGACTAATCTGCCTAATCTCTTACAGAGCTTTTAAGGTGTGAATTAAACTAGTATGTGGGTTTTTGGGATTCACATACAGGGTGACAATTGTTAACAGCGCATCATGTAGCTTACCTACTAGAATGATGTGGTTATTTTTAGAATCTATCCACTTTGTTTCTAGAGTAAAGGTTACAAGTTGAAAAGAAAGACATGTAATTTTTATGCATAAATTTGGGAGAGTTTTTGATCCGGAAAATGGAAGAATATCACCAAGGCTTTATATTCTCTAAAGGTAAGAAAGGCCTTGCGCCTCTAAAAAGGAGTGGTGAATCCTTTAACATTATGTGTCAAAATTACATATTCTGTACTACCCATTTTTTTTTTCTGTAAATAGTTATTTTTAATGTTAGCCAACCCTCTCCAATGTAGTCCCTCTTATCTTCATCCAATAGACCCCTGAACTCAGCCGGGGACCAGTCATAAAATAGGGGGTAACCGTCAAGGATAAGCGGGAATGTAGTAAACAACTTAGTGACAAACCTTCTAAAGAAAAAACATAGAAAAACATTAACAAATAAACATTTGAAACTGTATCTTGTCATATGTAGGACTTCCTCACTAGACTACTCTAAATACACTTATGGTGCCTAGGAAGAGGGTATTGTAATCCCCTTAATACCCCTAGAGTGAGGAATAATATCCTGCCCCCCACCCCTTATCTCGATCAATATCAACATGTATTTTGTTATATTTCAATTCATTTTTCAAAAATTCTTCTGAGGAACCCCCTTTATATATAGATCCTCTTTATTATAGGCTTTTCATTTAAGTCGTAGCTTTATCTGTTAATTAGGAGTCAGTGAATCAGTGTTTCTCAGGCATACACTTCTCCAACAGAATCCCGATTGTGGCTTGAGTGAGTGTAATTTTTAGTTTTTTGCTGGATTGGCAGTCTGCCATTGAGGTGATGTTCTTTCCCTTCTTGTTGATATATGAGCCGTGGGTACCGGATCTCCCTTCCATAATTGAAGCTTGGATAAGATTATGTAACCTCCCTTTAAAGTAAAAATTGAGTGGCTCTTATTTTTGTATTGAAAAGTAAGTCTAAATGGGAATCCCCATCTATACAGGATCTTGATATCGTTCAATACCTCCAAAACTGGTTTCAAGACTCTCCTTTTAGTTAAGGTTGTGGGAGCCAGATCTGCATAGATTTGTATATTTGCCCCATCTGGGCCCAAAAGATTAGGAATCTTCCTTGAGTTCTGCTTCAAAAATTTGACCAGGACGTCCTTAGGAATTTTTGTGAATGCGAGGCTCTCCCTTGGTGTACTGTTGCTCCTCTGAGCACTCTCGGCGCTCATTGTCGGAGGGATGAACGCCTTCAGCGTTTATTGCAATCCTCTTGCCTTTTTTTTTTTATAGATATATTTTTTATTGATAATTAATTAATAAAATCATAAATTAATTTACTTTACCTATTTGTAATTAATATATGCAGCAAGCAATATCCTGAAGAGCTAACAATCTGTTTTGATGTTCCTGCAGCATACAATGTACATTTGCAATTTTGCTAAGCTAAATTGTAAATGTCAGCAATGTGTGAAGTGTGTAGTATAAGTAGGCTGCGTGCGCAATCGCAAACCGTTTGTTTAGGTGTGTAATTCAGCATTTTGGAATGGTAATGTTATTAGTTTCAAGTTAGTGTTGTAAAATGGCGGCGATTGTGTATGTGTTACAGAGGTGTGAAGCATTTTGCGTCCTCCCTAATAGTGTATTTTATACCTCATGTGTTCTTGTGTAAAAGTCTTAGGTGTCTGGCGGGTTTTTGCGTGTTTATTGGCCGCCATTTTTTTGTCGCTTAGGCAATTTCCATGTGCCGAAACTCGTCAGATTGTGGGTAAATTGTCGTGCAACCCCACTCCCAGACATAGTGGGTGTCCCCCCGTGCTGTGAGTGATGATTTTTTTGTATGTTTTGTAATTTTGGTGGTGTTGTTGTTGTTTTTGTATGTGCAAGGTTCAACCTCGTATTCAATTTTTTTACTAAGTGCCGCAGGTCGTATTTATTTTTTTGTGTGTCTCGCTTTCCTTTTTGCAAAGTGTTACGGGCCGTCATTTTTTCATGCAAAGTGCCACGGGTCTCGCATTCTAAATTGTGTAATTGAGTTTTGTGTTGATGTGTAGTTCCGCGGTCGTAGGGATGAGCGCCTATGGCGCTCATCTCCACCAGCACAGTGATCGCAGGGAGCGCTTTCGCCGATCCCTGCGTAAGTCATACGGGGTTGTAGTTGGCTGCAGTTGCAGCAGGCTCGCTACGGGAGACTGTAAGCATTAGCAACAATCTGCATTGCTCACAACTACATATGTGATTAAAAGAACATATTAAAGTATTCCTTTCATGCTAAGAAAGAAGTTTGTTTTATAATGTTTAAAACCTGCTCTTTTAAATGCACAATTACAAATGTGTGATTTCAGAGGCCCTTCAATACTATCAAAATGAAAATAGGGTTTTTGGAAACCCTTATTATACGCTTATACCAATGAAGTTGTTTATAAACACCATACATTTTATATTATACAGCTGTACTTGGAGTAGCAAATTGTATATGCTGCCTTCCGTATAATTTCTTAATGTGCAAATTTGATTAGGGTACAATTTTACGTTCGTTATAGTGGTCTGCAACATTCCTGATGATATGGGATGATATAGGAGAAATATTTCCCTTGCGAGTAAATGTAGATAGAGAATGGCCGGCGCGGAGGCAGCCCAGGCACAACGGGTCTGACGCAGCGCTGCGTGACCCGGCGGAGCCTGGGCGATGCGGATTGGCTGGGAGGAGGAGGAGGGACTTAAGCCCGTTTTGCGGGCTTCCTCCTCACTCCGCGCCAGCCATTGATCTGATTCCCTCCCTCCACTAAATGGTGGTCAGATAGGAAGATAGCAGATAAGGAAGTAGGGTACGTCTAGTGGGCGAGGTTGGTTGAGCAAAGTTCAGGAAGTTTAAACTATGTTAAAAAAAAAAAAGGGGTGGAAAAGAGTTGAAGGGATAGGATTCTGTAAATTCTAAGTTAGGATGCAAATAGGAATGTCTTTGGTTGGTGTGAGGTGAGGCACCCGGCCCACGGGCTTAAGTGGGCATTGCCCTGCCTCATGGGCGTGCTTAGGAAAGGAGGGAGGCTCTGGGCGCGGGCCCAGGGCTTGAGGTTACTGACCGGGCCGGGCTCCTCCTCCGGGATGTTATTTGAGCTGGGATTTAACAATGTTAATTATGTTAATTGGTTATTGGTTTATGGTTGCTTTAATAAAGCTGTGGCCCATAATTTTCCCAAGAAATGCTGTTTCAGTGTGTTTATTTATTCTAAAGCCCATTGGATCTTGCCATGGTCATGGCAAGTGATCCAAAACTAAGCTTTGCAGTATTCTTGGAAGCAGAGATGAAAATGTGCCAAAGAGACTAAATGTACATATGAAAGGTAAGATAAGGGCACGGTCCGGTAGAACACATTTTCCCTGTACCAGTTCTGATTTTAAAATCCCTTTTATGACAAATCGATAGGGCCTCATGATGTTTAGATGGACATGGATTAAATGGGGTCTAAAAACTATTAGAAGAGCAGACTAATTATGGTAAGCAATTTCTATTTCCTGTTGCAGGCCTTTTTGTTGTGTAAAAGCTTACATTGGAGATAAGCTGCTATGTGTACAGGGGATTTTAAATGGTTCAGTTGTCATTGCACTGCAGACCCTGTCAGCAGTGACTTGGTTAATACTGCAGAGATGGTTTTTCTCCCCTCCCCCTTAACTAGGCTTTGCTTTGTGCATTTGCTACTGCTACCGGCACTACCGTTTAACTGTACTCAGCCACATCATTAATTCAGGTAACAGAAACAGCAAGACAAGCAAGAAAAAGGAAAATGAAGCTTAGATCTTCGTTCTGTGTTTATCGTGGCAGGAGGGGGGAAAAACCTAGATTATGAGCCTGCCTGACAGGCCACTGAGAGGAGGAAATAATTAGAAATATGTTCTGTATTATTGTTCCTGGGATGCAAGGTGCAAGTCCAATTACTCTAGGAATCTTCAGTGAGCATTGCAGGCCATATAAATTACTAGAGTTATGAATATTTTATGTGCTCATTATTCCAGGTCAGGTCACGTCCCAAATTTTTAGAGCAAATCTGAGTCATTAAGGGACTATTTTTCTCATTCACGGAACTAAGATATATAGATATCGGTGAATTGAACATTAGATCACCAATTCTTTCTTTATCTATGATTTATTAGTACCATCTAAACCAGGATATAAAACTTTTTTGGATGGGAGCGTTGCAGACCTGCAAGAAAATATTCATTGAGCCTCTACGAATTCAAAATTCTCCACCTTTTCTTTTACATGTCATGTATCATCATTTAAATGTGCAACCTAGTGAAATGCAGTGGAATATGAGAGGTGGTGATTGCTTGACCAAGGTAGAAAGTTGTGTGTATACTAATCAGTATCATGTAGATGGCCACATAGAATCAAAACAAATCACATCTGGTCATTCGGTTGCAAGTTTTCCACCCCAGATGTAAACAATAATGTGTTACTGTTGATGACTGCATGCACCAGACATCGGAAAATGTTCCAGTTCTTAGAGTTCCTTAAAGAACAACTGTATGATGAAAAAATATATGTTTGAAAAATGTGAGTATAATTAAACGGTGGGATCTTGGGCTCTTGGAGCTGTTTCTTCGGCGCTCCTTGCCAGCAACTGCGGCCCTCGCAAAGCAAGGGCCGCAGGCTTGCTACGCGAGCCCGCAAGCGTTAGCAACGGCTCACATGCTCACAACTATATATGTGATGACTTGCAACAGAGTCCTGCATTAAACCTTTTTTGAAGATGTACTCTAAGCAGAAGTAACTGAACACGCTTTCTCCCATAGTATTTCTTAACAAAAGATTCCTTTAATAATTTATATCTATTATCTACACAAATATATATTCAGTGTGATCTGCTGTATTTAAAACTCTACAAACATTAAGGAGACATTGAAAGCATTTTTTCTTTGTTCCATCTGAAAGGGTATTTGATAATGTACCATTCAAATGATGCTGTCAAAGCAGAAAAAAAGGATTCAAATGACTAACTGATCTGGGGGCTTGCCCCTTCAGCCAATGAGTAGTCATTGAAATATACAGACGTATTTATGCTGCATGTACTTCCGGTTACTTTTAATTATGTTTTATTTACATTTGTATATGCAATATACAACTCTGGTAATGTTTAAAGTACACTCTTTTAAATGCATGGAAAAAAAAAGAATTGTGTTCCATGTCCCTTTAAGTCAGTGGAAGAT
Organism: Discoglossus pictus; assembly: GCA_027410445.1. NCBI lineage: Eukaryota > Metazoa > Chordata > Amphibia > Anura > Alytidae > Discoglossus > Discoglossus pictus. The sequence continues at coordinate 197,585,601 of CM050169.1, forward strand.
GTGTTTTAGGAGCAGGGGCCGTAGGTGTGTAACTTTGTACATTTTTTTTTCCATTAACTGCTGCACCAAAACCTTAGATATTGCACAATCTCCTCTGAAGATGAAAAGTTTAGATACATTAAGACATAAAAGTGAGCAAACTTGCTGCATTAGAATAGAAATCAATTCAATACTTATGAATGGAAAATGTTGCTGTAGTCTATTAGCCTTATTTAATTAGCTACTTGCAAATGCCTTGAACTCATAAATTTAGCTTTGAGTGTTTTCTTTTATAAATGTTTATATGCATTCGATTGACTTAAGAATTAAGTATTGCCAATAAGTAATATTTGCCAAATATGTAGCAAAATTAAGAGTGATTTAAAGTGTGTATAAATTTACAAATTGGGCAATTGAATTGGGCCCCATGTGTTATAAAGTCACCTCATTTTTATTTTAGGAATTTTATCAACTTTACTCTGTGTTTCTGTAACAGGATCTGTTGTGTGTACCATATTACAAGGGAGGGCCTGTTCTCCTGAGAGCAAAGCCGATTTTATGGGATATTCCATTATCTGAATGCCGTATGTGTATGTGCAAATCAGACGTCCATATACAAATTAGGAGCAGCTGTTTCAGTCATTTTTGTGCAGACGCAACAGCAGTTTTGCCAGCAAAATATATATTTACCTGATCATTTCTTCCCTTTAAACCATTCCCATGCTTCTCTGATCATTTCGTTCATGCATCATTGACAACTCAAAAAACAAAAAAATATGTTTTGTGTTTTACAATTTGCATTTTTACTTTGCTTATATTTGAAATAACACTACATATAAATGAAAATGCAATAACGTTATAACTGACTGATATATGCATTTTCTTTTTTTGTGAGCAAGCTTAATTATATGCAGCTACGGCTAAATTAACATCAATCTTGCCAAAAGTAACTTGCGAAAAAATGCCTTAAATTTTATGCACTTACAAATGGATGCAGTACTAAATAATTGATGGACTACATGACAATACAGCAGGTTTGCTTGCAATACAGCTCCCTTTGAGACTGTCAGCTCAGGGAAAAGACTGTTACTGCTATGCTTGAGATGCCATCTAATTCCAGATTTCCTATGCAGTTTTACAATGCCCTGGTATCTAAGTAGGGATGAGAGTTGTTTTTATTGTTTATTTGTAGGTGGACAATTACACATAAACATATGGTGTATGACCTAATCAAACATAGTAATTAATGTGCAGAAAACTATTTATACAATGCTATACAATATGTCTAACCTCATGTTGGCAACATTAATTTCATATTTTTAAGGTTAGATTACATCATACATAACTACTGTGTAATAAACCATTTTTTTGTATAAACCTTAGGTGGATGTTTCAAGTAATAACTCATAACTAAACAGGGCCCAGATGGTATATTTAACCATAATAAGTAAATCCAGACAACGCGTCGGGGAAAACAGGCCATAGTGTTTATTTGTAAACACAAATGCTGTAATAACCATAAATAATAACAATATATAAACAACTGAGGAGAGGAGTCTGGCTAGAAACAGTATATCCCAGGGCCTACTTTGATGGAACAGCCCTACCACCTTAAGGTAGACTTCACCCACTTCTCCACTCGCCCAGCCATATGCCACTAGAACAATATATAATACATTTTACATTAACAGATAACATTCACATTTTCATAAATTGGATCTGGGCCTAAAATTAAGATATCCGAAGAGCGGCGATACAAAACAGGAAGTAACAATATTTTATTTCAGAGTATGGTGAGCTCTAATGAATATTCCTTGTATTGGGCCCTTAGTTATATTTCTTATTGAAATAGCCAATGGAGCCAACTAGGTTGTATATATTAAAAAACAATGAAAGAGCTCAACCTGAGTCTTAGTTACATAGTACTTGAGGTTGAAAAAATGCTTTCAGTCCATCTCCTCTGATCTGCAATATGCGGATTGGTTGTTAATTAATTAGTTGCTAATTAATCTTGTATTTAAAAATGTGAATTATTCTCTTATAGAACCATTGCTCATAGTCTTCACCATCCAGCAACAAGGGAAGGTAAAGCAACATGCATACCACCTCAACTAATGGCTAATGTGCACACGGTAAGATCCACATACATGTTCTCAAAATGAATAACCATTTGTAAACAAAAAGTGCTACATGACATAATTTTTAGGGATTAAACTATATAACTAGGGTTAACAAACTGTCCAGTTTGGTCTGAATCAATATGCACACAAATCACAATATTTTTTTCAAAAATATCACATTGGGGATTCTATCTCATTTGCCATTCAAAAGCACAGTGTGTAGAAGCAAAAATCATGCAATTACATTAAAATTGTGCTGGCTCGCGTATGCACTTGGGAAATATTTCATTATTTTTTCCCTGTATGAAGCAGTTTTATTCTATCTATGGAAATAATAGAAAGAGAACTATGTTTAGAAATATCTTGAGATTTTTTTGTTCCTGAACACAAATTATTGCATGGAGCCGCATAGAACAACTTTATCATACTAATTAGGAAAGACTAATTATCAGCATCTAGAGAATGTTTTGTGCAAATATTTGCTTATGGTGTAGCAGTCTGCATATGTCATGGTGAAGTCCAATTCTTTCACAATGTCATAATGTACATAAGTCATAATAGCAGAATAATGAAAGAATTGGTGGTTATATATGCGTGCAGATTTGGGAAGTAAATTCCACCTCAACCCAATTAATCAGTTTGCAGGATGAACTAAACTTTGATGTGATGGTGATTGTGAGATTTCCTGTTATGTGCTGCTGCAAGTTTTGCCATGTGACCAAAAATGTCTAACCTGGAGAGCCCTAAATAATAATGATACTATGGAGAAGTCTATAACCTAATGATATGTGAAAATCATACCAAAGTTCACCATATATTTAACATATAAATATTAAAATAAAAATCATACCCTGTGAAAATACTAGCAGAATAGAAGCCATGAGTTATCTTTTTACTATAATAATATAATTGGTGCACACCAATAGAGTTTTTTTACTATAATTGATATGATAATACATGAGTTAGGGTGGCATGAGCAGACCTGAGGATCATATGAATGTGATCCAGCTGTTAAGCAGTGTAAACTCAGAATTTGGGGTTGTTATTCCCATTCCATATAGATGATGGGTGATTGTTGTCCTGCAAAGAGTTCTGATGTTATCCCTAACACAATACATAAAAGCATTTTTGACCAAATGAGAATGTCGGAAATGCATATTGAAGGGGAACTGTCAAAAAAAAGTATTCTTTGCAGTCAGCTAAAAGTATTACAAACAGAAGAATCCCTGCATTTATCAGAAACAAACATGATGCACTCTATGGCATGTATCCCCTGCCCCCCCCCCCCCCCCCTCTTACAGCAGTTTCTTATTTTCACCCCTAAACACCTAAGGCCCCATTAAATTCCAAGCCCGTAACTCGATCGCAGACTGCCGCATGTCTGCGAGTGAGTTGCGTGCTCCAGTTGGACTCCATTTGCGAGGCTATTCAATTGCTCCAGGTCGCGAGTTGCGATCTTGAAGCGAGCTCCGTAAACCATGCACTGTTTCGGAGCAGTTGTGGGCGGGAACCATATGAATTCACCAAGCCCGTAACTGTCCATTTCGAATCGGCCAATAGAAAATGAGACTGTCATTATTAGGGCAGCAAAACATGGAGATTACGTGTCAATCAATTGGGTCCGATATGCGATTAGACTCGCGCACCTTTCAAAATAATGAATTATGAAAATGAATTCCAATGCTGTTCTAGTCCATATGGGTGGCCTCATATGTATTAACTCATTGATACCCGAGATCGATTTAACCCCGAAATAACACATAAATATAAATTTAATTTCCTGCAGTTGTGATTGCTTGAGACTGTGGTGCAATTAATTCTAATGTCTATCATTGCTTTCCCCGTAATTTACAATGCAGGATTACTGTTTTATTTGCATTTACAGTGCTACGAATTGGTGCTTAACCCCTTTGCAGGTCCTCTAGAGCACATGTAGAATTTTCTTCTCCATTTAAAATTTATCTTGGGAAAAAATAAATTATTTGCATAATATTTAGTGTAACATTTTTGCAGTCGTTGCAGGCAACGTTATCATCATCACAATATTGTCAGCTCTGAAAACATCAAGGGATTCGTTGAAATGAACAAAAAGCGTCATTTTTCTTAAGAAGCCTGAAACTTTTAAGGAAGATTTAACATTTCTTACTTTAGCACTACAATTTGTATTGCTACATACTCTTAAGGCTTGCTTAAAATTATCATATTTTGATTTTGTTTACAGAAAATAATTCTGACCTGTCAGAACTGGTCAGAAGTGGTCAATATATATATATATATATATATATATATATATATATATAAAAGAGTGAAGTTTGGAACAATCTTGGAAATTAATAGTTACATTAGAAAACCTAAAACACAAAAAGGAAGAGACACACATGTGAGAACAGCTTAATAGTGTACATGGTGAGTTAGTGACCACTCAGACTGCAATTTCTTATGTTTTTGCTAACTTGTACCATTACAGACCCCTTCTACATCGCTACCTTGTCATGGTGAAAGGGCTTGGGTACCTCAATGAAACTGTGAGCAATACAATGTAGGGTAACCCAAGATAGGCAGGTATAAGCAGAGAGGTCAGACAAATTTGCGGTCCATTCGAGAAGAAACTGGCAACCCACTCCAGTATCTTTGCCATGAAAATCTTATGGATTAGCACACCCAGGCACAAGATGTACCTTGCATGCTGCAGTCCATAGGGTCACAGAGAGTAGAACATGACTGAACGATTTAACAACAACCACTACAGAGGAAACATTTTCTAAAGCATATATGGCTGTGCCTACCTCTAAAGGCAGTGATTCTCAAACTTTTTTGCTTTCAACACATAATTTTATTGGCCCCAAGGAATCACAGTACACTAAACATTGGCAATATTATGTGAGAGCCCGGAGACTCACGAGTAATGCCTGATCTACCTTTTTGTAGCCCCTAGGCAGTGAAGTGGGGGAGCCCCTGGGAGTGCGTGCTCAATGTATGCATTTATCCCTTTTCTTTGCGTGTATATCACTCTCTTGCTGTGTGAGCAATTCACAGAGATTTCGCCATAACAGACATTTTACCCACATAGTTGCCAGTCTGTGTACTGCAGTATTTCATTTTTTTTAAGCTAAAAAAGTGGCTTCCTTCACAGTGAAGCGCCCCTAGGCAGCTGCCTCGTTATCCTAATGGGTACTCCAGCCATGATCACACATGCAGATTTCCTTTAGAAAAAGCAGCAGTTTTTGTTCTTACTTCATACTATTTGTGCAGGGTAAGTAAGTTCTATACCAAGTCAAGTTATTCATAATTACCCTTTTATCTACAATAACTTTTATGTAAAATCCAAAATGTTGAGGCAAAACAAGAGACATACTAGTGTGCCATGGTGTACCCTTTGTTACCCACTACCCTAACAATCATATCACTTAGCATAATTACACAGGGTTGTGCAAGTTCAGGAATTCAAATCCCCCCTCCCTAGTCATCCTAAGAACCACAGGCACCTTGGTAGGCATTAATCAGATTGGCTATCTAGACCGGCACTCAACCAATCAGTTGGGTCAGGCTTGAGAGCTGATTGGTGCACAACCCAAGTATAGGACTAGGGGGAAAGCTACAGGGTTTCCTGAAAGGTGGACAGGCACTAGCTAGAACAATGCCAGGTCAATATGACATTTATTTTTTATATTTTATTTTATCTTAAGGTGAATGCAGGTGAATAAATTTTCAAGGAAAGCTCTTTCCACAGTGTCTAAAAGAGATGAAGAATTACCATAACCTTGAAATAGTAATACTTGCAGTTTAGTGAATCTGTGCCATTTATTTGTAACCAATGGAAAGGTCAGGGATCACGTAGAGATATTAATCTAAATGGAAATGACTAAAAAAGGGTATGATCTGATGGGATTCCATAATCTGCCCAGGAGCTATAAAATGCAAGTATGATACCAGAACCAAAGATTTAGGGAATTTGGCATTTGATTGCAACTAGACTTACAATATGTGCTATATTCCTACCTCTAATATCTTTTGTGTATAGGGTATTTATTATACTTCAAGGAGTTAATATTCTGCCAGGTTGCAAAGTGAATACACAGTACATACAACATTGAGGCGAACTCTTTATTTTCAGTCTTTAGCAAGATCTAAATGGGAGATTTTTGGTTGAATTGCCTCAACCCTACAGTGTAATGATTATGGACCCTATATTTCTCACCAATAGAACAACCTTATAGAATATGATGACACATTGATGTTAATCTGCAGTATGATAATTACTGATAAAGGAGGATCTTATCTTATCCATTCTATGCACAGGGGCTACAAAATAATATGCACTAGAGCTGGAGATTTTAGGTAACTTTGATATTTGCATGTAAACATTATATCCTGTATGTCAAGCCAAATTCTGCCACCATGAGAGTGAATTTGTTTAGTCCGTATTTTTATAACATTAAGGAATCTTATTGGCAAATCAGCTTTATCTATAGAGGTTTAAAACACAACCTTGAGACTGAAATGCATATTGCTATGTCATTTAATTGTACTCTTTGTTTTCGACCAGAAAACAGATTAGTGATGGGCAATTAAGCTATAGATCCTATTGTAGAATACAATGGTCTCCCAAGCAGCATAACTACTGTCACCTTTTCACTTTTTGGGGATTGAGAAGTGATTGAGGAGCAGTTCACTGATGCTGAAAGAGAAGGGGCGATGTAAAATGAAAACATCCAAGTACAAATGCATTACTTTGATTCATTGCAAGGGCCGGTCCTTGACCCTTTGAAGTCCTAAACAGTGTTTTGTTTAAGAAACCCTAAAATGTAATCATCTTACTAACGGTACTATAGGAAAAAAATAAATAAAGGACTCATCTGCATATATAATATTTTAAATATATAATGTACTGAGTTCACACATGAGATCAAAACCCTATGATATGCATTAATGTTTACCATAGAATACTTAGGGCAGATATACTGTATATAGATTTTTTTTTTTATTCTTTCCATCTCCAAAAATATTTTTCTCCTGAACTCTTTTTGATATTTGTAATGGCAATAGCATTTGTTCGTCTTTACTCAAATGTGCAGATAATGCTCTTCTTTAGGCCTTTTCATCATCATACTATTTTGATAAAACTTGAAATACCTTGACATTTTACTGGTTATAAATCCTGCCATTTGGTGAAGCCTGAAACTGTAACTTCATTTAGATCAAATATTATATGTGCGCCGAATGTCGATGCAGAAAGATCAATCTTAAAGAACCACTGCAGTTCAAGAAAAAACACTTGATTGTCAAGTATTTGCTTAACTAACAACATTAGCAGCTGTGTAAGCCATGGACATAAAGCATTTTTGGGGAAAATATGAATTTTTAAGAGCTGAATCATGATAGTGTGTTTGTAGTTATCAGTAGGGGGTGGAGGAAACAGAAAGCTTTTGTTCAGATAATTGTATAAGATTGAAATTGTCACAACACCCTTACCCCTCACTGGCCTTGCTTCAGGAAAGGCAATTACAGCTTTCCAGACATGTAATTGCCCTCTCACACACATAACTACCACCTATGTATCATGGGTCCCTCCAGGGCAGAGGAGAGGGGTCAAACTTGATTTCTTCTAAATAAAAACTAGTGAGTTTTTTTCTGCTTAATTATGGAGACGAATTATTAATTATCAAACTGTATACAAATGTTTGCTTCATTGTCCAGTGGTCCTTTAATGCCAACAAAGGCTTGCTCACATCCATAAACTGTGCGCAACTGACCTCCATCTTTATCTCCATCACTGACTTTGATCACTGAAGAGTAAAACAAAATGCTCCTAGGGAAAATGTTAAAAGTTGCTGTGTAAAATGTTTTTGCAATAAATACACATCCTGTTAGATCCTCCGTCTAAGCTTATTGTCATCACATCTAGTAAAGGAACCATCTCCTGAAGAGACTTTGTGTGGCCCACAGTGACGGGATGAACTTAGTGCATATATAGCCCCATTAAATTAGAGCCCAGAGTTACTGTGCTATTAAATTAGAGCGGGCTGCAAGTAACGAGCTTGAGGCGCAAACCCGTAAACCAGTTGTCGGCCATCGGATTTGCGCTTTTGTTGATGATCAATTAAGCAAACCCGTAGTTACGGGTTTAGATGGAGCCAATGGAAACAGAGGTCATCATCATTACATCAGTGAAAAATGGAGGTTGGATTTCAAAGGACAAACGGGCTTCAATTAAGAGTTACGATTGGACCCACATTCCAGTCATAATGCAATATTAATAAACCCGCAAATATGATATTCTATTACATGTGAGTTCTATCATATGTATTGCCGGGATTGATATATATAAAAAAATATACATGAAATAAAGTATTTTATTGGGCCGATTTGCAGGTTTGAGAATGTTGGGCTATTAATTCTAAGACCTAACATCACTTTCACTTTTACTATAAGTACATTTGTGTGATTTTATTTACAGTTAAAGTGCTTTGTATTGGACTTTACCCCCCTTGCGAGTCCTCCCCAGCGCTCGTTGGGCTTTGGGCTCCATTTGCGTGTTACAGCTTGCTCGCAAGTGACTTTGTTGCAATGTAATAGCATGATTGGTATTGTAGCGGTTACGGGCTTGACTGATCAAAGGATTTGCGGCCACGAAGTTCAACATTGCTCATCCCGTAGGCTTTTTTCGCAGCAAACCTGCAGATCGGCAGCGGCCTGCTTTACAGGGCTAATTTAATAGCCGTTGGTCCTACTTTCTACAATACAAGTTTTACACGTAGCTCTAATTTAATAGGGCTAATAGACATGTCGTTTTCAAAACATAAGGAGGAGGAAATAAAACAAGTTAAATTACTGTTAAAAACTATTACATACTAGGAAGTTGCCCATCAAAAATGACGGGAATAAAATTGTAAGGCTGGAAACGCTGTTTGCCACACAATGTGAGGCTTTTGCTCCTCTGAGCACCTTCGGAGCTCATTGCAAGCCTTTTCCCCTTGTACTTCAACTCTCCTGCTTTGCACTGATCACCTTCAGCACTCATCACAAGCCTCTACCACTCGCGGTGCTCATTACGTGGCTCACAATGAGCACCTTTGGCGCTCATCGCGTGGCTCCTGATGAGCGCCTTTGGCGCTCATTGCAAGCCTTTCAACCCACCTACTGTACGGGCCGCTCATTGCAGGCTTCATTATCCTGCAAGTTCTGTGCTTGGGAATGCAATATGTCTCTTTCCACCATTTCCCCCCTGTCCCTTCCCTGTGTCTTTCTCCTGTGTGTCTGCTGATTGTTTGTGTGGAGCGCTGACTGCCGTTGGTTTTATTTTCAAAGTCTGCCTTGCGTTGTTCGTGTAAGTGTTACTGACTTCGCCATCGTGCATTTTCTAAGTCCTGCCTGCCTAACTTTGTTCAGCCTCATTTTTATCCTGTTTCATCATTTTTACGTTTTTCAGGCAGCCATTTTTTTCCTCGCTTAGCTGATTTTCCAGCGACGAAAAACACCAAATATGGCTCAAATTAGCTTGCAACTTCACTCCCAGGCTTCCTGGCTCTCCCCTGTGCTGTGTGTGAATGTGTTAGTATTTTTGTTAAATTATTTTGCTGTTTTTCCAGGTTTTTAGAGTACCACACTTGGCTGTCAGTTGCAACCCTCGCAGCCTAAGTCACGTGTGCTTCTACGGCTCGCCTCGCTTTGCGAGGCTTGGAGTGCAATGAGCATCTTCAGCGCTCATTGCAGCCTAAGTCCCACGTGCCTCAACTGCTCGCCTCGCTTCTCGAGGCTCGCAGTGCAAAGAGCGCCTTTGGCGCTCCTTGTAGCCTAAGTCCCACGTGCCTCAGCTGCTCGCCTCACTTCTCGAGGCTCGCAGTGCAATGAGCGCCTTTGGCGCTCCTTGCAGCCTAAGTCGTGCGTGTGTCAACTGCTCACCTCACTTCGTGACCAAGATGGGTGCGTCAACAGCTCGCCTCAACGGCTCGCCTCGCTTTGCGAGGGCCACAAATGCGTGACTGACATCGCACACGTCACCAACATCGCAAGATCCACAACTATATATGTGATAGTTATTCATTAGACTGTATATTACCTGCTACTGACAGGGCCAGATCTACCTTTTTGGACCCCCTAGGCAGTGAAGTGGAGGAGCCCATGCGAGCGAGTATGCAAGGAATGCACGGACCCATTTTTGCCTTTTCTGTGCATTCAAGATCCTTTTCCTGTTGTAACTCTCTTGTTCTAGGTGGTTACGGCTTGTAGCCAGTCTATGAACGGCATTTCGGGGGGGGGGAAGCGCCCCTGCCTAAATGGGTAATCCGGGCATGGCTACTGATCTTCAGCAGCAATTATTATTGTTTATAGTGTCATTAAATCAGGCAAATATGCTAATTTGTTAATAAAAGCCTATTGGCTATCAGAAATCTGTAAAGTGAAGGGACAAGTTACTGCTTTTAAAAGTCCATTAATAAAAAAATATATATAAATGACTGCCTAAGTGTAGGAAAGCCTCAAGGTTTGTTTAAAGTCCTTCATTTATATGTGAGTTTACACTTTCACACTATTTTAAAAATAAGAAATAATGTGCATTTTCAAGATATACTTGACACTAAACACAGACACTCTGCTTCATGAAATCACAAGTTGGAAATGACCTAAGGGCTTAACAGGCCGGTTTATTTATGATGTATGAAGGTAAAAACTTAATCTTACATGTGACCACAAGCATTGATGCATAAGATCAGCTAAAAGGAGACTCAGTTTCTTCTTCGCACATTCTCAGTCACTAAAATATAAAAAAATAACAAGGATTTTAGCTAATGTAAAATGATCTTCTCTGTGATAAGAATAAAGCACTCACATTTGTAGATAATGAATACTGAGAAAATATATCTATAGCCATTTTATAGTAGGGTATGTGCCTCTAGGTACAAAGATGTTACGATGAACTACATCTCATGAGTGCATCTTGTGTTAAAGTGTGTAGTTTTGTGGAATCAGCTGACTGAGAGCTGGGTAAAGAGGATGCATGATCGGAAAGAGAGGGCTAGTTATGGGATGGGACGTGACATGACAGATGAGCACCCTGGAGGTACGCCGCTTTATGAGGACCCATCGAGAACATCGCATTACTTATGCTGCACTACAGAAGAAGAGCAGCAGCTGAAGGGGGAGGGAAGGCAGTAAGCGTAGGGATTGGGGGAGGGAATTTACTGCATGATTGCAGTCACCCATAGGGATAGACTTGAGAATATCTATGGAATTGCTTGCCACGTTTACTCATTATTTAATTACTAGCTTTTGATTATATGATATGAAATCTGTCACAATAGAACATGGGGAAGATCTATATATATATATATATATTTTATATTATTATCTGTTTTACTGGGCAAACATATTCATAGGAATGACATGCTCTCGAGAGTATGTTTGTGGAATATGTTTGTCCAATGAAAAATGTATCACTATATACTACAATACTCTAAATATTCATTTAGATTACTGGACACCCATGGCTACATCACTCTTACACACACACACACATTGTGTAAAATATAGATGATACAAAATTAGAAATAAATATATATATATTGTATATCAGTCCTATATCCAAATATAAATAATATAGATTATAAATATATATTATTAAGTTATATATTATATATATAGTATACATACATATATATATATATATATATATATATATATATATATATATATATATATATATATAAATAACTGTATAGGTAAATATAAACATATTTACGATCTAAATTTTATATATATATTGCGGCCCGGGGCTGTCCCTGAGTTTGCCGCTCCCCCCCCCCCCCCCCCCCCCCCCCCCAGGGTGCTTTGGGAAAAAGCACTTTTACTTGCAGCTGAAAACAGGGCCTTCTATTTTCTACAGTTTTTAATAATTGCATAATGTTGTATATTTACTTTTCTTAACCCCTGTACAGTGCAGAATATGTTGGCGTGATATAAATAAAAGATAATAATAATAATAACATATACACACACATATAATAAATATATATTTATATATTAAATTATATTATATTATGATAATATATATATATATAATATATATACATATATATATATATATATATATAGTAAATAAAAAGTACATCTGTGTTCACATTTGAATGTCTAAAGCAAGTTAAAAAACCTGCTTCCAGCTCAGAGTTCCAAGAAAAACAGTTATTACACTGCATTCTGGGAAGTTGAGCTGGGACACACAAATATGGCCACAAATGCCTCACTCTTCATTCCGTAGCCATTATAAATCATGGCTTCCTTTAAGCTTATGCATGCTGTATTACACAGCTTTAATGCAAAGCCAAGGTTGGAATAAACACAGGCTGAGTATCCAATCCATGTACAGCTGTTTCAAGCTTACTGGCTATCATCAGCATGGAGCGGGATCTCAGCCTGTGTTGTGGAAATTATGAGTAGGTAGTTCACCACAACAATCATTTATAATATGGTGGGCAAAAGAGTGATAGAAGCCCTCCACCGTACAGTAGTACAGTAAATAAAAAGTACATCTGTGTTCACATTTGAATGTCTAAAGCAAGTTAAAAAACCTGCTTCCAGCTCAGAGTTCCAAGAAAAACAGTTATTACACTGCATTCTGGGAAGTTGAGCTGGGACACACAAATATGGCCACAAATGCCTCACTCTTCATTCCGTAGCCATTATAAATCATGGCTTCCTTTAAGCTTATGCATGCTGTATTATAGATAGATAGCTTAATAGATTATATATATATACTAGCGATTGCCCGTCAAAAAATGACGGGCATAAAATTATAAGCCAGGGAATGCTGTTTAAGACATAATGGAAACCGTTTTTTACCCTGAGGACCATCGGCACTCATTGCAAGGCATGCGCTGAGCACCATCGGCACTCATCGCATGCCTCGCAATTAGCACCTTTGGCGCTCATTGCGAGCCTCTCCTGTCGTGTACTTTTGGTCCTCTGAGAGAGATATATATTTCTATGTATATGTAGTGAAGTAATAATTAATGATTTATTCAATTAATTAATTAAGAATTAATTATTTATGCAATAAATTAATATACTTTAATTATTTTTTATTGATATATGCAGCGAGCAATAGGCTGAAGAGCTAACAAATCTGTTTGCATTTTGCGTCTGCATAGAATATACATTGTGAGTGTTAGTGCCCAGCTTATAAAGTGTAATAAATGTTTGAAGTGTGCATTCTAAATAGGCTGCGTGCGCAAGGTAAAGCAGTTGGTTTATTGTGTAAAGCGGCATTGTATAGTCGTAATGTTATTAATGTGCTACGCGTCTCGTGAGCATTTTGCAGCTTTTGTAATAGTGTATCTTGTAGGTCTTAGTGTGATGTGTAAAGTGCTACGCGGTTTGCAGTGTTTTGCGAAAGTCTGGGGTTGTGTAGCCTCGTTTTAATTTTTTACGGCGGCCATTTTTTTCCTCGCTTAGGCGATTTTCATGTGGCGAAAATCGTCTAAATCTAATTAAATTCGGCAAGGCCCTCGTCGGCTAAGTGCTACAGTTTAACGGCTCGCCTCGTAGCGATGTGAGCCTTCGGGGTTCATCGGCTAAGTCCTATGCATTAACGGCTCGCCTCGCAAGTGAGGAGCTTTAAGTCCTACGCACCTCGCAAAGAGTGACGACGTCTCGCAGTTTGAGAACTATTATATGTGATGCCTATGACATACTCCCTCAAATCTCCACCATAGCCCATGCCATGGTCCATCTCACTGCATGCCACATCACCTCCCCACCCCATGCCAACTCACCCGATGCCTCATCACATCCCCACCCCATGCCAACATCACCCCATTTCTCCCCATCCCATGCCACCTCACCCCATGTCTCCTCACCTCCCCACCCCATGACTCCTCACCTCCCCACCCCATGACTCCTCACCCCATGCCTCAAAACCTCTCCACACCAGCATATGCCATGCTCCCTCAGCCTCACTTGGATCCCGCTCCCCCCCATTACTTACCCTGATCCATTTTACTTGATTGCTGTGCCTCTTGTGCTCTTCCCCTGCTGGTGCATATTGATGACACCATTCAGCATTCCCAGCTCTGCAGCAAGAGGTGCTGTAGGGGAAGAGCAGAAGAGACACAGCAATCAAGTACAGTGGATCAGGGTAAGTAACAGGGGGGGGGGAGGCTGAGGGGGCATGGCATAACGTGGGGGCTTTACAAAATAAGTAATACTATTGCACTGCAGCCCCTTTCAGAGGCACCGCTTGCACCAGCGGTTCCTCCGCCACTGGCCTCATCAGTGTGAGGCTGGTTATGGCAACTGTGAAATGAGGCCAGGGAAGACTTTGACCAAGCAATAAGTAGGTTAGATATGTCGGGTAGAAAATGTTATTGAAATTACCTCCACTTTATAAACGGTAAAGAAAGAAAAGATTAGTCTGTGTACAGTGAGCAGTGTTTCCACTGTCACTAAGGATTCTGGGTACTAATATGTAAATGAGGCTCAAAGCATACCACCTTTTTTGCCTCCAGCCCACATAACATGCAAATCCATTTAGGACTATGTGCCCTGCTCACAAGCAGGTTTAAGAACATAGCCATGGATTAGGGTACAATAACACTCAATACAGAGAAGCTCACTTCTCTACCTTAGTAAATATGTCTCACTGTCCAGGTATGAAGTCACATAGTTGTTGTGGTGCTGGCTCACAGTGTTGAAAACAACTTGTAGGCAATGAAGTTATATAGGAGTAGCCATTTCATTATCAGCTCTCCTACATATTCCATGCATAGATTTTACTCCTCAAGCAAATGTAGTTGGGAGGCTTATGTCTAGCCTTGGTTGAGTACTGCAAACCTGTCTGGAACCGGGTCTTTTTCATTAACAGGTAATGTCGGCACTTGAAAAAGGAGGCATACACTTAATTAAGCATGCCAGATAGTAATTCCATTAATTGTATGACTTCTTGCTAATTACGGTATATATTCATCTTAAAAAGTAGACATTCCACTGGCATATGCCTAAATAGGTAAGACAAAGTAGAGAAGTGAACAAAATTAAGGAAACTGGATTTTTAATATCAATTAATGTAAAACAATGGGTTTGGGTATATAATAAAATTGTACTTATCTTACCCAAACTGCAGAGCAAGTAATGTAATAATATAGTGTTAAAAGCAAGCAGGATATATAGAGATGGGAATAAGTTAAACGAGATTTGTATTGTTCAACTTTGTAAATCACTAGTGTGGCTTAACCTTGACCAAATGCAGTCAATTAATATTTATAAAATCCAGAGGTTCAAAAGGTTTTGGGAAAATGAAGTCAAGGTCTGCTGTCCGCCATACTAGTTCGCTGTACGTTCTAAAGCATGAAGAGACAATGAGCATAGCCGTGTAAATTCGCCATTGAAATTCCAATTCCCAGTTAATAATTTTTAATGTATGGCAATGTGCACTGTGTAATATATGGCAAAATACAGTAAAAAGCAATTGGACCAATATAATTTGTTGTATGAGCCATACATTTTATTATAATAGAAACCACATTTCAAATGATGTTACCATTTGCAAAAGTTGAATGACAGCATCACATATAATAGTTGTGGTAATTGCAAGTTGTTGTCATGCAATGTTAAAAGATAGGCACTCATTGCGTGCCTCGCGATGATCGCCAAAGGCGTACATCGCGAGGGTTGAAAGTTACGGGTTTGACGGGGGCTGCAAGACTAAGAAAAAGACTTGCAATGAAGGCCTCACCAACAGCCCTATTAAATTCGGAGACTGTAACTCCAACGTGAAGCTCGCGACGGCTGCAGGCTTGAAATTTGGTCGAGTTACGGTGCTATTAAATTAGAATGGGCTGCGAGCTACGGGCTTGAGACGCAAATCGTAGCTTGTTTTTAGAACGTTGGATTTGCAGCCCTGCGCACGATCAACCAGTGTAGACCGTAGTTACGGATTTAGACGGAGCCAATGAAAAACGAGATCGTCAGCGTTACGTCACTGAAAAAGGGGAGGTTGGAGTCCTACGGGCTTCAATTACAAGTTGTGATCAAACCCACATTCCAGAATAATGCAATATTAATAATGCCGTAAATATGATATTCTATTATATGCGAGTCACAGTATATGTATTATATAACAATAATACTTAAATCAAACATGATATAAAGTATTTTTTTTTGGCCGATTTGTGAGCTTGAGAATGTTGTGCTATTAATTCTAAGACCTAACATCACTTTCCCTTTAATATAAAATACAGTAGTTTGTTTTGATTTGCATTTACGGGCTACGTATTGGTCTTTATGCCCCTTGCGTGTCCTCTCCAGCACATGTTGGGATTCATTTGAGTGTTACGGGCTAGCTCGCGGGTGACTTTGTTGCAATTTAATAGCATGATTGGATTTGTAGCGGTTACGGGTTTGACAGATCAAAGGATTTGCTGGCTGCAAAATTCCACGTTCAAGTCCCATAGGCATTTTTCGGCCGTCCTGTGTCTTTACCTGCAATTCGTTGGTGGCCTGCTTTACGGGGCTAATTTAATAGCCGTAAGTCCTATATCAACGTTTATTAGGGCTGCATATGTCAGGAACAAATTTAATTAGAAACAATGCAAATGAGGACTGCTACTACAGGGAATGGACAAAATAATGAATTAACTAAATAATTTATTAATAGCATGGTCCTAATACGGAGTAAGGCCACCTTTTGCCTTGAGGAATAAAGGAGGTAGAAATCTGCTTCACACTCTGTGCTCCAGAAATTCCCATACAGGTTAATTTATGTTTAATCGTGTGACTGGTGAGGCCATTTTACTTCAACCACTCTTAAGTTTGTTTAGAAGTGTATATGGGGATCAATCTGGAATTTTAGGAATGTCATGAGAGAACAGTGTTTGATCTATAGGGTGCACCGTGCCAATATAAATGGCCTCTTTGGACCTAATGGCTCACATGATATGGCTGCCCATACTATTAAGGATCCCCAACAGTTGGCAGCAGCCATTTTAGGTTGTGGTCATCATTTGGCTTTCTCCAAATGCAAGCCCATCTGGTTTGGGAAATAAGATGAAAGATGACTCATCAGAACATATTACTTTTTCCCCATTGCTCAAGGGTTCAGACTTTGTGCTTCTTACACCAAGTTATTTATCTTTGAGCGTTGTACAGTTTGCGAATGACATCCCTGTTGTTGAGACAGGGTCAGAGAGTTGCCTATTCAATTCTGTGGTAACGTTTGGGGCTGTAAATTTCGTAAAATATAGCAATTATCCTGTGAAGTGGCTGTCTATACCCATATGTGAATTTTGACTTGCTACCACTGTTCTTCATTGATGATGCAGTTTGTCCATGTTTTCAAGATTGTTCTTCTTGACACATTAAATGATTCTGTAGTTTTTGTGACCAATTCAGGCACCAACTATTTGCCTCTTTAGAAAAAAAACATGGAAACCTTGATCTGATGGCAAATACTGCCTAAAAAGTCCCATCTGGTCTGCCCATTCTGTTTACCTAAAAGCTTGTATTAATTAAGGCTCAGGATTAGCATATTCTTAACTGTGTTTGACTCTACCACTAAATCTGTTCCACTTACTACTCTTGCTGTAGTACTTTCGGTCCTTTCCTGTTATGAGTACACAAGCACAGCGCCAGCACAGGCTGCATCAGTTGTTGGTGAGCATCCGCTAGATGTCGCTGCCGAGCTTTTGCTGCCGATGTCATAGCTTTAGGGTTAGGGTAAGAGTTAGGGGGTTAGTGTAAGGGTTAAGGTAAGGGTAAAGGTTTAAGCTTGGAAATGATGTACAATCTCAGCAGCGCGTACAAACTGTGTACAATTTCGTCTATGCCATCTAGCAGCCCCTTGCTGCAACTGCTGCTGCCACTGCTGGAGTACTAATGACAGGAAAGATCCATACTGTCTCACATTACTCTGTAATTGCCTCATGTTGCTCTAGAATCTCACAAAATAAAGTGCTATATATTAGATCTATTTTACAGCTGACAGATAATGTTAATTGACAGTCAACATTATATGACTCATCTTTGCAAGTGCATTTGTTATTGTGATTTATTTGCTTCAAAGTTAAACTCCTTTTTCATGAGGCATTTCTGTTACTTTGTTCATCACCCAACAATTTTGCAGTGGATCATAGCAGTACCTTTCGCTCCATATAACAAACTATGGGCCTCATTCAATTGCGATTTGGCCAATTGAATAGGGCCCTCTATAAGCACACAGCATATTTTTTTACAGAAGTTTTTAGTTAGTGAAGACCTTGCTTTTGGATAGAAGTTCACTAACTAAAAACATCTGTAAAAAAATATGCTATGTGCCTATATAGAGCCCTATTCAATTGGCCAAATCACATTTGAATGAGGCCCTATGAATAGTATTTATGGCTACTTTTAAATGAGTATGAGCACTATATAATCCATCTTATTAATTACAACAGAACTTATATATTCACTCGGTTTTTAGTAAAAAAATACCTGTATAATGTATGTAGGCTAGTAACACAATACATGATTTCTAACATAATAGTATAAAATGTCATATGAAGAACTAAATTAAGTAATTTGCATCTCCAGATGTTTTATTATACTAGCAGATCAATATACAGATACAAAATGTGTTGTTATTATTATGGGAATAGGCACTCCATCGTCACAGAAGACCTACGATAGTTGTGTGGTAGGTCTGCTGTTCATTTAGAGAAGGTAAAAATGCTTAGAGTATACAATAAAATGGATTTTCACTAATGTTTTACATATAACAAACCCCCATGGTGAGACATTGCAGTGGTAATGAAGAAAGTAGTGTAGTGATTACCGAGAGCTGTGACGGAGAAAATGTACGGTAGTTCTTGTAAGGCATCACAAAGCTTCTTGAACTAAAATGTGTAAAACAAAGTCTTGAATATATGTAACTAGGAGATTTGCCTGTCAAAAATGACGGGGATAAAATTGTAAGGCTGGCAATGCTGTTTGCCACACAATGCAAGGTTTTTGCTCCTCTGAGCACCAGTTACGTGGCGCGCGCTGACTGCCGTTGGTTTTATTTTCAAAGTCCCGCGTGCCTGGCGTAGTTCGTGTGTGTTACTGTCTTCGCCGTTGTGTATTTTCTAAGTTCTGAGCCTCGTCTTCATCCTTTTTTCCGTTTCATAATTTTTACGTTTTTTTCGGCTGCCATTTTTTCGAATTACCCATTTGAACCAACTGATTGCCTCGCGTGCTTCAACTGCTCGCCTTGCTTTGCGAGGCTCACAGTGCAATTGCAGCCTAAGTCCGGTGTACCTCAACTGCTCGCCTGGCTTCGGGAGGCTCGCAGTTCAATGAGCGTCTTTGGCGCTCATTGCAGCCTAAGTCATGCGTGCGTTAACAGCTCGCAGTTGCGTCCCTCGATGTGCGAGGGACGCAAAAGCGTGACCAACATTGCAAACGTCCCCAACACTGACAGCAAATAGAGACATGAAGCAGCCTTTCAGAAGAAGTGGTAAAGATAATAGTATAGTAATTAAAAAATGATTGGGCTATACTGAGGTAGTAGATAAAATGGTAAAAAAAGAGTTGTTTTTATGCGTGTGTATCAGTGCAAGCAGAGATGGAAATCTGTTTAAATATGATTTTGTATAATACAGAAAATACAGCATTTCGCTCTCGGTCACAAGCCCAGCCCTTTCTTGCTGTTGCTGCACTGATGTAAAGTACACAGTAGTAAGAGGAGTAATAATATAGCTGAGCACCCATCATTTGCTGCAGTGCTCCGCATTGTTATTCAGCTCATGCCTTCAGGTGCAGCAGTATTAGTGACTGACTGTAAGTACAGGATCGGAGCATCCATTCCCATCTAACCAACAGCACTGACAAGATGCACATAGTATGGTGTGAAGGTACCAGAGCATAATAAATGGAAAATAATATGAGTATAAACAGATATCATGTTAAGTATAAAGAGCTGGATATATTCATTATATTGAAACATTAATGAAAAAGAATGAAAGAATAGCATTGATATCCAGTGGCATAGATTCACTAAGGTCCACATTTATAGCAAGGTCCTACTTGTGAAGTGAGTGCTCAGGGAAATCACATTAACCACACTCATTTAAACCATGTTCATAATGATCACACGAGTGCAGTAGAGGGCAACTTGGTTCTATGAGGATCACTCACAGGCCTCTGAGGGCCCCAGTGGCACCCATGTCTTCTGCGGCCCCCAGGCCCCTGCAGATCCCCAGTGGCCCAGCGGATCCTGTATGGCCCCCTCAGGTCCTCTTCTGTACCCCTGTGCCCCCCTTTGGCCTCCTGTGGGCCCCTGCCACCCCTTAATGGCCACAGGGGCCTGCTGCAGGCTTTGTGGCCTCTTATGGCCCCCACAGAACACCCATGGGTCCCTGCGGCCCCTGATGGCCCCCTACAGGCCCTGTTGACCCCCCCCCCCCCCGCAACCCCCTGTGTTCCTCCTCAGCCTGTGCTATATGTATATGTACACTATATATATATATATATATATATATATTTAGACACAGACCCATATATATATATATATATATATATAAATATACAGTAGCTCACAAAAGTGAGTACACCTCTCACATTTTTGTAAATATTTTATTATATCTTTTCATGTGACACCACTGAAGAAATGACCCTCTGCTACAATGTAAAGTAGTGAGTATACAGCCTGTATAACAGTGTAAATTTGCTGTCCCCTCAAAATAACTCAACACACAGCCATTAATGTCTAAACCGTTGGCAACAAAAGTGAGTACACCCCTAAGTGGAAATGTCCAAATTGGGTCCAAAGTGTCAAAGTTTTGTGTGGCCACCATTATTTTCCAGCACTGCCTTAACCCTAATGGGCATGGAGTTCACCAGAGCTTCACAGGTTGCCACTGGAGTCCATTTCCACTCCTCCATGATGACATCACGGAGCTGGTGGATGTTAGAGGCCTTGCACTTCCCCACCTTCCATTTGAGGATGCCCCACAGATGCTCAATAGGGTTTAGGTCTGGTGACATGCTTGGCCAATCCATCACCTTTACCTTCAGCTTCTTTAGCAAGTGGTCATCTTGGAGGTGTGTTTGGGGTCGTTATCATGTTGGAATACTGCTCTGCAGCCCAGTCTCAGATGGGAGGGATCATGCTCTGCTTCAGTATGTCACAGTACATGTTGGCATTCATGGTTCCCTCAATGAACTGTAGCTCCCCAGTGTCGGCAGCACTCATGCAGGCCCAGACCATGACACTCCCACCACCAAAAGTATACATCTATACTGAGGAAAAGCAGTTGAAATAATCCCTAAATGACAGATAAACTGATAAGGCACAAAAAACACAAAAACACTGATATGAGATGAAACCCTCCATTTGAACGTAAACAGCGATGCAGAGAGAGTGGATGCTGCAGGGAATAAACACAACAGGAGGGGGCGGGCACAATTAATTTTTTGCACTTCCCAAACCCCTTCCCAACATCAAAGCAGTACATATATAAAATACTGTATGTATTAAATATATAGAAAAAATAAATACTGTATATAAATATGTGGGTCCGTGTCTCTCTCTCTGTCTCTCTCTGTCTCTCTCTCTGTCTCTCTCTCTCTCTCTCTCTCTTTATATATATATATATATATATATATATATATATATATTTATTTACATATATATAAATGTACATATAACATATATATATATATATATATATATATATATATGTGTGTACATATATATATATATATATATACATACATATATTTGTGTGTGTGTATATATATATATATATATATATATATATATATATATGTGTGTATATATATATATATATATATATATATATAACGTACGCATTTACATATACATCTATATATATATTACAGTACTACTTTCTTCCCTGACTGGTGCTGCACTCCACTTCTTGCTGTGAGAAGGGTCCACTGCAGGCCAGAAGGCCGAGGGGGGCCACAGAGGTCCGAGGGGGCCACAAAGGGCAGAGGGAGACCACAGGGAGCTGAGGGGGGCCGCTGGAAGACAGGGCCTGTAGGGGGCACAGGGGGCCCCTGTGGCCTGTGGGGGGCCACAGTGAGCTATAAGGGGCAGGAGGTGACCCAACGGAGGTCTGTGGGGGCCAAAAGGGGCCGTGGGGGCCACAGTACCTGATGGAGGCATGTGGGGTACTACAGGGAGCCTTAAGGGCTACAGGAGACGCATGGGAGGTCCACTGAGGCCATAAGGGGCCATGAAGGCCACTGAGCCAGGAGGGGTCACAGGGAGCCCCTAGAGAATGTGGGGGCCACAGTAGGCCACAGGGGCCCTACCAGAGGTCCGCGGGGGCCACAGGGGACATAGGGGACCTGCGGGGGTCACATGGGTCCTGCGGGGGTCACAGAGGTTCTGCGGGGGGCAAATGGAATCTGTGTGGGACACAGGAGATCCGTGGGGGTCACAGAAGACCTGCAGGGGCCACAAGAGGGCTGTAGGGGCCACAGTGGACCCACAGGAAGTTCAGGGGGCCCGCCTCTGTGTGTACTCACTTTTGTGAGATACTTTATATATATATATATATATATATATATATATATATATATATATATACAGTATATACAGTATATATATATATATATATATATATATATATATATATATGTACTGCATTGATGTTAAAAGGGGCTTCAGGAAGGGCAAACAAATATTGTGGCCACCTATGCACTAGCTCCACCACTGCCCTCACCCACCTGAATGTTAATTAGTATTAATAAGAGATATCAGCAATAGTAATCAAAGCACTAGCATATTCCTGTAGTTATTTAAACAATTGCTTGATATAAAGCACTAGCATATTCCTGTAGTTATTTAAACAATTGCTTGATATGATACCACTGGGACTTGTATACATTTACTAAAAGTCAATTTTATATTGTATTGTGTGAGAGCATAATGGTACCTTATTAGGCTTCACAAGTGACACAGCAAAGGTCCCAGTTAAGACATTGCACAAATATCTCCTAAAGTATTTTATATTTTAGGTTGAAGTGTTAGTATTGTGTACATACACACAGCTAAAAATAAAACAAATAGAACTTGATGAAGATAATAAAGATAATAATTAAATTACCTCCATCTTTAAAAGACCAGTGCACAATAATTGTATGTATATCTTCCCAGAATGCTTGTAATAACTGTTTTTCGTAATTCTGAGCTGGAAGCAGGTTTTTTAACTTGTTTTATACATTCAAATGTGAACACAGATGTACTATTTATTTACTGTACTACTGTACGGTGGAGGGCTTCTAAATGATTGCCCGCCATATTATAAATGATTGCTTTGGTGAACTACCTACTCATAAAAACCACAACACAGGCTGAGATCCCGCTCCATGCTGATGACAGCCACTTGAAACAGTTGTACATGGATAGGATACTCAACTTGTGTTTAATCCAACCTTTGCTTTGCATTAAAGCTGTTTAATGCAGCATGCATAAGTTAAAGGAAGCCATGTTTGATAATGGCTATGGATTGAACAGCGAGGCATTTGTGGGCACATTTGCATGTCCCAGCTCAGCTTCCCAGAATGCAGTGTAATAACTGTTTTTCTATGAATTCTTAGCTGGAAGCAGGTTTTTTTACTTGTTTTAGTCATTCAAATGTGAACACAGATGTATATACAGTAAATATATATATATATATATATATATATATATATATATATATATATATATAGTTGAATAATCAGTGTATTGCAGTATATGATGGTACCTTTTTTATTTGACAAACATATTAATTTATTATGACAAGCTTTCGGGAAATAACTTCTCTTTATCAAGTCTTGAAAGCTTGTCATAATAAATTAATATGTTTGTCGAATAAAAAAGATATCACCATATAAGGCAATACTCTGATTGTTCAACTAGATTACTGAATGACAATCACGGCTTCCTCGCTCTTTATATATATATACTAGGAAATTGCCCGTCAAAAATGACAGGAGTAAAATAGTAAGCCTGTCAATAGTGTTTGCTACACAATGCGAGGCTAACAGACATCTGAGCACTTTCTAAGTCCCTGGGGCTAGTTTTACATCCTTCAGCCTCGTTTTCTTCGTGTTTGTGTATTTTCGGCAGCCATTTTTTTTCTGCGATTTTCGTTGGTGAAAAAATGCCAAATATGCCTTAAATTAACTTGCAACCTCACTCACAGGCTCCCTGGCTCTCCCCCTGTGCTGTGTGTGAGTATGTAAGTTAATTTATGGCATATTTGTTTTTCCAGTCTTTGCAGTTCTGTGGTTCGGGCGTTAAAGTCGTATTTTTGCGAGGCGTACAATGCATGTACGGTTTTCGGTCCTAAGTTGTACGGCTCGTAAGGCACGCGTGCCTAGACTGCTAGCCTTGCTTTGTGAGGCTCGTAGCTGCGCCAAAGTGCCACGGGCCTCGCAATGAGCTAATTGCAGCTTTAGTCCCTTGTGACGGCTCGCAGTTGCAGCCCTATGGGCTGCAAACGGCAAAGTACCGCATGCCGCATTGCAATAAGCGCCTTCGGTGCTCATTGCAGCCTAAGTCCTGCGTGAAGGCTTGCCTCACTTCGTGAGGCTCGCAAAGTGTGACCAACGTCATAAGTATTCCGCACAACCCCGCAGATCCACAACTATATATATGATATATATATATATATATATATATATATCCCCTTCTGGATCTCTATCTTGTCGTGGTGAAAGGGGCTTGTGTACCTCAATGAAGCTGAAGCTATGAGCTATACCATGTAGGGCAGGTCATAGCAGAGAGGTCAGACAAATCATAGTCCACTGGAGAAGGAACTGGCAACCCACTTGAGTATCTTTGCCATGAAAACCTTATGGATAAGCACAACCAGACACAAGATGTAACCAACGTGCTGCGTTCCATAGGGTCAGAGAGTGTTGGACACAACTGAACAAATAAGATATATATATATATATATATATCTAAATAAACGTTAACTCTGACTAAGAGCATAACTAAAGCAAGAAAAAAAATCACTTAGTTAATAAGAAAAAAATGTTGAAGTGTCTGCAGGACTGTTCAAAAATCCAGGTTCTCCAAAAACATGTTTTATGCCCATGACTTACACAACTGCTAATATTGTTAGTTTTGTACATGACACATGACTTGACAAAGAAGTGTTTTTTTTTTCTTGAACTGCAATGGAAAAATCTGAGAAGGACATTAGACAATCTTCAAATAAAATATAAAAGTTGCACATTACAATATATTTGATTATTTTCTGAATACTGTATTATCTGTAGGAATCGGTAGCAGTGAGAGGGTTACGTTTTCTTAGGCACTCCTCATCCAGCCGTCTTCTTTTACGCCCTCCCTTTTGAGTGATGTCAACAAGATGACACAATGTGCTGAGCAAGGGATTCCTTTCTCTTACATTGGAAAACCCCTCCCTTCTCTTTTACTTTCCCTGCATGGTCACCTGGTGCATGGTGATTCACATGACATCACTAGCAACTGAGGACAGATTAAAATAGAGTGACAAGTCCACTTGTGATATTGGTATCAAATATAAAAAAAAAATTCTTGTTGAGGCTAGTTGCATTTATTTTAGGAAGCTGATTCTGTCTTATGTTAATGCATTTTACAATGTTATTGTACAAGGTGCCCTTCTTTGCTTAAGACTCGATTTTTAATACATTTGTTGTGAAGAATGAGGCAGTCATATTGCTGTTATTATATTTGATGGGCAGACAGTACTTTACATTTAAATATTTAATACAATTTCCTAGATTAAAGAATGAAGCAGAGTGGTAAATGCTAATTCAGATCTCTGATATTTCGATGAGATTGTGGCTCTGTCAGGGGTCAGACCCACAGGGAATGAGGTGATCCAGATCAGTAGTCTGCAGGAACAGGCTGCCTGACACTTAAACCTGCTGCTGGCTCTCATCACGTTGTTAAATTGGGGAAGTGGTGACAAGGCAATAGGATGTTGCTTTGGATCCAATTGCACAAGGTGATTAATTTACAGCCTTAGCAGAAAGATGCTGTGCAGGAACTCAATCGAGCCCTGCAGAGAGACGTTAGGAGGTGGCAGTTTCCCTAGACGCAGTGAAATGTGGCACTGCTGCATTGTAGTGGAGGAGAAGCAATGTGATTGTCCATATGCATTTGTACAGTCTCTCTCCATGTTAAACACTGAATCCCTCTCCTTTCACTGAATGCCATGTTTATATTTTAATTCAGTATATTTTCCATGTTCACCCTGCATTTGTTAGTCTTCCACTTGAGTATATCCATTACTCTGAATTAAAAAGCACATTTAGATACTATTCCACATGTAATGTCCTGGCTCTGTGCTTCTCCATTTTCCCTTTTTGCTGTCATCCATGATTTTACGCAGCACATCCAATCTGTGTACTTCCCTTTCTCCTCTATCTCTCCCCGTGTCTATCTCAATCTATTGCTCTCTCTCTTGCTCGCTCCCCACTTGGCACATTAGAAGTGCAGCTTCAGCATAGCTACGGTGGCAGACTAATAAATCTGCAGTAGCTCCCCAGCCGGATCCACTGCACCAGATTTATAGCAGCCTCCAGATGATTATGCCAGAGGCAAAACGACTTGGCTAAATAAGTGAACCAAAATGTCACCTTATAGATCCCTGTCCTGAATGAAACAAGTGTCTGTAATGGTGGATTTACTGTAGGGATTATGTTTAATGTAAGTCCCTCTTTTCATCCGCAAACAAGCAGCATGTGGTTAGAGTCTAACCGTTTCGTCGATGTCCACACTGCCATCTAGTTTTGGATTATCTACCAATATTCTGTTCCAATCATCTATTTGTTCCCTGTTGTACACTATCTCTCTAATCAATGGCGATCGAGCAACTGTAGACTCTTCCAATGTATCTCATGTGGCCAGTAGTTTATGGATTTGGTGTAGAAAGGAAGATTATCTCGCTAGCAGATATGTTACTTTCCATCCAGCAGCTACATCTTTTTTGGAGATGCTTTCTTTGTTGAAAATTAAAAAGAGGCCATGTTAGGAGGTTAGCATAAAATTCTGTTCCAATCATCTATTTGTTCCCTGTTGTACACTATCTCTCTAATCAATGGCGATCGAGCAACTGTAGACTCTTCCAATGTATCTCATGTGGCCAGTAGTTTATGGATTTGGTGTAGAAAGGAAGATTATCTCGCTAGCAGATATGTTACTTTCCATCCAGCAGCTACATCTTTTTTGGAGATGCTTTCTTTGTTGAAAATTAAAAAGAGGCCATGTTAGGAGGTTAGCATAAAAGACTCCTAAGTGGCAATAAGTCCTGCTGAACAAGAATACAACTGTTTGAACTAATCTACATTGAAAAAACAAAATGGTGGTTTTTCAATGGCCTTCCAGTAACATAATGCTTTAATCTATGGAGTCATATAATGCCAGGGAGTGCGATGTGACTGAATCTCCTTTAGATTGTACGTTTGCAAGTTTTCAATCTTGTAAGGTGTTTTAGGGAAATCCTATGTACGTGTGATTTCAAGCTCAAAGACAGGGTCCTCCATTCTTTTGCAGTGTGTAAACATTGATTTTGATTTAACGTCTGTATAGCGCTGTGGAATATGTTGGCACATTACAAATAAAGGATAATCTTGCTAACAGATAAATAGTCATCACACCAGGTCCAGGTTCATCATAAGGCAAGTTTGAAATAAATGATTGAAATGTTTCCTTACATTTACGAGAGTATCTGGATTTATTTATCTTCCATTGCAATGTCAATATTTAGAAGCACACCAAATGGGAAGGAGGTATGCAAGGGAATAATAAAAAAGAGAGAAAATGGAAATAGACCGTTGGAAAAAGTTGAGAGAGGGAAAGAGATAAATGTGAATAGCAGGAGGGGGCAGATATTTAATAGATGTAAGAGAAGGGAAAGTAGTAAACAGAAAGAGTAGAGGTGCTCATCTGAGAAAGAAAAATACCTCAGTGGGTTTTTTCTATATGTCTGGTTACCTACTCAGAGAGCAGCCTCTTTAAGCTCACTTGTGCCCTTCACAGGGAGATATATCCTGTAGTATATAAGTCTGGTCTCACTCAGAAGAGTGACCCAGCCCCGAAATACCAGGCAATTCTCCCTGAACAGGAGAAACAGCAAACACCAGATGCGTTTCGGCCTTTATGGGCGTCTTCAGTGAGGTGCAGCTGTACTCCCTAAGGCACAGTGAGCAAGGAGTCCACGTCTGATTCCCCTATCACCCATAAAGTGAAAAAATCTAACAAAAAGATTAGAGGTGCTCATCTGAGAACAAACAATATCTTAGTAGGATTACTCTATAGGTCTGGTTAACTACTCAGAGAGCAACCTCTATTAGCTCACTTGAGCCCTTCACAGGGAGAAATATCCTGTAGTGTATCAGTCTGGTCTCACTCAGAAGAGTGATCCAGTTGCGAAATACCAAGCAATTCTACCCTGAACAGGAGAAACAGCAAACCACAGACGCGTTTCGATCTCTGTGGGCCTCGTCAGTGAGGTGCAGCTGTACTCCCTAAGGCACCGTGAGCTAGGAGTCCACGTCTGGTTCCCCCTATCACCCATAAAGTGAAAAAAATCTAACAAAAAGAGTAGAGGTGCTCATTACTCTATAGGTCTGGTTACCTATGCAGAGAGCAGCCTCTTTTAGCTCATGTGTTCCCTTCAAAGTAGTAAACAGGACAGGTAAGATGAAGTAAAGGTAGAGAAGTGAAAAAGGTAGAAAGGAACGAGCCAGAGAAAAGAGCAAAGAGTGAAATTGGGGACAATGAAGGTCTGAAAGCCAGAACTCTGAATCTTCTCGATATTCTTGTGACCAGTACACCCTCGTATATACTCTCGTTTCCAAGTATATGTATCGAGAGCTACTTAGCATTACATGCATGTACAGAATTGGCACTGGCGGCAATAAAGCAAATGTGGAGCAGCTCACTCACACATCAGAATAGCTGAGGTAAACATAACAACAGATGAGAATCTCATTCCCAGCACCTTCCAGGAAATATAACAACTTGTACAGCCATAAAACCTTTCCACTTCACTGATCTGCGGCTGTGTGCTGGATACAATATTCTTCGGCATTCAGCTCTCACTGACAGCAGGGGGATTCTGTATATTGGAGAACATTTCTTTCATTTTTTCTCGCTGCTTTGCAAGCCAGACATATTTAGCAGTTATCATCCAGCAGCAAGGGACTTGTGCATTTTTACTCCATTTACAAGTAATCTCCATATGCTCCTGGATTATCATATATATGTAGATATAGTAGCAAATAAATCTGTTTGCATTGGATTTGGAAGAGTTGGACCTTACTTCTGATGCGTATTCTTCCTTCCCATGGAAGTCATACCGAAATCTCTAGCTATGATTGTCTCTCGTTCCTTTTCTTATCCACCTCACTGCTGTGTCCACTCTTGCCATGGCTGCCTGTCTTTCCCTGTATGTGAGCTATCACTACCTCCTTTATCTTGGTTGTGTATCCCTTGCTTTACCATGGCATTTTATCTTCTCTGGATGTCATTCTCTTCCCTTACTCTGGTCATCTTTCTCCTCCTTACCTTGGCTTTCGGTCATTTTATGGCTAAATCTCTTGCCAACAACTGGCATTCGCCTCTCCTCCTTTAATCTGGTTGTCTTTCTGCCCGTGCGTTCAATAGCAGCTGCTGGAAGAGTCTACAACTCTTTTACGCACTTGATCAGCCAGTAAAAACCAGGAAATGGACCATGTTTATGCTGCCACACTTTCACTTAGAGAGACATAAGAGATTAATGTCAACACTTACTAACCATTCTATCCCATGATGCAAAACTTGAATTGTCTGCAATTTGTGCTTTAGCTGCGCTTACTAAACTAGTCCAATTACTTTACGTGGTGCATTTATCTGTTTAACAAATTTTAAATTAAAAAAGTTGATGTGTGTTTTTTTGTGTGCATTAAGCCACTGTATTAAATAGAGGTATAAGACACATCGGCAACCAATAGCCTGCTTCGCTAGGTCTCCAGTGTTCTATTATATGGTCACAGTTATACCATTGTGCCCCTACAGCTGAATCCCTTAATTCCATACCCCATCTCACAAACTGCTGAAATGTATACATTGCCTTATTCTCTGCTTATTATACAGTAGACCTCAATGCTTAAAGGGACATGGAAGGTTTCTGGTATCACTAGGAATATAATAGTACCTATAAGTTTGTTTGTTTTTCCTAGAATCTTACAAATAGGTTTCCCCCCTTGGTATCCCATGAATACAATGTACTTTGAAGTGCAGGTTGTGCAGTGTCTCATGGGAGGCAATCACTGGCAACATTCTGAAACATGCTGCTTGCGAGAGGTCACTCACAGGCTAACTTGAAACATTGCATGTCACAGCCTGCATATTCATGTGCAGCATGAGCTACAGAGGGCACATTCAAATAAGTACAACTTCTATAATGTTAGGCAGAAAGAAACACAGCTTATAAGCACTTCTTAATAAATTAAAATACATAAAGGTAAATAGATACATAGGTATATGATATTCCTAGTGAAATCCAGTAACCGTCCATGTCCCTTTAAGTCGGCATGCCGAACTTCGCGTGCTGGACACCAGCGCGCCGTCATCAGAGCGCAGTAAACTGAGCTCTGATGACGCTCTGCACTCCAGCCTGCCAAGAGGCTGCCAAGGCTAAGGTAAGGGGCTATATATTTGTGGGGCAGTGGGACTGGCATGTGTAACACCCTTACCTTAGCCTTGGCAGCCTCCAGTAAATATGAGATGGGGGCCTCTTTTGCAGATGGGAGGCAGGCTGGCATTCTATTTATCCTACTCCGAACTGCTGGCGGGAGCGCAGAGCATAATCAGGGCGCAGTTTTATGCGCCCTGATGACGGCGCGCTGGTGTCTAGTGCGCGAAAGCCGTGCCACCCTTTAAGTCAGTTGAGCAACATGAAAAGCCACAGTGGTATCCATTATACATGAGATAGGCAGAACTTTTTGCTACTCTTGCTCATTATATTTTGCTTTATCCCAGTTTATGCCAATAGAAAGCAATTACCATCACAGCCCTATTAAATTCGAAGCCCGTGGGGCCTTCGGCATACCCGCAAAGGCTGCAGGCTTGAAATTCGGTTGCGTTACAGAGCTACTAAATTCCACCATGCCACGAGTTATGGGCCAGAGACGCAAAATCGTAAACCATTATTGGGCACATTGGATGTGCGGCCGTGAACATGATCAATTAAAGGTTAGATTCAAAGCCTTACTGGTTTCAATTACGGATTTCGATCAGACGCATATTCCAGAAATAATGCAATAATAATAAATCATTTAATATGATATAGTCCATGCGAGTTCCATTATATGTATTAACACATTGATTGCTAAGATCGATATAACACGGAAATTAAACAGAAATAAAAGTATTTAATATTGCAGATTTGCGAGCTTGAGAATGTTGTGCTATTAATTTTAATACATAACATGACTTTCCCATTAATTATAAGTACAGTATTGTGTGTATATTTGCATTTACAGTGCTACGGATAAGACTTTATCCCCCTTGCGAGTCCTTTCTTATACCCGTTGGCTTTTTGGCTCTATTTGCGGGTTACGCGGTTGAACGCCAGTGGATTCATAGCAATTTAATAGCGAGTTTCGAATGTATCAGTTATGAGCTTGACAGATCAAAGGATTTCGACATCCCATAGGGTTTTTTCGCACTCAATCTGCAAATCGTTAGAGGGTTGCTTTGTGAGGCTAATTTAATAAGACTTGCGGGCTACGTTACAGGCTATGGTTTTTACACGTTGAGGTAATATAATAGGGCTGAAAATGTGATAACAAATATATAAAGGTAGATATGCAGTAAGAGAGAAACATGCAATGGGAGTTAGACATGCAATGTTCTGCTTGTTAAATGCAACTCATCATGCAAGAGCCTATGGATGACGAAGAAACATGGGTACCAATAAATGTGAAAAAGTCACCCCTAATATTAACAATACCCATTTCATGCAGAATCATGAGCTACGACAAACTGTAAATAATATATGGGTTGAAATGTAATGGGGGAAAAAGGACCTACACAGCGCTCCACGTTATTGTTCGTGTTTTTATGTCTTTAAAGACGCTCAAAATGAAAGTGATCACATTGTGTTATAGTTTCCTTCCTTTACTGTGGCTGCCCTGATGATCTTGCATGCTACATTATGAAGCTTGTACGGCCACTCTGTGGTGGCTTGTTGTAGTACACACCCAGCTATCAATTTGTGGCAGCGTACATTCGCTTTTTTCTTGGAGGAGGTAATAGTGAGGCATATCATTTACATGCACATTCAAGAAAACCCAGTGTGCTCAATAGAGTAATCTTGATCAAGTGTTTATTTTGCCCAATGGATAAAGAGAACCGGAGTGGAGGTAGCCTTTAAACCTACTCCAGAAAGAGGGCTAAGATGGACTTGTAGTTTGATGCAAAGGCAGACAAGCTGGTAGAATCAGATACAATACGAATATCTATGTAAAATATGTATACTTTAAATACACATTAGACAGGTCCTCTACCAACATGATTTTTAGATACTGTTTACGCTTATTTTCTCTGTGGGTTTCCATTGAAGGGTCCTTGTCTACTGTTATTCCTACCGGATATCGGTTTGCTGCTAGGTTACATATTATTATTGTGGATTTTTCTTAATAACTTGTATTTGCTACATGTACTTACCCTCGGACTATGAAATTAACTACTCTGCATTGCTTCTGGCTCCTGGATTTCAACTATGAATCATTTTAGAACATAAACAGGAACATTTGCTGTCATTGTTAAAGGGACACGGAGTGGTCCTTGTTTTTAATATTAAAATGAACTACGTCCAGGTTTACAAGTTAGAGTAAGTGCATGTTAATAAAAGGATGTTTAAATATGCAAATAAATACCCTGTTTAGTAGTTTATTTTAAATTAATTAGAAACAGGAAACCTTCTAGGCCCCTTTAAACTCCAAATGATACCTAGGTTAAAAGATCTTTGACATGGGCTTGTAGGTCTCTCCTGTCCTAGTGGAGAATCATCACAACTGGTTAAATCAACATCTGCCCACGTTAGGTGTATATATTTAAATTTGAGTGTGTACATAGAGACAGAAGGGTATGTTGACAAAATCTAGGTAATCATCCTGTTGATACAGCCCCAGGGTTGTCAAGTCAAGCGAAGAACATCTAGGGTTACATGAGGATTGCAAGAAACTGCTCTCTTTGCTAAAAGCACATACATATTTTACAGACTTGTATTTGGAATCAAATCTTAGCAAATGACTTAAAACAACCACATTTGGCATTGTGTCCTTTGACTTGAGGAACTATCTAGCTTTGTCTTGAACCTTATTTTATTTTCTGCAGAAGGAAGTGCTCATTGGTAAAATGAAGAATAAAATTACAGTTCTTGCAGTTTCTCAAGGGCTTGGCTCGGAATCAATGAACTGCTCAATATTCATTGACTGCAGAACTATTGCAAACACCTTCAGCAGTTTTACCCATCCTGCCTTTGTTAACTTGATCACTTGTGTACTTCTTTCTTGGTGCAGCAGATAGAAACTGAGGTAAGGAGGAGGTTATAGTTGCAATGCTGTCATATTGACAGACTATCATAGATTTATTGTATTTGTAGCAATATACTAGTTTAGTTTGTGCAGTAGCAGACACCTACAAATATGTTGCTTGGGACATCTACAAATAATAAGTCTCTTTTTTCAGGGAAATGCAATCTACCTTTATATACACTCACCTAGTAGCATACGATAGTGCACACTGTGCTGTTTCTCCCCATAAACAACCCACCTCTCTCTTTATTGACTCTATTGTGCACTTCTATTGTTCCATTTTCTTCTCCTGTGCTCCTCCCAGCATTATATGCTCACTAGCGACTTGCCCATCAAAAATGACGGCAATAACATCTGAAGCCTGGCATTGCTGTTTGCTACACAATGCGATGTTCTCCCCCCTCTATCTTGCGGGCCTCGCGATGAGAGCCTTCAGCGCGGCTTCGATCAACCCTCAACTGTTGTGCCTCCACAATGAGCGCCCTCTACGTTACGTGCCTCGCAATGAGCGCCTTCGGTGCTCATTGCAGTCGTTGGCCAACCAGCAACCCCTGTCCTCACTCTCTCCCCCCCATGTCTCTTTGCCCCCTCCCCTGTTTTTTTTCCCCTTTTCTCCCTCCCCTGTGTCTCTTCCCCCCCCCTCTCTCACCCCTGTGTCTCTTCCAACCCCCACTCCCTCCCCTGTGTCTCTTTCCACCCTTTCTCCCCTCTCCATCTGCTGTGTCTTTCTCCCCCTCCCCCCTTTCTCCCCCTTCTCCCTCCTCTGTGCTCCTGTTTGCATTTACGGGTGTGAGATTAGCTTGCAACCTCACTTACAGGCTCCCTGTCTCTCCCCCTGTGCTCTGTGAGAGGTTGTAAGTTAATTTTGTACTAATTGGCGTCTTTTGCCAGTCTTCCAACAGCTTCCGAGTTACGAGCTTGAAAGAAATGGCGGCTGTTAAACTCATCAGCCGTTTTGAGCCTCTCCCCCCTCAAACCAGTCACATAGGGGCCTTCGGCGCTCATTGCAGGCCCCTTCAAGCCAGTCACATACGGACCTCGCAACGAGCGCCTTCAGTCTTCGACCTTCGGCGCTCATTGCAGCCCCTGTCAAACCCTTAACTTTCAGGCCTCACGATGAGCGCCTTCGGCGCTTATTGCACATGCGCAAGCCCGTAGCTTTTAACATTGCATGACGTCAACTCGCAATTACGACAACTATTATAGTTGATGGCTCAGAGTGAATGGTGTGTCAGCACAGTGTACTACCAGTAGCTGCATTTTCACAAGTACCTTAATCAATATTTGCCTGCCAAATGGGTTATATTACCCACTCTTTACCAAGGTGCATCTAAAGATGCAACCACAAGCAGTACAGCTTTTTGTTTTCCACTTGCAGTCTAAGTAGGTTGAGTACATAAGAACACTGACATTTTTTTCAGTTTACTTGATCTTAACAATATTACATGTGTAATATTCTATTAATGTATTACAGTGGCCCTTCAACTGTAGTAAGATGACACCTTTTAATACAAGATGTAGTTGTTTTTTTAAGTGGATTAAAGGATACAAACTTTTTTAAACACAGGCCAATCTTGGGAATAAACAGAGTTTCACATCTCTGCACTTTTAAGTTGCCCTTTATTAATGCAGGCACGTTTTGAAATATAACATAGTCATAAAAAGGCATCATGTTATCAAAAGCCTTTGAATATAATTTGGTTACATTTCAATATAACTACTTACATTTCTTTAAACAAGCATATATACATATATACACATGTGGCCCGGTTGGAGATACCACCAGTGCATGTGGTGCAATGCCCTGGAGCCACGCCTGGCTTCCACGCCTGGCCCCAAGCCCCTCTGGGTTCCTTCTGGGTTCTGCTTTTGTTCCCCCAGGTTCCCCCTTTGCCCCATCAGTCTCATTACATTCCCCTCTCGACTGATTCCTATTACTTCTCTGCCTGCGCCTTCTCGTCTAGGCATGGAATCCTGAATTACATCACGCATACGTTACGTCATTCGAGATTCCCTGCCTCACCTGGAACAGGCGCCGGCAGGTGAGGCAGGAAAGCCTTCAAGAGGGGGATGCGATGAGACTGAGGGGAACCAGGTGGAACCCAGTGGGGACCAAGGGGAACATAGGCAGGATGGGTGAGCCCTACCCTACTGATCCACCAATTAACTAATATATATATATATATATATATAACTATTATATATATATATATATATATATATATATATATACACACATATATATATATATATATATATATTTACTAGCTCCGCCACTGACATGCGTGGCAGGAAAAAATACTTACAGAATGTAAATAATTGCAATGATATTTAATCACAATGTGCTTTCACAATGTACTTGCTTTATGATGTCCCTTTAATTTTGCAGTATGTCTGTCATTGCCAGTGTTTAGCTCCTATATTTTTCCTACTGTGTGACATGCAACAAAAATGATCTTTCTAATTTTTAATTAGATGCATCTTGGTAGAAAAAGCAAGCAGAGAACGAAGCTATACAGAGAGGTTAGCAACAGACAGAGTAAACGGAAGAATGAGAACTGAGGCATCTTAAAGAAAAGATGCAAAATGGTGCATAGTCTGAGCTGGTGAATCTGATTTGGAGATCAAGGTACCTGTGCTGGTCATTGAGACCTTTTATGTTGGTCCTCAGGGTGAAAGAGGGGTAGGAGAAGGGTGATAAATAGAGATTATAATATTAAGCCATTAGTCACAGATCATCCATTGAAACACTGATTTACATTTAACATACTCCACTGAAATCAGTGCAGAGCTAAACAAGCAAACTTTTCAAAAGCAAACGCATGAGAAAATAGAATATTTTTATTATACAGCAGTAATAACAATTTTGACAGCTAAACTGTTCATTATATTTATGTGAAATATATCACTGGCCCTTTAAATACAATCTTCCCAATAAAAAAATATATATCTTAATGGGTATTGCTATTGGTCAGATTTACTGAACAGGAGAATATATGTGCCCACCTATTATTACAAGGCTATCAGCAATGGACGTTCAGTACTTTTACTTTCATCCTGTATCAGTTTATTATAGCTTTCACAAAATCTACACTCTGCTTTTAAAGAAAAAGGAGCAAACAGCATCCTTTGAATTTTATTATATGACTTCTTAACCCTAGCAGATTACAAAGAGTCACTAATAAGTGTATAATAGGACACATTCGTTTTTAACCACAATGAATCCACATATTGGCATCCCAAAGGAACGGTGCTTCAGTGCTGCAGGGGATTAAATTATTGATTGCTAGTTTTAATAACATTTGCGGTTATCTATTGTTTAGTGAATGTGTGCAATTTCATTGCCCTCCTATAGGGTATACGAGGAGGTGGGATCGCTCTGGCTGGATATTAAAACATATTTAATGTACAGAATTTGTATAGGAGATGGTGACAGATATACAGAGACTACATACTTTGGAGTGATCTAACCGTCAATCGTGCAAAGCTGTCAGAGCTCACACTATGGTTGGTCCATAATAAGTTGTGCCCCCTAGTGGGCACTGGGCTATTGTGCATTTTGACAGAAGGTTAAAGCAGCCCTTACACATTCTTATAACCCAACTTTTCTCCTGGAGGTCAGTGCTACAATTTTAAAAACAATGTCCTGCTCAGTGATATTGATGTAGTGCTTCATGATCTCTGATTTACCATAAAGAAAGACCAGCAGAAATAATCCCCATCAATAACCTTCTCCTTGAAATTGTGGGACCGACTTAAAGAGATATTCAACACATTTTTTCACATATCGCCAAAGTTGTCTTGTATGAAAAGAATATTAAGTAAAATCTTAAGTAAAACTGCATTGAAACTAACAGGAATGGCATACAAATGTCTGTAGATTTTAGTGGAAAACAAGTATGCCTCATATATCTAGACTATTTATTGTTGGATGACAAGGGCAAGCCCTCAGAGAACATTTGAATCAGTTATTTTCTGCTTTGAGGCTATCATTTAAAAAAAGAAAATATGTGATACATTCTCAAATAATCTCTTTCAGAGGCAACAAAGAGAACATGCTTTCAATTTCACTTTATGGAAAAGCACCCTTGGATTTGTTACTATATGATCCTTATATCTGAAAACGAAATATCCCTCTTGACTACTATAACAACCGGGTTGGCCCCAAAACCTCCTGCCTTCTGCTACAGAAATATACCCCAGGATCACAAGAATTTGGGTTACTCTGTACTCAACATGCCAATCAGGACTTCCATCAGGAAATCAGGAACCAAGGGTCACAGGATCAGCATAACCAGTACCATCTGCTCTTCAGTATGCTTTAAAGGCTGAGGAGTTAAATCCTATCCACAGATGTAATCTGGTCCAATTCTTTCTAGGACTGCAGCAGAGGTTCAGGATACTAAGTGTCAATAGCTAATAGTTACTGGTCTATCCTTGTTCTATGATAGATCATTCCCTCAATAATGAAAACATATGTTGCTTATGTGTTGTCAAACAGAGCAATTCTCTCTTTATTGTTCCACACTCACATGTTTAAACAGTATATTAACCAATCAACATTAGTCCCTTCCTTGGATAAACAAGAACTGTTCAATCCTGTTAATCCCTTTGACTGACCATGTGGTTTGACAGACTTGGGCCTATCCTGTCAGCTTCTGCCTCTCGGTGCCTATAAGTCTTCTGATGTTATCTCACTGGCTTCCCTTGTCATGATTTGAACACCATGGGGGGGGGCAATAAACTAGCTTGACTCAGAGACTTGGTGTCTGGGCAGATAGACTAGGCTTTTATCCCACATGGGGAATAACAAAAATTGTAGTGATACTAGCAAGATGGGGTACTAAATACTAACATGGCAGCATCATGGAAAATAGGAATTCTTCATTTTTCTAATCATCAACTTGTTTCTAAACTCCAACAATGTAGTCGTAGTGTTGTTGCTACACAGTGAATTGTGAAGGGTCCAGTAATTACTACTTCAGTTAACCAAATTGTGAAATAAAGCCCAACAATAATTACTACTAAACTAATATCTTCTATATCTAGCCCCTAGAAGTAACTGTCTTCTCTAGGTAACAACAATTACCGTATATACTCGAGTATAAGCCGACTCGAGTATAAGCCGAGGCACCTATTTTACCACAAAATACTGGGAAAAATGAGTTACTCGAGTATAAGCCGAGGGTGGGAAATGTGCTGCCCTCTGTGTCCCTCTTGTGCCCCCCTCTTGTGTGCCCTTTTCTTGTGTCCCCCCTCTCTCTCCTCTGTGTCTCTTCTCCCCTCTCCCTCCCCTGTGTCTCTTCCCCCTTCTCCCTTCCCTGTGCCTCTTCCCCCTCTACCTTCCCTTTGTCTCTTCCCCCTCTCTCTCTTCCCTATGCCTCTTCCCCCCTCCCTTATGACCCTCCTCAACCCCCCTCCTCATCCTCCCTCCTCATCCTCAACCCCCTCCTCAACCTCCCTCCTCATCTTCAACCCCCCATACTCAATCCCCCATCCTCATCCTCAACACACCCTCCTCATCCTAAACTACCCTCCTCAGCCCCCCTCCTCAACCCCCTCCTCATCCTCAACCCTCATCCTCCCTCCTCATCCTCAACCTCCCTCCTCATCCTCAAACTCCCTCCTCATCCTCAACCCCCCTCCTCAACCTCCCTCCTCAACCCCCCCTCAACCTCAACCCCCCTTCTCAACCTCAACCCCCCCACCCTCTTCCTCAACCCCCATCCTCAACCCCCCTCCTCATTCTAAACCCCCTCCTCAACCTCCCTCCGCAACCCCTTCCTCAACCTTAGCCCCCTCCTCAACCCCCCTCCACAACCTCAACCCCCCTCCTCAACCCCCCCATCCTCAACCCCCATCATCATCCTAAAACCCCCTCCTCACTTTACCTCTCTTCATCCTAAACACCCCTCCTCACTTTACCCCTCTAAATAATTCCCCCTCTCCCTTTGCCCTTACTTACCTCAATCTGCAGCTGCTCCTCCGCTCCTCCACGCTCCTTCCTGCGTCTTGACCCAGCCAATGCTAATGACGTGGCGCGCATGTGACGTCACGTCATTAGCATATGCCGGGTCCAGACGCAGGAAGGAGCTTGGAGAGCGGAGGAGCAGCTGCAGATGAGGTAAGTGAGGGGAAAGGGAGAGGGGGAGGTATTTAGAGGGGTAAAGTGAGGAGGGGGGTTTAGAATGAGGAGGGGGGTTTAGAATGAGGAGGGAGTTAGAGAGACATGGGGGGTTAGAGAGACACAGGAGGAGGGTTAGAGAGACACGGGGGAGGGTTAGAGAGACACGGGGGGTTTAGAGATACACGGGGGGGGGGGGGGGGGGAGTGACTCGAGTATAAGCCAAAGGGGCCCTTTTCGGCCTTAAAAAAAGGGCTGAAAAACTTGGCTTATACTCTACGCTACATACAGCAGTTCTATGTCTCTGCACTAGATAGGTTTGGCATACCTGAAAAAACCTTATATCAGTGTCACACAACATAAATGCTTTATACATTACAAAACGACCCTGAGCCTCTTTGGCCCAAATACTCACAGAAATGTGCTCTGGCAGGTGCAGGGTACATAACAAGGGCCTGAGGCCCAAAATTACATCACACATAACTGAAAAACTAAATGTCACAGTCCCACAGTCACAGTATGGCCATTTTGATGCTTGAGGTGGTTGCCACATGGGCTAGCTCCATGGCCAGTTGTTCCCCCCCCCAAAAAAAATAAGTCCATGAGTCCAGGGGTTTGTGACAGTACATTTGTTTGGCTTATAAAGGGCCCTCGCTTGTAGTAAAAAAAGGTATGTTTGTTATGTACATTAACAAAATTAAAGTACATATTTGCTTTGCAAAGAGGTAAGTAAAAAAGGCAGCAGATTCTTCACATCTCTAAAAAAAATATGGTTATTCATTTCTTGTATTGTGGTTACAGTGTACTCCCTCACAATCTAACTAATTGTATACATTGTACAGCTCTATTTCTCCTTTAAGCCCCACTTAATCCTTTCTCCCCATTTTACAATTCCACAGTATATATATATATATATATATATATATATATATATATACTCCATATTTTTATAACTATAGGAGGATAACACCCTCTCACTCATCCTGCAGATATTTCGTCAGTACCCTAGATTGCTCTCATATATGTCCTGTAATAAAGAGGTTTTGGCAAATGGCTCAGACTGTTGTAAGCAATTCTGTCAGTATAATTGATATGTCTCCTTGCATATTTCTCTTTGGACAATGCACATCTAATTCAGAGAAATAAATGGTCACATATATCCCCAAAACAGTGATATATCTCAGTGTTTTATTTAAGTGGTATTTACTATTTAAGTGGTTTTATAAAAATGAGGTTCACAAACAGAAGGAAAGCTTTTTCCAACTCTTCAACCACTTTTTTTATTTCACTGCTGGCATACAAAATCAGGTATTAGTTGTACAGGTTTGATCTATGGTAGTGATCCTCTTTGTTGCGAATAATAGAGCAGTAAGGAAGTAGTACACCTATGTAAAGAATCAGTCACTTGCTATTTATATGTGGTTAAATGTATGTTATATTCAGAGTCCCATATAAACACTGTCACCCACAGACTAAATTCCCCATTGTCACTTACTCACTAGGGTTTAGACACACACACATAGTTATACTCAGTTGCTGTCATCCACAAGCACACTCACTCATAGAGTTACATCCGGTCACTGCTCCCAACTCACAGGAATAGTTACTGTTATCCACAGATACATGGTCCAGTCTTGCATTAACCCATTCCTGAGATAGATAGATAGATAGATAGATAGATAGATAGATCCACTCCCAAAGCAGGGAAGGCATTAATAATAATAAAAAGGAAGGGGTAGGGTTTATTACCCACTCCATTTATGGCCCTCTCCTCATCCACTAATAAATAAAAGTTTGAGGACCTGCATATCTCCTCCATACTCAGGGGAGCCATTGGGCCCTACTTCTTTCCATTCCATTGTGTTTTGGGGTGGGAGGTGCTTTAACCCCCTACATACAACAGCTTGAATGGGCTAGAGTGGGTCATGATCCTCTCCCATCAACACTATCTAACCATAACTATTCCCTAGTCCTCTCATGGGGTCCCTTTGGACACCAACCGTCCCTCACCCCCGCCCCCCCCCCCCTCCAGCCATGGTGGTCCAATATGAACCCCCAAGGGCCCTGTTAGTATCTATGCAACCCAATCTCTGTCCCCCATGGTATGGATAGGGACTATGGGGGCCCATAGGTACTTCCATAAGAGGATTAGGGGGTAATTAGTGTTATATGTGGGGGTGATGGCCCACCTTAGCCCACACCTGATGTTAATGGCTAGAATGTGCCTAGATATTTTTGGGGTATTTAGAGATTAATGGGCAGCTACCCAAATCAGAAGGGGGGCATTCCCTTCTCTGGCTAAGGTACCAGTTAACCCAGAACGTGCATTTATTTGTGGGTGAGGAGTGGAGCATAGTTAGGGACTAATAAACTTCTTGCATTAATTGTTATTAATTTTCACCTGTCCCAGTAGGGAATAGTGAGGGCCTTGTAACCACTACCTTAGGCTTTGCAAAGCCTTAGTGGGTGGTCAGACTACCTTTTATTTTTTGGGGCCTCAGTGAATGCTCACCACTGTATGTGAGCACTCAAATTAGCTTAGGGAGTATAGTGTGATGTCCTTGGTGATGTACACACTAACAGTACTCACTAATAATGCTTTTATAATGGAATTTATTTGGCACGCTTTTGCTAAGTTTGTATTTGCCATTTTATATGTAGGTATATTT
Source organism: Discoglossus pictus (assembly GCA_027410445.1). Classification (NCBI taxonomy): domain Eukaryota; kingdom Metazoa; phylum Chordata; class Amphibia; order Anura; family Alytidae; genus Discoglossus; species Discoglossus pictus. The sequence goes on from CM050169.1 coordinate 197,628,035, forward strand.
TATGTGTCTTTTCACAATGTAAACTTTAACATGTTTAAGTCCTTGGAACGCCTACTTCTCTCTTTCTCTTTCTCGCTCTCTTTCTCTCTCTGTATATCTTTAATATGGAAATGCTTCTGCACACATAATTTGCCTCCATCAAAATATGTAAGCTCTCTTTTAACTTCTTCTTAGACATTACCAGGGAGAGGCAAGCTTGCAGGATGTGTTACAAAACAGAAAATTCAATTTTTTCTGGTATATGGGGTCAGCAAAGACATTTTTTTGGTAAGGCAGCCATCTTGGGCGTGCTCAGTTAACAGAATGTTTCCATAAAGTTATTAAAAACCAACCCTGTTCTTGAGACATAAAACCTGTCCTCCTTACCTTTCACTCTGTAAAAGACATACTGTATATTTCAAGTTTGTCCTGCCATCACATAAAGCAAAAAGTATGGCATAAAGTATGGCCATTTTGATCCTTGTAGCGGTTGCCACATGGGCTAGCTCCATGGCCAGTTGTTCCCCCCAAAAAAAAAAAAAAAATTATGAGCCCAGGGGTGTGTGACAGTACATTTGTTTGGCGAGTGCTCCTAATCTCAGCTCGTTACCTATATAAAAGACACCTGTCAACAGAAGCAATCAATCAATTAGATTCCAAACTCTCCACAATGACCAAGACCATAGAGGTGTCCAAGGATGTCAGGGACAAGATTGTAGACCTACACAAGGCTGGAATGGGCTACAAGACCATCGCCAAGCAGCTTGGTGAGAAGGGGACAATAGTTGGTGCGATTATTCGCAAATGTAAGAAACACAAAATAACTGTTAGTTTCCCTGTCTGGTGCTCCATGCAAGATCTCACCTCGTGGAGTTTCAATGATCATGAGAACAGTAAGGAATCAGCCCAGAACAACATGGAAGGATCTTGTTAATTATATCAAGGCAGCTGGTAACAATTGGTAACACACTATGCCGTGAAGGACTGAAATCCTGCAGCGCCCACAAGGTGCACCTGCTCAAGAAAGCACATGTACTGTGTCACGCCAGGCAAATTTGGGGGACCACGCTCACCCTAAACCTCTCTCTCTCTACGGGTCACAACTTTTTGATCAGATCTCGACACCAGCAGACACTTCAAATGACAGCATCATTACTGCAGAGACAAGCAGACCCCTTTTCTTAGGATCTAAGAATCACACACCATGTACCTTTGATTAGTACAAGCAGACTCTGACACAACCTTTTCTTTAGTGTATCCAAAGTCAGACTGGCCACTTCTTTATTGTTACAGACATATATGAAAACACAGAAAAATTACACAAAACACCAAAGACCTTCCCCCAGTTCTAGCCCATCCTCCTAGGCAAATAGCTTGCTACTCCCCTCACCCACATGGCTTTCTTCTCATTACACATTTTCTCTCCTCTTACAGAGCCATAAAACTAGCTTCCCCCTTCATGAATAAAGCCAGAGCCTTAACATGTGGCCAATTGCAGGGCCATAACAATTTCTTCAAATTATTTAACCATGTGTATACCCCAGATATGACTGTTAAGCAAGTTGTTAGTACTTTCTAACCACACATATAATAAGTGATGAACCCCAAACAGTCCAGTGGGCCCCTCTGTTCATGACATATTGGCCCGTCTGAAGTTTGCCAATGAACATCTGAATGATTCAGAGGAGAACTGGGGGAAAGTGTTGTGGTCAGATGAGATCAAAATCGAGCTCTTTGGCATAATTTCAGCTCACTGTGTTTGGAGGAGGAGGAATGCTGCCTATAACCCCAAGAACACCATCCCCACTGTCAAACATGGAGGATGAAACCTTATGCTTTGGGGGTATTTCTCTGCTAAGTGGACAGGACAACTGCACCGCATCAAAGTGACGATGGACGGGGCCATGTACCGTCAAATCTTCAGTGAGAACATCCTTCCCTTAGCCAGGACATTGAAAATGGGTCATGGATGGGTATTCTAGCATGACAATGACTCAAAACTCACAGCCAAGACAACAAAGGAGTGGCTCATGAAGAAGCACATTAAGGTCCTGGAGTGGCCTAGCCAGCCTCCAGACTTTAATCCCATAGAAAATCTGTGGAGGGAGCTGAAAGTTCGAGTTGCCAAACATCAGCCTTAATGACTTGGATCTACAAAGAGGAGTGGGACAAAATCCCTCCTGAGATGTGTGCAAACCTGGTGGCCAACTACAAGAAACGTCTGATCTCTGTGATTACCAACAAGGGTTTTGCCACCAATTACTCAGTTGGAGAGGTCAAATGCTTATTTTACTCATTGACCTGCAAATAATTTTATAATTTTTTTGACATCCATTTTCTTTTTTGTTATTATGTCTCTCACTGTTAAAATACAACTATCATTAAAATGATAGACTGATCATTTCTTTGTCAGTAGACAAACGTTCAAAATCAGAAGGGATCAAACACTTTTTTCCCTCACTGTAATTCACATATTACAAGGATGAGAGGAGATATAAAAAGTTTGGGCTAAAAGTCTTTCTTTTACCTCAATTCCTACGTTGATATGTATTCTGCACCAAGATTCTAGAACCCTCTACCACGCTCAGACAGACAGGCTCCTAATTTATAAAAAGGGACTGAATATCAATCTCTTCACTCGGGCCTTCCAATAAGTTATAACTTTTTCTCTTTGTTTTTTTTGTCTTTTGGCTCCTTTTGTCTTTTGTGTTTTGAGTCCCTCATGGCAGAAAAGTGCTATAACAATGAATTATTACAAAGGATATGCCGCTGAACAACATTACAGATATTTTCAAACATGACATGATTTTAAATTTGATTTTACAAATATTTGCTCAATTTATATTTATATAATCATTAAACTTGCCCTTTAAAGCCCTATATATTGGTAAAAAGCTGCGTTGCCCATTCAAGAGTGCTTCTGTCCATTTGCCAGGCAAAATATACCTGCAACAGGTAAAATAAAAGCTGCTTTTCATTGCAGGTACATATATAATAACACAATGCAAGTTCATCATACATCTGTAGCATTGACTAAAAGCATGATTTACATCAATATTAATCCACATTAATGCAAGGAGTTGATGGAGAACTGGGCACATTTGTAGTCCACAAAGTCACTGCAATATTAATATATTTGATTTAATTAGGAAAATAAAGCAGTTGATTTAATAACAACTTTGTACAGATAGAGGATCTCATTTTGCAGTCAGGAAACTTTTGGTTAACAGTACGGTCTTTACAGAGGCTGCATAGATTTCTTCATTGCAAAACCTCTGCTAATATATAGGACACATCTTAAATAGTCAGCTGCTGGAAAGAGACATCTGACCTAGTTTTGAGCTTTATTATACTAAATCCTCTTTCAGGAAACATTCCAGCTGTGAGATGAACAAAATCCCTAATATGGAAACAGGATAGTGTTAACTACACAACCACCGCAGAAGGAAGGAATGAGAAGCAAAGGTTTAGAGGTCGGTGAAGATTCCCAATGTGCGAAAATGAATAAACATCACTTTATCGTGAACCAGGCCATTTAGATTTGGGATGATATTCGCAAAAGTGAGAAGTTTTGTAGTTTTTTTTTATTCTATTACGTTGATCTCTCCAACTCTAAAAATTAGCTTCATGGAATAGCATAGGAATTAGAGAAGGTTAGCTCCCTCTAGTGAGTTCTGATCTTCATGAATATAGCCTTTAGTGGAACTTTTTTCTTCCGAGTACATAACAGTTGAAGCAGACAAAAATACGTTTGTACACCAGTCTTTTTTGATCTCCTCAGGGGTCTTATTTGAACCGATTGATAGAAGGCAAACAAGAATGCTCACTGGAAACTACCTGATGTCTCATTTGGTCAAAAACATTCCCTCCTGACTTCCCTGGAACATTATCCTACATACACATGTTAATAATGTATCTAAAAAGTACGTCCAAATCATTTTTTTTTTTTAAAAGCCATCAGTGCTCTGAACCATCAGGTGGATGATTAACAATACAATAATGTATATAGTGTTTTGGAAATTGCAGCAGAACTGATGGAGTTAAAGGCATTTTATTTAGGAGTTGTTTGAATCCCTCCATTGAAAATGCTGAACATACAATGAGGCTGCACCAAATTAGTTCTGCTGTGATTGGGTGATTAAATTATTGAACTGTTGTGCATGTTGAGTCCTGTTAATATTCAGTGGTAGAGTTGGTGACTTGATGATGCAGTTCCGAAGCTAAATGATGCAGTTCCGTAAATAAAAATGTATTTTTATCAAGTTTGCAAGATAAAACAAGCAGAATCTGAATAAAGTAAAATGGATGTATGGCAGCTACAGATACTGCAATATGTTCAATCACTCATTCAGCTGCTAAATATCAGAATATGACACTTATCTCTATTTGCAAAAGCATTGGAGAATATCACTTCTTTTGAGCAGAGCTAGCACCGGACAAATAACACAAGCCATCTATGCATCATGCCCTGTACTGTTGACATACAGTAAGTCCAAATCTCCATTTTTTCCAGCCATAATAGATGACCTCTTGTCCATTGTAAACTTCTTCAGAGACAAATCATCAACAGACTTAGATTGGTTAGCCTTTCCCTACTCTTTCATTCCCTCTATTAATTGGTTGCCATTCTCCTAACTGTTTCTAACTCTATAAAGAATGTGTAGATGATGTTAACATACTTAGAACCTTGGGTAGTGAAGTCACATTAGCAGCACTATTAAATTCCCTGAACGTGTAAAACCGTAGCCCGTAACGTAGCCCGCAAGACTTACGGCTATTAAATTGGCTCCCTAAAGCAACCCGTTAAAGATCTGCAGGTTACAGGTTACAGGTGGAAAAACCCTACAGGTCGTCGAAATTTGAACTCCGTGGCCACAAATCCTTTGATCTGTCAAGCTTGTAACTGTTACATTCGAAAATCGCTATTAAATTGCTACGAATCGACTGGCGTTCAAACCTGTAACCCGCAAAAGGAGCCAAAAAGCCAACGGGCACTAAAGAGGACCCGCAAGGGGGTTAAAGTCCTATTCATAGCACTATAAATGCAAATATACACACACTACTGTACTTATAATTAAAGGGAAAGTGATGTTAGGTATTAAACTTAATAGCACAACATTCTCAAGCTTGCAAATCTGCAATATAAAATAATTTTACGTTTTATATCGATCCCGGCAATCAATGTGTTAATGGAACTCACATGGACTAGAATATCATATTTACTGGTTTATTAATATTGCATTATTTCTGGAATGGGGGTCCAATCGAAATTCGGAATTGAAACCTGTAAGGCTTTGAAATTTAACCTCCATTTTTCAGTGACGTAATGATGAAGACATCATTTGCCATTGGCTCTGTCTAAACCCAAAACTACAGGTTTGACTAACTGACCATGTTCACGGCCGCACATCCAATGTGCTCAAGAATGGTTTACAGGTCTGCATCTCTGGCCCGTTGGTCGCGGCATGGTTCAATGTAATAGCTCTGTATCTCTTATCGAATTTTAAGCCGCCAGGCTTTGCAGGTGTGCCGTTGCCACTACGGGCTTGGAATTTAATGGGGCTTATGGTCATGTCATTAAAGCAAGCTTTTAAGATAACAAATAGCTTTACTGTTATGGCCTTTAGGTCTATATTTTTTTTTTTTACTGGTCTGTGTAGTGGGGATGTTGAATTGCAGCAGCTGGAAGACAAACCCATGGATCTGAGGCAAGGACATAGAGACCTGGGTCCAGACTTAGCAAATAAGGAATATTAGAACAGAATGATCAGAAGACTTTAACTTATTAGGTCCATGGTCAGGCATAGCAGGATTCAAGATAAGTAGCAGGCATGGATATTTAGACTGATAGAGGCAAATTGTTGGTCATACTGACATAGATTTAAGATGCTCAGGATCAAAAAGGATATGCTAGGGAACAAGAACCAGGTATGACGCCCAGGGGCCAATGGGTTCTCTGGCGATTGATTCAACCAACCGGTGCCATGGGAGGGCATTGGGTGTATGGCACAAGGAGCCCTTTTAGGGCAAACATGGCACTGTAAATGGAAATATGGACTGTTACCAATGGACATGGTCGTAATTATTGTAACCCTTGAATATAGGGGTTGGGGTTGTACGTTCAGTGGCCCTAGGGTGTTTGGTATCCAGGAGAAAGGGGGTCTGAGTACTGAGCTACCGGGTCCAATAACACCACTCCTCCCCTGTTTTCCTAAAACCATGCCCAAATATTTAGGTACTTGGAAGGTCTCTACCAGTTAATATTGCCCAGAATATCATGTGAGTTGTTTAACTGTTGTCATGTTTAGTATATTTATGATATCCAGGGACCCAATGGTCTTTTTGTGACTGATCAAAGTAATTTGGACCCTGGATGAGCACAGGTTAAAGTGGCACAACTGATCCCTTTGCTTCAAAGATATTGCCCCACCACCTGGGTACATGAACTGGATTTTCCCTTTTGGCTTGAGTTGGTTAACATTGCCTGTGGTATGATTGTAACATAGATAACTTATATATGTATGGTTAAGTATGAGAAAACCCATATCATGTTTAGTACAAAATAGCATGTCACCAAAATCCTCTGGGAATTAGGGTCTGAGTTATGGGGTAAAAGGTTGAGGGGGTTTGGGAAGGCTTCCAGGTTCAGACTTATAGGAGCCCAGGAAATTTGGTTCAGGTGGTAAGGAGAGATCTAATTACCCAGTGTTGTTTCCTTGTGGCATATGGTCCTTGCTACTTTGGGGGCTTGTCACATAGACTTGCCATCTCTGACCATAGGAGGGCTTTCTTCTCAGTGGAGGGCCAAGATACATAGTCATAAAGGCCCTAGACACACTGTCTCCATCTTTAGTTAGTAAGCTAGCCCCCCTGACATACAGTACAAAGGGAGTAATTTATTAATTACAGTCGCATGCCAGAAGGCCCCTTGGGGGTTTCAATAAAAAGGCTGACATTGCTTAATTGACAGGTGGGCCACATGTCTAGAAGCAGGAGGCTTGCGGATTGGCTAAGGGGACTGTTGATAAGTTGTTTGACTTGGTGGTGAGGGGTAAATGCTGTGCATAAAATGTTGGGTTTGGGACTATTATACAGTTCTCAGTGTGATCATACATAATTACGTGTATGCTCATTATTGAGAAAAAGAGTTAATCCTAATCATAGGCCTTAATAATTCTACATCTGCCTGTTAGAATAGTTATAGCCGGTAACTCTGCTGCTCTCACTGGGGATTCCCGTTTTCTTATGATCGTTTTAAAGGTCCAATAATGGTCTGGTTCCATCTACGCTAGCAGGAATAACAATAAGAACCATCATGTACCAGAACCAGGTTCAGGGCAAGCCCAACTGAAATAGCAGTTGTGACACGAGGACTGCACTTACTGCATGTGTCTGCTCATTAGATTAGATATATTATTCAATCATTTATCTCATGGTTACCCCCATCCAACTGCATCAGAGAATAAGGGAAAGAGAGGCCCCTAAGGCTTGCTCCACCTCCCACCCCATTATACAAGAAGGTCCATGGACAACTTTTATCTTAAACATATCCTCCCCATGGCAAAGGGTTGGGCTAGGTTGAGGAATCATAAACCCAGAAACGGTTGACAGTATATTTAGCCCCCTGCCAGCTAACAAAATGGAACAACTAGCTGGAGAGTTAGCAATATTGTTGGTGGAGACCTACTCTGCCATTGCAGTACATCATACTATGATGACCCTAGTAGTGAACAATGATCTATCCTTTGCTAACAGTCTTTGTGAATTCTCCCATTGTAAATTAATCTTATAACAACTTCAGATGCGTCCCCCACCTCCTATCATTTTTTTGAGTCAGAATCCCATATTTTTAACTAGTTATTGGGGAGAATACCATATTGTCGGTCTTGAAAAATAAGATCTGTGATTGAGATTAAATTAAATTATCTTGATATCACTGGAAATGAGGGTGGGTGAAATCTATTATTTTGATTCCTCTCTTAATTTTTCTATTTTAAATATTTTAACAATATATTGTGAAAAATAATATTATGGTAGCACAACTTTTGGGCGAAGGAGACGTGTGAGCCGTCATGTGCGCTCCGAAAAATGCCTGACAAATGCGCGCACCTAAACCACCCTCCTTTTCCAGCTCTCCAACCCTCTCCCCAAGTAATCACCACCCCCTCCCCCCCGCGCAGTATTCACCCTCTCTTCCCCCAGGATTCACCCTCTCTCCAGCTTCAAGTATTCACCCTCCCTGGTACTCACCCTCCTTCCCTAGCTCTGTCCCTCCAGTACTCACCCTCACTCCCCAGCTCTGTCTCTCCCCACTACTCACTCTGACTCTCCCCCTAGTACCCATCCTCCAACCCAGGTCTCTTTCCCACTAGTACCCACCCTCTAACCCCAGGTCTCTCTCCCCCAGTACTCACCGGCCGTGCTGGTGTGGGTGCGGGCATTTGTCGGCGCGCACATGATGTTGCCCAAAAGTCAGCGTGCCATAATATAAATTTAAGCAAAAGTGACAAAAGTGACATTTAACAACACTTTGTGAAAGGGGGGGTATGGGAAACATGCAAAAAATAAAAACGCATAAAACAGAAAAGGGACTGGAAAAAAGGTCGAACAATAGAAACATTTTATATTTGGATACAATATTAGTTTGATATGGATTGTTATTATACCATTAATTTGATATGACCAATGTTATTGTAACATTATATATTCTTATTGAATGTCGAGGTCTTAACATTAATACAAGTATATTATTATTATATAATAAATACATTATATGGTTTTTTGCAGATCCCATGTAGGAAAACACACATAAACACATTTAGAGTCATTTAGGAAACTTCCAAATAACACAAGCACCTACTATGTTATTTTAAAAGGTATTGCACATATGTATATAACACAGAATATAGGTATTTTATCATAATTTTGATATCCATAATGATATGATAAAGAAGATCACTCATTTAATACGACATGATTTGAAATTTTATGTGCATTTCTTCCAAGTTTCTCATAGGATTATGTTAAGGAGACATTTTAACTCATTATCTTCAATTAAATAATTTAAAATTGGTTGAATAAAATACTTGTACAAAATGATACTTAAAAATCAAACAATTGATTATATTTTGAAATAAGACATGAATTAGCAATACATAGCAGTGATGGCGGTAAATGTTTGCTAGAAAAGGTCCCCCTGGCATCTTGCTGCAATGCACAGCTCATTGACATTTCTGTCTATAGAAGGACTGCATTCTCTATGCCATACATTGCCTTCTCTAGCATCACTGCAGTCCTCTGCCTCACACAGGCTCTGACAATATTATTTTACTTTGATAAAGCACTAAACATGTACGCAGTCATTTATGGTGCTGGCATGCGGAAACTTCACACTTGAAAATAGAGAAGATCTGTAGAGTTTACAATACACATATTTTTATTTGTCTCCTTGACATACACCTTGTTCTCTGACTCAGGTTCTAAAACATTGAAGTATAAACTCTTTTTTAGGAAAAAATAATTTTATAGCCTTTCAATCATTCACAAATGTGGATTTTAGTAATGACCAATGCACCTTCATACTGATGCATATACAATATTATGTTTGCTAGAGAAAAAAAACTAGTATTGACTTGTAAATCTAGTTTTCCAGATGGGTTCATGAGGAATTATTGCTGTGTTCTTGCCCACCTGCATATCCTGTGATTCATTACACCCGTCTAGTTATTTAATGACATCTCAGCACCACATGTCTACTTTGATGCTGACCTCACTTGGGACTTGAACCTGCATCCAAGGTCTAGTTGGGCTAAATTCTCCCTGACATAAACTGGTTTCTTCATAAAGAAACAGACCAGTGATGCTGGTGGTTTTTTACATAGCCAAACTGGAACTCCTTTGGAGTGGGGTGATGATGGTATCTGCACCATACATTAGCTTCAAAACGAAGTCAAATGGTCTTGAAGTGATGACGTCCCTTTAACTGATAAGTATTACTGCAGTACATGTCTATGACTTCTCCAGCTTCATAATAGCACTAATTAAACGTATGTTTTTCTTTTGCCCCAGTCCAGATCGTCTTTTAGCATTTTATATCATTATTTTGCATCCATTTTCCATTACCCCTCATTGTTAATAAATGCAATATCATTACATACACTATTACTCGTAAAATGTACCTGCAAAGTAACTGCATACTCTCCTGGTCTATGCTCAATGGATTTGCTCCTCCTTCTCCTCATATTTAACCCTTGGTTTGCTTACAGAGCTAGCTGTGCTATCGTCAAAAAAGATGCAGCAATTTAAATTCCCACCAGCCTTTTTTTTTTTTCCTGGGCTATTTTTAGCACTACTGCAAACATTACTTTAGTTTTTACTTTATGTAAAGATCTGCGTTATCTCTATGAAAAATATATCCCAATTTCCCTGCATTTTTCCGTATTACTAATTTATAAAGGAGCTTATATATTCTGTTTTAATACAAGTGCCGGTGCACAAGATAAATATATTTTTATTCTGATTTTAATTATAATGCTGTCTGAAATGTTTGTTTGCAGAATATTATTTGCATAGATGTTTGCTTGTCCCATTGTATATTTATTGTACTTGGTTATTTTTTTATATAAAGGCTACCTATTTAATTTTACAATCTAAGACCGTTTCCTGGTGTTATTTTTTTGCATGACGGTGGCTTTTTATTGCATCTCCCCAAGCCATATCCCCCCTCTCCCTGCCCATTGCATTTTCTCCCCACAGTATTTCTGTTTATCTGCATCCTTGCTATGCAGAGCGGTGTGCCCAGTGCTGCATGCAGGGAGCTGATGTACATTGCCTTTTTCACCATATTTTTAACGCTCCCTGCTTGTGCTGAATGATGAATGATCCTGTTCGATCCACAGAGATGAGTGGCAAATTGAATTGTGCACAGCTCAGAGGGAATGGGAGGGAGGGCGGGAAGAAAAAAGGAGCTAGCAAAAGCAGCAGTGGGGGCATGAGGGCGTAGAGACTTCAGTAGAGTTGCAAGGAGCTTTGCAGTACAGATTAGAGTCTGTACTGCAGTGGCCATGCTAATGGAATGCTAAACTGCCTCTATCTCCTCTCCTGTAGCACCCTGAACAGCAGCAGATCATTCTGAGGTCTTCCATCTCTAAGTGTGGAGCATCCAAACCCCTCCTCCACCACATGTCCTATAAATTAAAAAGCCGTTCAGCATATTGATAGTAGATACCTCTAGAGGCCCCTGGCCTCTGAAGCATGGCTTTTTTTTTTTTTTTTTTATGAGAAAAGATGCCAGAGCTCCCTGCATCAGATGCATCTCAAAGCTCTTTTGTATGAATGGTTACAGATCTTCAGCATACACCGGTTTGTGTACTACTAATTAATTACATATTGTGCAGAAATTATAATAGTGTACTTGTCTACGTTAGACTGCTGTTGCAAATATATAATTATACATAATCTGACAAATATTTTATAAGATGTGAAATTATGAAGGTGAAATAAAAGGCAAATTATAAGCCAGGTAATGCTGTTTGCCACACAATTTGAGGCTTTTGCTTCTCTGAGCACCTTTGGCGCTCATTGCGAACCTTTCCTCTTGCCTACGGTACGGGCCGCTCATTGCAGGGTTCATTAACCTGCAAGTTTTGTGCTTGGGAATGCCATGTGTCTCTTTCCAGCATCCCCCCCTGTCCCTTCCCTGTGTGTTTGTCTTCTGTCTGCTGAATATTTGTGTGGCGCGCCTAGACTGGCGTTTGTTTTATTTTCTAAGTCCCGTGCCCCTGGCTTTGCTCAGCCTCGTTTTTATCCAGTTTCAGAATTTTTTAAGTTTTTGTCCGCCATTTGTTTTCTCGCTTAGCCGTTTTTCAAGTGCGGAAACAGGTTAAATAAGGCTCAAAATCGCTTGCAACCTCACTCCCAGGCCTCCTGGCTCTCCCTCTGTGCTGTGGGTGAATGGGTTTTTATTTATTTTTTATTATTTTTCGAGTTTTTTCAATTTCTGCGGGTGAGCCATTACATTTTTCCGGGGTCATATTTTTTTCCAGAGCTTGCATGTGTGACATTCTGCGCTCATTGCAGCCTAAGTGCTGTGCGGCTGCTTAAGTGCTAATTTCAAGTCCTGCGTGCTTCAATGCCTCAACTGCTCGCCTCGCTTGGTGAGGCAAGCAGGGCAATGAACGCCTTTGGTGCTCATTGCCTAAGTCCTGCAAGCTCAGAATGCTTCAATGCCTCAACGTCTCTGTACAAGGCTCGCAAGCGTGAAGACAAATCACAGTTTGACAACTAGTATATGCAATGTCACACAAACAGGGCCATATGCACTAATATAAAAACAGGTCTCAAACAGGAGATTGCAGCATATTGCAGCAGCAAAGGAAAACTAGCTTGTTCCCATTCAGTGGCCGAATACACAGTGACATTGGTGGCAATATACCACTGGGCTCCTCTGGGGACCTATGACCATAGGTATTATGTGGATGGAATTGAATCATTGAATTTTCCTTTAAACCTTAACTATTTCAGTGCAAGCAGTTTGGGCCACTGACCCAGGAGACAAAACATATTTTCTACACTTTGATATATTCAGTTTGTTTATGAAGATATAGGCACAACTGTGTATTATTTTATACAGCATCAATTTGTTTTTTCTATTGGTACGTTGTACTCTTCTGGTTTTAAAAAATCAATAACATATTTTAATAATACCCTAATTATTCGAACATGCTTGGTCTCCTGGGTCAGATTGGTGGAGAGGGGGAGAGGATAACTCCAAGCCCATACGACAAACTCTTTACCCCTCTATGACACACCTGTGAGTTAGGGGAACTCCCCAGTCCCACCTGTTATAATTACTCTTGTGTAATTAATAAAAAATACATTTCAACCCCCTCCTCTATCACTAACTTAGAGAGGAGAAGGGTGCCACTGATTTACCCTCATGAAAATAAATATATTGCCCTCTAGGCCAGTCTAAGTTTAAAGTTCTAAACTAGCCCCTTTTCCCCAAAAACTATTAATGTACCCCTTACTGAGGATCCCTGTATCCGTCTCGGTGCCTAGTGAGGAGGAGGAGCATGGTGCTTCTATACTCTTCCGGGATCTGTTGCCTCTTTACACTGCCTCTGGGCCCCAAACAACAAATCCAGGTTGGAGGGTGTCACAATGTCACTAATCCGGGGGAAAGTAGAGCAGGCAAGAAGAGTAAGAGAGAGGGGTAAAGGAGTAGATGCAGGGACAGAAGAAGAGAGGGCTAGAAGTGAGGCTAGGAGAGGGTTGAGATCCCCCTAATCTATGCACACAAACCCTATGGCCAGTGAGGGTCGAGGGGTGAACATCAGGCTTCAAGGCTAGTTCATAGTCCTCTTTAACTCCATCCATGACCGGTCACATATCCTGCATGGTGCGTGTGAAGGTAGGGCAGGACAGAGGGCAAGAATTTGGAGAGATGTGGCAGTAGAGGTCAGGCATACAAATACAGAGAGCTATTAACATCCCCAGAGGAAACCTACTGGAACATAAACAGTCACATAACTGGAGCCGGGTCCCTCTTGCAGTGACATATAACCCCCAAATTGAGGCTCTGCCCAGGATATCAAAATAACTACAAGTAATACTACACATAGATGAGACACTTAAAAAAAAAAATTCCCAGAGCCTCCTCTGCTATCCTACTGACAATCTCCTAACATGAAAGAGCTGATAGTTAGGTCTGCTTTTACCACCACAACAACAGGGGGTAACTTTCTGTGCTTACAAAATAGAGGTCCTATACTAAGAACACATATATAGCACAGATGAAGTATCATTACTCAAATGTGACCAATACCAAAAGTTTTTCGTACAGATCATCTAATGGTGTATGTCTCATCATGTGGTGATGCCCGAAACAGGACTTTATATAGGTGAAACAGGACAATTAGTAAGTAATAGGATTAAATATTAACGAGGTGAAGACTAAAACTTTCTGTCGAAATGGACATAACATTAAAGATCTGAGAGTCACAGTACTAGTGGGGAACTTGCAGACACAGAAATACTTGGGAAGTTAAATATTTGAGAAAACTGGCTCTTTGGTTCATGAAATAAATTGTGACAAGGAATTCCTCTAAAATTATTCCATATAATCTTATAATGTCTTCACCGGGTATCAGTAAATTACAGCATAATTACCGTATATACTCAAGTATAAGCCGACCAGAGTATAGGCCGGCACCCGGTATATGCTAATGACGCAGCGCGCATGTGACATCACATGTGCGCCGGCGCCGGGTCAAGGAGTGGAGGCCGGAGCACAAGCAGGTAAGTGAGGGGAGAGGGGGAGGTATTTAGGGGGTTTAGGTGGAGGAGGGGGGTTGAGGGGGGTTTATGCTGAGGAGGAGGGTTTAGGTTGAGGAGGGAAAGAGACACGGGGGGGTAGAGAAACACACGGGGGGTTAGAGACACACAGGGGGGTTAGAGACACACGGGGGGAGGGGGTAGAGAGACACGGGGGGAGAGTGACTCAAGTATAAGCCAAGGGGGGGCTTTTTTGCCTTAAAAACTCGGCTTATACTCGAGTATATACGGTAAGAACCAATACATTTGTTTTAACCCACAATGATCAAAGGAGCTGTGTTGTTCATTTGATGTCACAGTGTGAATCTTATCTCTTCACAACATCACTGTGCTGTTTATTCTCTGTAATGTACAGTGGATATAACAAGTCTACACACCCCTGTTAAAAGGTAAGGTTTCTGTGCTGTAAAAAAATTAGGCAAAGATAAATAATTTCAGAACTTTTTCCACCTTTAATGTGACCTATAAACTGTACAACTCAATTGAAAAAGAAACTGAAATCTTTTAGGTAGAGGGAAGAAAAAATATAAAAATAAAATAATATGGTTGCATAAGTATGCACACCCTTAAAATAATACTTTGTTGAAGCACCTTTTGATTTTATTACAGCACTCAGTCTTTTTGGGTATGAGTCTATCAGCATGCCACATTTTGACTTGGCAAGATTTGCCCACTCTTCTTTGCAAAACACTTGAAAACTGTCAGATTGCGAGGGCATCTCCTGTGCACAGCCCTCTTCAGATCACCCCACAGATTTTCAATCGGATTCAGGTCTGGGCTCTGGCTGGGCCATTCCAAAACTTTAATCTTCTTCTGGTGAAGCCATTCCTTTGTTGATTTGGATGTATGCTTTGGGTCGTTGTCATGCTGAAAGATGAAGTTCCTCTTCATGTTCAGCTTTCTAGCAGAAACCTGAAGGTTTTGTGCCAATATTGACTGGTATTTGGAACTGTTCATAATTCCCTCTATCTTAACTAAGGCCCCAGTGCCAGCTGAAGAAAAACAGCCCCAAAGCATGATGCTGCCACCACCATGCTTCACCGTGGGTATGGTGTTCTTTTGCTTATGTGCAGTGTTGTTTTTGCACCAAACATATCTTTTGGAATTATGGCCAAAAAGTTCAACCTTGGTTTCATCAGACCATAACACATTTCCCACATGCTTTTGGGAGACTTCAGATGTGTTTTAGCAAAATGTAGCCTGGCTTGGATGTTTTTCTTCATAAGAAAAGGCTTTCGTCTTGTCACTCTACCCCATAGCCCAGACATATGAAGAATACGGGAGATTGTTGTCACATGTACCACACAGCCAGTACTTGCCAGATATTCCTGCAGCTCCTTTAATGTTGCTGTAGGCCTCTTGGTAACCTCCCAAACCAGTTTTCTTCTCGTCTTTTCATCAATTTTGGAGGGAGCTCCAGTTCCTGGTAATGTCACTGTTGTGCCATATTTTCTCCATTTGATGATGACTGTCTTCACTGTGTTCCATGGTATATCTAATGCCTTGGAAATTCTTTTGTACCCTTCTACTGACTGATACTTTTTAACAATGAGATCCCTCTGATGCTTTGGAAGCTCTCTGTGGACCATGGCGTTTGCTGTGGGATGCGACTAAGAAAATTTCAGGAAAGACCAACTAGAGCAGTTGAACTTTGTTTGGGGTTAATCAGAGGCACTTTAAATGATGGCAGGTGTATGCTGACACAGCTACATCCCCAGTTATAAGAAGGTGTGCAGACTTATGCAACCACATTATTTTTATTTTTTATTTTTCTTCCCTACACCTAAAAGATTTCAGTTTATTTTTCAATTGAGTTGTACAGTTTATAGGTCACATTAAAGGTTGAAAAAGTTCTGAAATGATTTATCTTTGTCTCATTTTTTTACAGCACAAAAACCTGACATTTTAATAGGGGTGTGTAGACTTTTTATATCCACTGTATATTATATCTGTGTCTTACGCATGGGAGATGGTCGCACACCTAAAAATCTTCTCTGGCAAACTGGTGTCTGGAAAGAGGGGGACCTAAATTATGCTACAAGGATAAAAACTGAGTAATTGTGAGAGTTAAAGGGCCACTGCACAATAAAAACTGAAATTCTTTGAAAATAATGAGTTTTACTAAGCATAAATAATCAGGACAAAAGTCATACTGCTTGTTTTAATCAGTGTTGATGCCTCTGCTGGGGCCTGGGGAAATCCATGACACATATGGTATGTATATATTTATTATATTGTATTTAAAGTCTACTGCCCACCCAGTTTAACATTTCACCAACCACTACTGGGTTCCCTACATATAAATGTACTCATATTTAGTCAGGATCACTTTTACTCATATAATCTAAACATATTAGACCAGGGCCTCTTAATATTATATCAACGTTCACCAAGGGCCTACTATAATTATAATACAAATATATACATAATCAGCTAGGGCCTCCTACATTGAAATAAGTACACACATATTCAATCATGGTCCTATGCAATCAAATAAATATGTACATATTTACATATTTAGGCCCTCTACTATACTGTATATGTATACATATTCAGTGATTGTCTCCTATAATAATATTAATGTAGAGAGGGTCACCTGAAATTATAATAATAATACAGTATATACATGTTTAGTCAGTGTCTCATACAAACAAACACATATTCAGCCAAGGTCTCCTTTAGACATATACGGGACATAAATCAGGGAACATTATAATATAAATATTCAACCTCAATTGTCAGTTATTATATGAATGTATATATATTCAGGCAAGTTCACCTATAATCATATTAATGTATACATATTCAGCCATGTTCACCTATCATTTTAAACATATACAAATTTAATCATGGTCATCTATAATCAGAATTGTTTGCCTCATAGAGAGAAGCACTGAGCTTTACACTCTGCATTTGTATTTCATATCATTGAGGTATTTTTGATCATTGAAAAAGCCACAGGATAAAAGTGACGAGATGCGTCTGTTCAGTATTTTTCCTATCTATTTTTTTTTTTTTTTTTAAATATTAGAGTTATTGTATAATTTGCCTTTTTTATTCTTATTTTTCGCTATTGAACATATTTTATTATATACATTTTTTTTACAAACATTGAATAAATTGAATATTTATATTGAAACCATAATTCATTTGTTTAAAGACACCTATTACTCCAAAGGGGATATATTAAACCGGGCCAAAATATTTATATTTGGGTACCACTATGTATTGATAGTGTTGTAATATTCCCCATGCTCTGAAAGCTACACGTATACATTGCCCTAATACCCACACTCTATTGGAAGAATATGCGATAAGACGCTCACGGAAGAAAGAAGTACCAACCTACAAGCCAACAAGTGTTGGGAAGTCTATAATATACCTCATAGACTGAGGTTAGAAAAGGTAAGAGCTTTACCTACTGATCTCTGTGAACATGGGTTTGGGATTATATTATTTTGCAGTGGGAATTGGTGTGCTATATCTCCCCTATTCTCTTTGTTATAATCAGAATTCTTCCAGGGTTCCCTATTTTATTTTCCAAATATATATTCAGCCAGGGCTCCCTAAAATCATATATATTTACATATATTCACCCAGGTTCAACCATAATTAAATTATAAATACATATATATTTAACCAGCTTCACCTAAATATATATTCAGTTTTAGTCACCAATAATTATAATACAAGTACATACATTTGTAACCACTATCAACTATAATTATCAACTATAATTAAACAAAGGTACACATATTCAGCAAGAGTCACCTATAATTAGCATAAAAATATATAAATACATAAAGAAATATTAAGCCAGGAATACCTTTATCAAATACAGTAAATGGTAATTCAGACATAATTTCTATAATCAAGTAAATAACCAATTTCCAAGAATAAATACTATTGATGAGCTACTTTCTACCAATATTTCCTTGCAAAAAAACAAACATTTTTCTTACTTATGCTGCCTCTGTTTAATTGCTACAGTTTATTTCTCTACACTCAGCAGGAAACATATGGGATAAAGTTGAGGAAGTGAACAGTGGTGCCCCTCACAGGGCCTAGGCGGCTTCCTAGTTTGATTAATGGATAACACGGCCATGGTGGTAATGCACAAATTATCAAAAATTTACAACCACTACTAACAGAGGATGCAGAATTAAAAACATTTTCCATAAACCTTACATGTTTGCATCTAGATAACTGAAAGAAAAGCTGGTCAGTAGTGGAAGCAAAGCTTGCAATGTTCTATAAACTCTGTCAGTACATATGTAAATGTGACATAGCCACACTTAGCAAGATCTATAACATCCATCAATGTGGTTTACACAATATAATATACTGAATGAGAAATGAGCCAAAAACTGCATCTCAGGATGAATCTGAAAAGACATTCTATTAAATGCCCCAATGAAGACAGTCACTGTATCCCAGTTGGACTCAATTTTATTTAGAACAATCACCCCATACAAAAATCACATTTTTCAATGTCAAAGATATGGGATTGTGTATAGTTATAGACAGATGTGTATTTAGGCTTTATGCTGCCCTAGGCTACTCATATATGTGTGCAGCCCTATACCACTCTTACATCTCCTAAATTGTCCTTGCTATATCCCAAATTATGTATATGTTTGTTTACGTATATAAACAGTATGTAAGAAACAGTCAGCAATACCACTATTTATAGTAAATAAATAGTACATGTGTGTTCATATTTGAATGTCTAAAACAAATAAAAAAATCTTTCAGGTCAGAATTTCGAGAAAAACAGTTATTGCACTGCATTCTGAGAAGCTGAGCAGGGACATGCAAATGTGCCCACAATATATTAATTGATTGTTATGGTGAAATATATATATATATATATATATATATATATAGACATCTCTTTGCATATGCACAAATATTCCATGAAACTGAACAGGCATCTTGAAAATGTGCTGCCCTAGACCTGGGCCTAGGCAGAAACACACCCCTGGATATAGATTTGTTTTACTAGCACCTTACCAAAGAGCACGTGTTTTATGCTTTTTTTTTTTTTGTCTTTTTCCATGCTTTCATATTTTATTTTGTCTCATTGATGTGCCTTGATGGTTCTATGTTGGTTATATGTATATGATATGATGCATACATATATAGATTTTTGTTTCTCATATCTGTCTGGCCTATGCATATGCAATTAGCCCAGACTTTCGACAAACCTTCCTTATCCAATAAAACAGGTATCACTGTACAGTGCAATTATTATTCATATAATGTAATGTATATGATATGCCTCTGGTTCATTATATTATTATTAATTTATCTTATCTTTACATTGATAGTTTGCATTTCTGCATATAATTACCACTGCAGCAACCAAAAAGCCAATAGTTAATGCTAGGTTATAAATACGCAAAATGTCGATGGAATTATACTGACTTGCAAATAAAGCATTGTGTGACTCATTATTCAGCTAGATAAAATTGATGTTTTAGGTGCTTATTTTACCGTCAGTTGTTTTTGTTTAATGCATGTATACTAATTCAATAACCCATATATACTAGAAAGGAACCTTGGTCCCTAACCATTTGGCTACTAGCAAAATCAGCATTTCTGTAAAGGGCAGATCTCAAAGTATATTTCCAACAGATATATTCAATCAATGTAAAGAGCCAACACATTAGCGCAGGAGCATGTTTTGACAATACTATAGGATTTTGAAAGAACTTAACCCCTTACTGTTGGAAGAATAATAGCGCTTTTCAAAGCTGATGTTGTTGACTCCTCTGATAAAAAAAAGGTTCAGGAATAGGAGATGGCATCTTTTCTGGACCAGAGCTAAGCTGGATATTTTCAGGTCACTTATATAATTAACATAGTCATAGCCAATCAAATGATGAGATTCACTGATAGAGCTAGATCATTATATACATATATGCAAAATATGTGGAACATACAGTTACAGATCAAGTGAGATGAGAATATTATAATTTTGAAGTAGTCAGTCAGATTTTTTATTATATGTAGTGATATCACATTACACAGCTCTTGTCTCAAATGGGACATTGTGAGAAGAGGTTTATTTGAGTCTCAGAGGCTGTTTAATAACAGATCACCTATACAGTACTTCACACTTTCCACAGATAGTTCATGCAAAGCAATAAGTCTGGAGCAGTGATGGACAATCTATTACATTTAACATTAATGTTAGCTGGTATTGATGATGTTGGTACTCGCAATTGCTTTTCCATGTTTGCATTGGTCAGTCTGGATCACAGTTTACTCTTTGAGATGATAGGTTTTGAAAAGAACTGCTCTCAGCAGTAAGTCATCATTGCTTATGTAACGTTTATAGAACTCATGCAGTGGGAGGTTGTTTTCGTGTTGCAGGTTATCAGGCACATCAGCTGGTTCCACATTGAATGGTGTAACAAAGATGTTCAATCCCACTTGTTTCCACATTTTTGAATCTTTCATGAAATGCCTCATTTACTTTTGCACATTCACCAGCATATGCAAGTGTCATAGAAGGCTTTTGTCCTTCCAGAGTGGGGAATTGCACTGTGTTATTTATTTCGAGTTGCACTTTCCACAGACTTAATTTAGCTTTGAATGATTTCATGTTTGAAAGCAGGGAGTTGAGAAGCTGGTTGGAGCAGCATGACGTTCAGCTTTCAGAGGTACTTGCTAATGTCCACCATGAACGCTAAATCATACAGCATCTTTCTATCATTAAGTTCTCAGACAGCTTTTCCCTTCATCTCCATAAACTGCTTAACTTCATCCCGCAGTTCGTAAATGAGCAAGTTCCCATGACTCAGCCACCACACTCCACAGTGATAAACAAGATCACAGTACTCAGATCATCCAGTAACTCCTTAAAGTGGTGACTGTTAAGCCCTTGGCTTTTGAAAAAATGTATGCATGACACTACTTTTGACATCACATTGTTGAGCCACAACGAGTATGAGCAGAGACTTTTTTTTGGTGTATGATGCAGTGGCATATAATTAAATCACTTGGATTAAGACTGAGATGATTCAGTTCTTTCTTAATAAATGCAATTAACCCTTTTTGCGAGCCAACCATCTGTAGTAAGGCCACTTAACTTTTCTAATGTTATTTAATTGATAAGACAAGTCCTCACCTCTTGTAGTGCCATGTATGGCTTCCAGCTAAAGCAGTTCTTAATGCTTGTTAAAATCTGCAGTTATCCCACAATGGAAAACGGCCATTTGGACAGCATTTGTTAAGTTCATTGTCTTGTCACAAGCCAGAGAAAAAAAAATTGGAAATCCCCTGCAGAATCCTTCAGTTTTTTTTTCAATATTTAGTGCTAATTCACTAATCCGATCTGAGATGATTCTCCGAGACAAACTAACACCTTGAAACAATTTTACTTTGTCTGGTTCTAACAACTCCCAAGAAGCCACCATGCACTCTATCACAAACTCGCCCTCTACTTGAGGCCTCAGCTTCTTTGCGATTAGCTCGCTCACTACATAACTCGTCTGAATAATGGTGTCTGTCACAACAAGTCCTAGTGAAAGCGGCTTGTTGTGATTCCAAACTTCGCTGAAGAGCATTCATTGAGTTTAGCATGTTTTGAGCTATAATGTCGCTCTAGATTTGCTTTTTTTCTTACTGCTAACGCATTGCCACAAACTAGGCACACAGGTTTGCATCTGACTTCAAGAAAAAAAATGTTGTCCATTTCTCTTGGAAAGATTGAAACTCTGCATCAACTTTTCTTTTCTTTTCGCCAGTTGTAGGATGTAACACCACTTAAGTTTAAATAGCTACCTCTCTCTCCTGTCTCTCTCGCTCTCTCTCTTTCCCTCTCTATCTGTCCTGTGTCTGTCTCTCTCTGTACTATGTCTCTCTGTTTCCTGTGTGTCTCTCTCTCCTCTCATGTCTCTATCTCTCATGTTTCCCGCTCTTCCTCTCTCTCAGTCTTGTCTCTCTCTGTGTCCTGTCTCTCTCTGTCTGTCTGTCCTCTATCCTGTCTCTCTCCTGTCTCTCCGTCTCTGTCCTTTGTGTGTCTCTCAATCTCTCTGTCCCATCTCTCTCTCCTGTGTGTCTCTCTCTCCTGTCTCTCTCATGTATGTCTCTATCTCTCTCCTATGTCTCTCTCAATCTCTATCCTGCCTCTCTCTCTCTCTCTCTCTCTCTCTCTCTCTGTGTCCTGTCTCTCTCTCATCTCTCTCCTGTCCCAGCCTCCATGTCAGGTGAATATCACAAACAACAGCATGCCACCACATGTGCATCACACACACTACACATGTACATGATGACCAACAAGGACACTGACATGTCAGCTCCATGGAATTAACAAGGGATAGGTGGTTGAGTCATTAAATCCATGAAGCTGACAAATCACTGTCATTCCTGGGCACACCAACAGTAATCAAGCAACAGAGGGTCCATTTATTGGTGTGCCCACTGCAGCGTATGCAGGTACAGACCGCAGCCGGAATCAAGATAACGTTAGGAGTCAAGACCGATCAAGACCATAAACCAAAGAATAGCTAATGTGAGTTGCAATTAGGAGAATCATTCAGGTTCAAGCCTAGATGTCAGATAGTTAGGAATTAACGCATAACAAAGTATTATTCCTCATACTAATGACATATACCTTTCTTTTCTATCTTTCAGCATCCAGGAGGAGGATCTGAGGGCCCTGGCTCGGTGAGGGATCAGGTAATTTTGGTGGTGGGGTCACCGTCCGGACCACAGGCAACCCTGCCGGGATTTGACCCCAGCATCCCCTTCCTCCAAAGACTAAGAATTTCACCAGTGCCCTCCAACTGGACATATAGAGCCCACCGGGCACACTTACACCACCTTAAGTATCGCCCCAGGCTCCAGCCAGGCCCCAGACCCTCCCCACTCCATCGCCGCCATCTCCTCACCCAACAACGCCCCTCAGACCTCCATCCCCACCACCACCAAGCCAGGCTGCGCAGGCGGAGATGCTGGCCATCATGCGCCACCAACTGGACTGTCTTCAGGGCATCCAGTCCAACATCTTTGCCAATCATTCAGAGTTCGTGCGAAGCCTGGTAAGGCATAATAGGGTGTAGGGGAGGCACCACATGAACTTGTGTACTGCAAAAAGGCTGTGAGCTATACCATGTAGGGCAACTGTAGTTGGGTAGGTCATAGCAGAGAGGTCAGAGAAATCCCAGTCCACTAGAGAAGGAACCGGCAACGCACTCCAGTATCTTTGGCATGCAAATCTTGTAGAACATCACAGGCAGAGACCTAGCTAAATGTGCTACAGTCCATAGGGTCACAGAGAGTCATGACTGAAGGACTGAACAACAATTAATAAAATGTTCACAGGGTACTTGATATACAGTATGTGATTTGGTGAAATATGGCCACTATTTGTGTTCCCAAATGTAGATGTGATGAGAAAGATGTACTGTATATGCAATTATATTTATATTTTAGGGTCCACAATAGAGCCTCTGTGAGTGAGAAAGGGTTAATATTGCATGATTTTCATGTTGTTGTGTTGCTATTTAGTCAGGTAGTGTGTTTCATATTGGCATATGCAGGACCATTCCAACATATGATAAAAAAAAAAAAATGTAAAGCATTATTTTTACTGGGGGATTATTGTGCAAGTAATTGTAATGCCTCTCCATGATTTCCCTATATTTTAAAGTGCACTGGTTTGTTTATATTGTCCTGTACAGTGTTTCAAAGTTGTGTGTAAACTTTTTGTGCGTTTGGAGGCTGTAATGTTTTTGCCTCTATTTGCGGTTTACGGTTTACAAGGCCAATTTAATAGCCGCAAGTCTTGCTGCCTACGTTACGGGCTACAATTTTACACGTTCAGGGAATTTAATAGGGCTGTGTGTCTCTCTTCTAATGCATTTGTGTCATTTGTTGTCCTGCATGTGCTCCTCCTGGTAGTCCAGTGGGGGAGAGCGCATTCGGGCATTGCTGTCTTTAACAATAGCTAACACCGGCGCAGTAATGTTCCCCACCCCTGCTTTGGAAGAATAAACTATCAAATCTGATAACTAGACTGGACCAAGGATACAATTAGATCGGGAAGGCCTTGGGGAGATACTCTTTAGTAAAATAGGCTCCATAAATGAATACACAATTATCCTTTATTTGCTGTCTAATAGATCAATACGCATTCCATTTGATATGTCTGGGCAGTCCTAAGGGAGATCTATCTATTTGTGTGTCCTCTTAACATGGTGAGAGAAGGGGGTTAAAACTGTTATTTTTTATGTATTTAATTTCTCTGTGGTAAAGGGGACTGATATTTCGACTTGTTTAATGTTCTTTTCTTGTGTATAGTATTTCCATTTGTGTTACTTTATTTAACTTAAACAAGCAGGGGGCCACATATGAACAGTCTAAAGCATGCATGCGACACTCATACGTCTGTTGCCCATGACTAGTGTAGAGAAAGTAAAATGTTTCATCATAGAGCTCTATAACCCATATAGCATTTTGCAATGCAACATACTTATTAGTGTCTTGCAGAATACATCTTAATATTGTTGTAAATGCAGTTTGCAAGGTGAATACACTTAATTTTATTTAAACACCTCATATCTTGTTTTCACACAAAAAAATGTTTTTTATTGAATGATGTCCTTATCTTCCTTTGCTTATGCCTTGTACCATATGCATAGAAGTGGGACTTACCCAAAAAGCTGTAGGACATAGATTTGATGGGGGAGGAAGAGTAGACCATTACATGGTTCCCGTAGGATCTCCCATTAAGTTGACTTGGTGGAAACCAATCAGAGGGCCCCAAAACATTGATGGAGAGTGGGCAGAGTCTTGTACAGCCTGTCATTAGAAGACCACTGGTGCCAGCCCCCCTTAGCAGCCTAGTGCCTGGTGCAACGCACCACTGACATTACTGCTATCTCCACCCCTGCATCCATTTACATATACAGTGCCTTGCAAAAGTATTCACATCCTTGACTTTTTACCTATTTTGTTACATTACAGCCTTAACTTATGTTTTGTTAATCTGAATTTTATGTGATGGATCGGAACACAATAGTCTAAGTTGGTGAAGTGAAATGAGAAAAATATATACATAAAAGTATTTTTTCAGAAATAGAAAACAGAAAATTGGCATGTGTGTTTGTATTCACCCCCTTTGTTATGAAGCCCAGAAAATGCTCTGGTGCAAGAAATTACCTTCAGAAGTCACATAATTAGTGAAATGATGTTCACGTGTGTGCAATCTAAGTGTCACATGATCTGTCATTACATATACACACCTTTTTTTAAACACCTAAGCAAGAGGCACCACTAACCAAACAATGCCATGGAGACCAAGGAACTCTCCAAACAAGCAAGGGACACTGTTGTTGGGAAGTACAAGTCAGGGTTAGGTTATAAAAAAATATCCAAATATTTGATGATCCCCAGGAGCGCCATCAAATCTATCATTACCAAATGGAAAGAACATGGCACAACAGCAAACCTGCCACGAGACGGCCGCCCACCAAAACTCACAGATCAAGCAAGGAGGGCATTAATCAGAGAGGCAGCACAGAGACCTAAGGTAACCCAGAGGAGCTGCAGAGTTCCACAGCAGAGACTGGAGTATCTGTACATAGGATGACAATAAGCCATACACTCCATAGAGTTGGGCTTTATGGCAGAGTGGCCAGAAGAAAGCTATTACTCTCAGCAAAAAACAAAATGGCCCGTTTTGAGTTTGCGAAAAGCCATGTGGGAGACTCCCAAAATGTATGGAGGAAGGTACTCTGGTCTGATGAGACTAAAATTTAACTTTTCGGCCATCAAAGAAAACGCTATGTCTGGCGCAAACCCAACACATCACATCAACCAAAGAACACCAACCAAACAGTGAAACATGGTGTTGGCAGCATCATGCTGTGGGGATATTCTTCAGCAGCCGGGGCTGGGAAACTGGTCAGAGCTAAGGGAAAGATGGATGGTGCTAAATACAGGGATATTCTTGAGCAATACCTGTACCACCCTGTGCGTGATTTGAGGCTAAGACGAAGTTTCACCTTCCAGCAGGACAATGGCCCCAAACACACTGCTAAAACAACACTTGAATGGTTTAAGGGAAAACATGTAAATGTGTTGGAATGGCCAAGTCAAAGCCCAGACCTCAATACAATAGAAAATCTGTGGTGAGACTTAAAGATTGCTGTTCACAAGTGCAAACCATCCAACTTGAAGGAGCTGGAGTAGTTTTGCAAGGAGGAATGGGCAAAAATCCCAGTGGTAAGATGTGGCAAGCTCATAGAGACTTATCCAAAGCGACTTGGAGCTGTGATTGCCACAAAAGGTGGCTCCACAAAGTATTGACTTTAGGGGGGTGAATAGTTATGCACATTGAATTTTTTTCTGTTATGTTATCCTATTTGTTGTTTGCTTCACAATAAAAACAAAAAAACATCTTCAAAGTTGTGGGCATATTCTGTGAATTAAATTATGCAAGTCCTCAAACAATCCATGTTAATTCCAGGTTGTGAGGCAACAAAACATGAAAAATACCAAGGGAGGTGAATAATTTTGCATGGCACTGTATATAAACCTCAACACCTGGAGGGCCATGAACCCCCTTCTCCAAAGCCCCTTGTGCTTTAGCGTGGGAGCTCATTAAAAGCATATCTAAGTTTCCTGGATTATGAATGCTTCTGATAGAGTAAATAAACATTTTATTTGCATGAAAAAATACCAAAATAAACATCTAAACGCTTATCTTGAAGTTAGCAAAATGTCTTGCAATTTCTGACAGTTGAAAATCAGGGCTAACACCCCCTCCAAACCCTGGCTAAATTAGAATTCATTTTATAATGTGTTTTGGCCAATCAGGTTAGCTGAATTAAACTTGGGGGTTCCTGTTTGTGTTGCAAAGCAGCCTGGGATATGTAGTGTAGCACTATGTTAGTTTCTATGGCAGCAACGCAGCACAGACAAGAAGCAGCAGGAAGTCATATGCCAGCAGTGACTTGGGGGCTGACATCACTGCTCTACTATTGGCTGAGGAAGAAAGAGCAGGTGAATAATGGGTTAAATTGATCCCCTAATGCTGCATGCTGATTGGATGGGGATCAGGGCCCTTTGGGAGTGTCAACATAATCAATAGAGTGATTTTTAGATATTAATAAAAATAAAATCTTTTATGAGATGTGCTGCATACATAAAGGCTGCTTTTTGCCTATAGAGTGCAGAAATGTATTAATCCTTGAAACTTGGATATGCCTTTAACTCCTAATCTACCTCCACTCTCGATAACTACATGTTATGGGGTTCCAATTTGTCTTCATAGGCCCTATTCCCTATGGGGGTTTATATGAAACCCTGAAGAGCCTTGTCTCAATCTACTGTGGGGTCCACATGATCCTAATACATATTACATAATCAAGCCTCTTCGTATCTCCATGGAGATCCCTATGGAACCCCATGGCACCTAAGATTAACCTCTTTACCATGAGGAATCCTATGGACTAAATTAAATACAGAAAAAAATGTATTATAGAAAACAGTATTCGAAAAACTACATTAAAAACTACAAATAAAATAAATAAAAATATTTAAATTTAAAATAACAAAAAAAAATACATTTATTATACATAAAATAGAAAATATTGTTAATCTTGGAAGGTAAAAAGGGTTAAATTATTACAATATCCTCCTTGATGATCCAATGATGATCATTAACTTCCTTGTCCTCTTCAGCCCTGAATAAGATGACACATCCATCGGTCCTCTTCTTGCTTGACTACAGACCCTTTTGTCCTCTCTTCAGCCAACGGAAAGGATCATCCGCCTGAAAAAATGTGTCGCTCTAAAAAAAATTCACTCTAAAGAACTTCCAAGCTAATAATGGCTTCTTGACCACACCCTACCTTTGTATACTGTTTTTAGCCTTCTGATTGACCTAATCATGTGGCAATCATATATCAGCCAATCAGACTTGAATATTTGAATATTAAGAACTCTGATACCTATAACCATTGTGGATCCCTATGGATGTCCATGGCACGTGATATTGACCCCTTTACCATGGGGATCTCCATGGACCCCCATGATATCCTAACCTACCTCTATGGGTGTTTCTATGTATGTTAAGCTAATATTCTCGAGCCCTCAGATTTGTTAAAATTCAAACCAATTGGAATGAACAGACTTTAGTCCCTGCATTCTGATTGGTTAAAATCTTAACATATCAGAAAAGCGGTGATTGGCTTTATTCGAATTGGTTAATGACTAACCACATAGAGTTATTAACATTCAATTCCGATGACATATGATTTTAACATATTTTAGAGAATCAGAAGCCTAGAAAAACAGTATGTAAGGCAAGAGCCCAATCAAGAAGCAGTTATTTGGAAGGGAAGATCCTCAAAGCAGGAGCTCAAATAGTGTATTTTTTTAGAGTGGTGTGTTTTCTCATGGTATGAACATTCCTTCAGTCAAGCAAGAAGAAGACGACGTATTTCTTCAACCATCATGGATGTGCGCCCTTATGTAGGGGTGGAAATTGAAGAAAAGGGTGCCAGTGATCATCACAAGGAGGGTAATGTATTAATTAACCATTTTCCTTCAAAGTTTAGCTATTTTTAATTTTGGGTAATATAATTTTATTATTTTTAGAAAAATATTTTAATTGTAATTTTTTTATGTAATTTTCTTTTTAATTTAAGTATTATTTTCTGTATTTAATTTGGGGGGTTAGTGTAAGGGACCATGGAGGTCCATAAGGACATGTATGGTATGGGTCTGTGGTAAAGGGATTAACATTAGGTGCCATGTGTGTTCAAAGTAACCTAAATGGAGATACAGTAGGTAGAAGGGGGGGGGGGGTCTGTGGGAATTCCCATTATGTAGATTATGTTTTTGGGGCATAATGGTCTATAGTGACCCGTATAGAAGATATAGGCAGGGCCCATGGGGATCCATACATACCCCAATGTATACGTACTATAGGGGTCCATTGGGACCCACATGGTGCAGTTCTTGTTTATTTATTGTGGGTGGGAGTAGGTTAAGTATTTTTATGTTGAGTAAATGGGCACTACATTCCAAAGAACAAGGCTAGGGTAAAAGAGAAGCCAATGGCCTCCTTGTGTCTTAAGTAAGGTATGAACCTATTCTAAGGCAAATAGAGATACAAAATAACAGCGTTGTGATCACCATTCAGAAGAGCTTACAATCTATAAGATAAGGCTGGCTTGTGAGATACGAGAGAGACAGATGCAAGATGGCAGTAATCAGGACAAGAGGCTGCTGAAAGTAGAGGTGGCTGTGTGTTTTGCTGTAGTTGTGTGTGAGTGAGCAGGTTGGTAGTAGGATGTCACCCACATTCTTCCAGTTTGTTTAAACTAGTAGAGTTAAATAGATGGATAACTCATTGGAACCAATGTTGTATTATAATGTGTGTATAATTCTAATCACTTCACTTTAGAATATTTACTTAAGAGCTATGACCATATGCAGCTAACGTTACATTGTGCAAATCCCCCCTCTTGTTTTTTCTTGTTTTTTTTTATTTTCTTTTATCTATAAATAGACATCACTGTGTGAGTTTGAGTGTTTGTGTGAAAGTGTGTCACTGGGCAATTCACTGGGGCTGTAGGAGGTCACGGGGCAATTCACTGGGGCTGAGGGAGTTAATGGGCAATTCATTGGGGCTGGAGGGCAATTCACTGGGGCTGGGGGTGGTCTCAGAGGCAATTTACTGGGGCTGGGGGAGGTCACGGGTCAATTCACTGAGGTTGGAGGGCAATTCACTGGGGCTGGGGGAGGTGATGGGGCAATTCATTGATGCTGGGAAAGGTCACGGGGCAATTCACTGGGGCTGGGGGAAGTCACAGGGCAATTCACTGGGGCTAGGGGAGGTCACAGGGGCAATTCACTGGGGCTGGGGGAGGTCAGGGGGCAATTCACTGGGGCTAGAGGGCAATTCACTCGGGCTGGGGGAGGTGATGGGGGCAATTCACTGGGGCTGGGGGAGGTCACGAGGCAATTCACTGGGGCTTGGGAAGGTAACGGGATAATTCACTGGGGCTGGGTTAGGTCACTTTGCAATTTACTGTGGCTGGAGGGCAATTCACTCGGGCTGGGGGAGGTGATGGGGGCAATTCACTGGGGCTAGGGGAGGTCACAGGGGCAATTCACTGGGGCTGGGGGAGGCCATGGGGCAATTCACTGGGTCTGGGGGCGGTGATGTGGGCAATTAACTGGAGCTGGGGTTGGTCACAGGGCAATTCACTCTGGCTGAGGGAGGTGATGGGGAGGTCACAGGGCAATTCACTGGGGCTGTAGGGCATTTCACTGGGGCTGGGGGGGTTACAGGGGCTATTCACTGGGGCTGGGGGTAGTATCACCTGGAATGTAGATAAAACAATCAGTGAATGAAGGGATACAGACCTTGTTCTGGGTATTATAGAAATCTAAAGGAAAGATGCAGCTCGATTCACAGACTAAAAGGATAAAATGTATTATGTATGCTAATTTTCGCTCTGATTTTCAGGGGGTGTCAACATTGATAGAAAACAGTTTGAAAATGCAATAAATTCAGCAAACATTAGGGTAACGGTTTAAATGTTTATTATGGTATTTTTTTCAATACAAACATTTTTTTTCATACACTATTAATTCTCCTCCATCAGATGCATATAACACAGCTCACTTGCATATACCTTTAAGGCAAATGACATGTTGTTTGTGAAAAAGTTTTGTGTCCCTAACATGGGTGTGTTTCAGCCGAGGACAATGAGGCCTAGGGCAAAATAAAACCTAAATATACCCATAATCCCTAGACAGAAGTCCAGAATCTATGAATGTGAGAAAAATTGAGTCATAAAAGCTATGCGATAGAAAAAAAGAGTGCAAAAGCATAAACAATAAACTGGTTGGTAATTTGCCATACAAATAACATCTTTTGCAGGGAACATGGACAGGCAAGGTGAAACTACGAGAACAACAAATGTCAATTTGAAGGATGTTAAAATGCAGTAGAAAAAAATGTCAGTGTTTGAAGAAGTCTCTGGTAATGAGTCAGAAGGAATAACAATACAAAGTCCAGTGTCATTTTTCTATTTTTTTTTTTTCATTTTCGTATTGTAGGGCCTCCCCATATACACTTTACGTTATTCAGGGTTCTCTGTCCAGGCAGGAAAATGCACCAGCAGGAGACTCAAAGGGATCCCTTAAGAAGGGAGGAGTTAGCACCGGAGGGAACTCAACACAACAAAAAATATTGGGGCTCAAAAAAAATTGTTTGCACCAGGGCCCACCATTAACGAGCTTCACCACTGACTAGGTAATAGTCTTCCTTAAAAAGGTGGGATTTTAAATACCTCTTAAAACTCAGAAAGCTAGGGGGAAATTTGGCAGAGCAAGGTAAGGAGTTCCAAAGGGTAGTAACAGCACAGGAAAAGTCTTGTAGTTGAGAGAGGGAGCAGTAAATTCGAGAAAATAATTCTCTAGGATATGAAGACCCAAGGGAGAGACTGAAAGAGGTACAGTGAAGGAGGAGTAGTGAGTAAGGATTGATTTACAGGAGACACAAGATGAGTAAGTTTATTAGATTTTTTTGTAGTTTCTTATGTGGAAAATTCTAGGGACATTTTAATTTAAATGAAATTGACAGGATTTAGCTAGAAACTAAGGGC
This sequence comes from Discoglossus pictus, assembly GCA_027410445.1. Lineage (NCBI taxonomy): Eukaryota > Metazoa > Chordata > Amphibia > Anura > Alytidae > Discoglossus > Discoglossus pictus. The sequence goes on from CM050169.1 coordinate 197,659,987, forward strand.
CAGATTCAATTCCAAGCCAGGAACTCGATCGCAGACAGACAAATATCTGCGAGTGAGTTGCGGGCTCCTGTTCGTAACTGCCCATTTTGAATCAGCCAAAAGAAAATGAAACTGTCATAATTACGGCACAAAAAAATGAAGATTACATGTAAATCAATTAGGTTCAGGGGTCTGAATGTGATCAGACTCGTAAACCTGCAAAATAAAGAATTATTGAAATAAATGCCAATACTGTTCTAATCCATATGGGGGCCTGATATATATTAACTCATTGATACCCGAGATCGATTTAACATGGAATGACACTTAAAAATTAAGTTTTTCCTGTCGATTTGCAGGCTTGAGACTGTTGTGCAATTAATTCTAATGTCTATCATCGCTTTCCCCCTTATTTACAGTGCAGTATTGACTGTTTATTTCCATTTACAGTACTACAAATAGGTGTTTAACCCCTTTGCGGCTCTCTAGCACTCTTTGGATTTTCTCCTTCATTTGCCGTTTACGGGTGTGAAAACATTTGGGGGCTTGGGTAAATTGAGCAATTGAATAGTGATTTGCGATTTTAGCCTTGCGAAAGTGACAGATCAAAGGCTTCTGGAGGCTGTAAGTTACGAGTTTAACCATCAACATTTTTTCAAGTTCGTAACTTGGAAGCAAGTCGGAGCCTGCAAAAAGACGCCAATTGAATAGCAAAATAGCTTGCGACCTCACTTACTCTGGATCTCCCGAAAGCTCAATTGAATGGGGGCCTAAATGTGTGACTTGAAGGAAAGTTCTGAGTCTAGCATCACTCCAAATCAAGTACTTAGGGCTGGGGGTGATGATTGAATTATCTACAGTAGGAGAAATATTTGATGTGTCAGTTGTAACAGAGAAAGGGAACAACAGAAACTCTTTAAGTAATGTGAGGATGTCCATTAAGAGATTTTGTGTAGGGAGGTTGTAAATCAGGCTAGTATGGATGGCAATACATCTAGTTAGGAAAGGTAAATGTGGTTGTTATCTGCATATAAGTGCTAATGAAACCCAAATCCGAGGCTGCCAAAGAAGGATATGTAAAGAGAAACCGAAGACTGACCTTTGTAGTACCCCAACAGTCAAAGGTAGAGGACTGGACTTTGGTGAATGCTGTCTCTGTAGAGTGTTGGAAATGAAAGCCAGATTGCAGAGTGTCAAATAGGGAGTTAGATGTTAGGAAATTAATTAAGGGATGAAATTGGGTGGTAGTTGGAGATATTGGGAGTGATTTGTGCATGTTTAGATGATGATTGAAAATTGCCAGTTTGCAGAAAGGCTGAAATGCATGCTATGGATGGGATAAGTGTGACGTAAAAGGGGATGGGATCAAGGAATCAAGTAGTGAGCGGATGCTAGAAGTGCAGAGACTCTATATTCTTTTGGGGGTGAGGAAAGGCCTGCCTTGGACATTTGTGGTCTGCAGTAACGATTGGACTTTTCTGGTTATAGAGAAAGGTTTTTCCTAATGCTTTCTATTTTTAATTTGAAATAGTTTGGTAGGTCTTTGGCTGTTAGGCAATTAATTGTGGAGGTGGAGAAGGACAGAGCAATAAAAAGTAGAGAAGAAAGTCAAGATATGGAGTGCAAGGAGTCTGTTGGGGTTTCTGATTTCCTTCAGTCTTTAAGCTTAACAGCAGCCAATTTGATGGTAGTTAATATACTGCTATAATGTGAGGTGGCCAGGTCACGACAGGGAATAGTGTTACTTGTTTCAATACTCGCCTACAGGACTTTGCAAGAATGGCCACCATTCTTTGCACATCTCTATCTCACTCTATTAGAGTATTGTCTAGTCTCCAAATATTCAAATATTATTTGAAAACCCAAATCTTCAGAGAATCATACCACCTACCTCCGCAATGCAAATACCCACAGCTTCATATTAGTCTTTCATTTGTTGTTTTTCCTCTCCCTACATCACTTTTTAAAAATGATCCATCTAGCAGACCCCTTACCTCACATTTATTTTCTCTCTTACCTCTTAGATTGTAAGCTCTCCCTAGACTAGAGCCTTAACTTCTCATGTATTAAAGTTTATTTGGTGTCTTGTCTTATTTATGCTGTCTTCAAATGTACATAACATGTTATCCAAATCAAAGGGTCACATCTCTATTCTAATTCTCCTGTATCTCTCTGCTGCCTTCAATACAGTTGACCACCCTCTTCTAATACAAACTCTCCACTCTTTTGGCATCCAGGACACAGCTCTCTACTGGTTCACATCCTATCTAGAAGATCGTACATTTAGCGTCTCCTTCTCTGGCACCTCTTCTTCACCTCTCCCTCTGTCTGCTGGTGTTCCCAAAGGTTCAGTCCTAGGCCCTTCCTCTTCTCCATTTACACATCCTCACTTAGTCCCCCTATAAAAATCCTTTGGATTTCAGTATCATCTCTATGCAGATGACACTCAAACCTACCTCTCTGCACCCGATCTATCCTCCTCTCTTTTAGCTCAAGTTTCCAACTGCCTCTCTAGCATATCCTCCTTGATGTCTGCCCATCAACTCACTGAACTCCTTATCTTTCCACCCTCTACTACAGCTTCCACTCCCTAAATATCTCTCACTGTTGAAAATGCCATCATCACCCCCACCTCCCAGGCCCGTTGTCTTGGGGTTCTACTGGATACCGCCCTCTCTTCTTTTCCTCCCATTCAATCAATAACAAAATCTTCACCTAAAAAACATCTCCAAAAATAGTCACTATCTTACAGAAGACACAGCTAAAATTCTAATACACTCTCTCATTATATTTCGACTTGACTACTGCAATTCACTCCTTGCTGGCCTACCCATCTCCCATCTGTCTCCCCTCCAATCCATTATGAACGCCTCCGCTAGACTCACCTTCCATACCAAACGATCAGTGTCTGCAGCTCCTCTCTTCCAATCACTCCACTGGCTTCTCATAGCTTTCAGAAACAAATTTAAAATCACGACCCTAACATATAAGACCCTTAACAACAGTGCACCCCCTTATATCTCTGCTCTTGTTTCAAAGTACTCTTCCAACCCCCCCTTCGTTCTGCTAATGACCTTCTTCTTTCCTCCTCTCTTTTCACCTCCACTCACTCCCGTCTTCAAGACTTTTCTCGTGCTGCCCCAACTATCTGGAACTCCTTGCTCCGCTCCATTAAATTATCTTCCAGCCTCAAAACCTTTAAAAAATTACTAAAAACACACCTGTTTAAAACAATCTTAGCACCTTCAGCCTTAATATGTACAACTGCACACTCCACAGCTTAAAAACACTTACACCCACAATCTACAGACACCTCCACTTAGATTGTAAGTTTGCGAGTTAATTTTAAATTAAAGATAATAATATTAATAATAATAATCCACTGTTCATTGCACCCTAGTACTATGGAATATGATTGTGCTCTATTAATAAAATATAATAATAATTATAATAATAAAAGGAGAGTAAATATTGAAGGGAATTAGGAAGTCACACAAGTAATTGGTATGCATTGCTTTTATTCTTCCATATTTATCAGAGTGTTTAGAGATATTATATGGGCATTTTTTTGTGAAAAAAGACTTTATACAGGTGTCACAATCCAGAGATTAGAGGCCACCTACACCCCAACAACTCTTGCTTTCTGATACAGAAATCCCTATAGGTTGTGGATTTGGGATCACTTCTCAGTGCCCATCCTGTATAGTCAGTCCAGGAAGGACAAGTCCTCAGGATACAGGAACAGAGGAAAGCAATTCCTTTCCCCAGTAGTCAGAGACAGAGTTTCAGGCAGAGTCTGTAATAATAATTCCAATGGTTAAAATGATTATATTCCCTCAGAATGAAACACACCTCAAATTATGTATATTTAAACTGACAACAACAACTCTTTATTAGCAAGGACAACACATATTTATGTCACTGTCACAAACAGCAAACATTACATTAGCCACTCCCCAAACTCTATTTTCCCACCTCCATCAAGAATAAAAAAAGTCCCTAATGATCCCTGGCCTATATGAGGAATTTCCTTTCCTGTCCTACTGTACTTGGCAGGGGTCATCTGCTAATCACCTTTCCCCTCTTGCTCTGTCAACTTTCTTAGGCCCTTTGATCTCCAGTTACGTAGGAAGAGATAATTGACGTGTCCGTGTCACATTGGTCTTTCCTCTGGCAGGGGGGAGGCCAAATGGCCGGGGTAATATTGTGCATCTCCGCACTACCTTCCTGTATAAAGCCAACCCTTAATCTGCTGGAAACTTTCTATCTCACAATCAGGTAACCCTATAACTGGACCCCTCTTTTCCCAGTAATATACTTTATTAAACTCCCTGGGGAAAATGCAGCATTTGGATACTAAACATGCTATGGGGATTCTCATACTTAACATTACAATCATAAGTCATACAGGATACAACCACACCACAAGTAATACAAACCAACTCATACCAGCAGGGCAATACCAGTCCATGTTAATCCAGGGCCCTCTAATAGTCCAATAGCCCACAACAGCTCAGTGCCCCCCCCCCCCCCCTTACACCTATATTTCCTTATTGTCACTTTAATCTTTTATACAATAATCAAGTATCAGAATGACAAGCCCTTTTGTTACACACTAATGTCATCACCCCTCCAATTTAATATCCACAATTGAGATAATCCATTTCCTGGACCTAACACATTGGCAAACATGTTTTAATAATTATATAGTTGTGTGACAATAGGTAGTATTCAAAGAAGAATGTTGTGCAGGGCAGTTTTAAACCACACAAAAAGCACAGATCCAAACAAACTCTGTTAGAGTTTTAAAATAATATGGCTAACTGATTTCAGAGTTAGCCACTGTATGCAGCAAAAAAGAAAGGAACACTGCTGCAATATCAGTATATGTACATTAGTACACAGAGAAAACCATCTATCAGATGGGTGTTACAAACATTGCTAGCTACAAGTGGTTTAAAGGGTCCACCGATTCCCCTCTAAAGTAAAGGAATAAGGTGCATCCTAATTCCTACACTATATTAACGATTGCTATACACCCAAAAAAAACCTCAGAAAAACAACTTTGTATTTTTTGTACATAGTTTCAAGTGTCTCTTTTTTTTTACATTGGAAAATCCCAAGAAAAATTTTAAAATTATTTTTAAAAAAGCAATAATAATAAAAACAAAAAATGACAAACAATATTTCAAATTTAATTTATTTTTAATTGTATTGAATAATAAAAGTTACGTTTTAAATTATACTACCTTGTCCTGAATTTATTTACTCTGCCTTGCTATGATTTCAATTAAAAAAATTTTTTATAAGGGTGTTATAAAAGGATTTGTAATTCTGATTCTTGATTACTGTATAAAAGATGAAACGTTATGAGAAAATATAGGTATAAGCAGCCACTTATTGACATAAAAATGAGGTGGTTACATTTATTTCTGTGTCTGTATTTAGTTCTTTATTGACAATAGGATAAGGTGGTTATTGCGAATTTGGTCTCCTGGAAAATGATTAGCTTCAATATAGAGATCTGAAGTAAAAAATCTTTTATTATCAGTGTAAAAAAAGCAGGTACCATTTAACCAAGGTGTGCTTTCCCTCTCTGTTTATTCATAGTGTCTAGAAACACTTTATATGCTTCTGTAGTTGGGAAGCTTTTAGAAGGGTTAATAAGGGACAGAATACAAGAATATGTCTATTTGAACAGGATCATAGGTAGCAGTCAACATGGATTTATGAAGGAAAGGTCGTGTCAGACCAATCTAATTAGTTTTTATGAGGAGGTTAGTAGGAACTTGGATCAGGGCAACTCAGTGGATGTAGTCTTTTTAGATTTTTCAAAGGCATTTGATACAGTGCCACATGGAAGACTAGTGAGCAAACTAAGGGATACAGGAATTGCAGTAAATATCTGCTCATGGATCGAGAACTGGCTAAAAGACAGGAAGCAAAGGGTTGTTGTAAATGGAACATACTCCGATTGGTCTAATGTGATAAGTGGGGTTCCTCAGGGCTCAGTATTGGGTCCTCTCCTTTTTAACATATTTATTAATGACATTGAAGTAGGACTCGAATGTAGTGTCTCCATTTTTGCTGATGACACTAAGTTGTGCAAGGTAATAAAATCAGATAATGATGTACTTTGCCTACAAAAGGATTTGCATAAATTAGAGAAATGGGCGGCTAAATGGCAGATGAGATTTAATACAAATAAATGTAAGGTTATGCATTTGGGAAGGAACAATAGCCAAGCAATCTATAATCTTAATGGAGCAAATCTAGGGGTATCAGATATTGAAAGGGATTTGGGAGTACTAGTGGACAACCACCTAGGTAACAGCGCTCAAAGCCAAGCAGCGGCTGCAAAGGCAAATAAAATATTAGCATGTATTAGGAAGGGTATAGAAGCCAGGGAAGAAGATATAATTCTGCCACTATACAAATCTCTAGTACGCCCTCATTTGGAATATGGAGTACAATTTTGGGCACCACCTCATAAAAAAGACATTTTAGAGCTGGAAAAAGTACAGAGAAGGGCTACAAAACTAATAAGGGGAATGGAGGGGCTAAGTTATGAAGAAAGACTAGCAAAATTAAACTTATTTTCGCTAGAAAAAAGGCGTCTAAGAGGAGATATGATTACGTCATATAAATACATCCAGGGTCAATATAAGGCTTTGTCAAGTGAACTTTTTGTAGCAAGAGATTTTCAACTGACAAGAGGACATCCGTTGAGGTTAGAGGAAAAAAGATTTCACCTTAAACAAAGAAAAGGGTTCTTCACAGTTAGGGTGGTTAAACTGTGGAATTCTCTACCAAAGGAGGTGGTGACAGCGAATTCGATAGACAACTTCAAAAAGGGGTTAGATATATTTCTGAATAAAGAGGGCATTCAAGGCTATCCTAGATAACTAGCAAGGAATATTGATCCAGGGAGAAATTTGATCGCCAGTTTCTGGGGTCAGGAAGGAATTTTGCTTTTTTTCCCCTTATGAGACAATTGGCAAAGTTTCAATGTTTTTTTTTTTTATGTTTGCCTTCCTCTGGATCAATTAACAATAATAATAAATAGTCCAAATTAAAAAGATCAATAGAGATCTAAAAAGGTTGAACTTGATGGACTAACTCTTTATTCATCCTCGAATACTATACTATTAATAATTATTTAATCAATAATTTAATTAATAACTAATCCGCATATTGCAGATCAGAGGAGATCTTAACAGGTTGAACTTGATGGACTGAAAGTCTTTTTTCAACCTTAATTACTATGTAACTATCTCACTCTTACACCTTACTTAACAATTTTTTTATCCTATGAACCTCTCCAGAGTGGATTTGCCAATACAGAAACAGAGGCATGAAAGATAGCAACAGGTAAATGAATGAAACCATGCACAAGATGTCTCTTATTTTTCCAATACCATGTGGTTAATTAAGTGCTCAAAGTAATTTAGCTTGTGACTGTATAGATTGTCCCATACCATGCTAGCATGCTTACATTATAAATACATCTGTGAACAGAAATCAAATTTCATTAATCAATGCCAGACTAAACTACACCACAATTCTCCACCCCCACCACAGGGGAAATCACCACCATTGTGTGTCTTTATTGGCCATTCAAAACCACAGTCCAAGCAGCATCTGATGATAATTTAAGATTATTCACTGTTATGTTAGAGTGCTTAAATGCTCATCGCATATAAACAATCTTCAGACAAATAGTATTTAACTTATACTTATCAGCGGTAAAGTCCACCATTCTCTTCACGCATGCTGTTATGTTTATCGGAATTTAACTTTTTTTTTTTTACATATACATTTTTATTAGACAGATAGGTATATAAACATCACAGATATTTAAGGCAACAAATAAATAGAGATACAATACACAGTGTGATAACTTATGATCTAACACTTATAGTTATCTTTTTTCCTCTCCATCTTTTCTTTTTTCTATCTGAGGGTTAAACAGTGATTATTTGTAATATCAACATTATCTAAGTATATCTTACTGTCTTTTTCTTATATGTTAAATTTCCATTAAAGTAAACTGAATCTGTATGACTACATTATCTTGTTTGTATTGACTGCATAACCCGTTTGGTTCCCCTAAATTAAACTAAACATCTTCAAACAAAACAAATATTAACAAATTAGTTCACATAAATATACATATCATTCAAAATAGTAATGACATTTCCAACCTTGTCAGTGTGGTTTCCCCTCTAGAAATAGAGGGTCTCCTTTCCAGGTTCCAGGCCGCCATCATGACCGCAAGCCCCGTCCCCCTCCACACCAAGATATGATAATTGTGTGAACGCAAGGGTTGTCCCTCTCTACTCTCCAGCCACGGGATGCAAACCTCCATGTACTGAGGAATAGAGTCTTCCAGTGGGTGAGTCATTTTTTTTGTGTATTGCTATATAGTTAATTTTGTTTTTAACTGTTGACAGATCAAGTTTATCAGACTTCCAGCTCTTTGCTATTTGGCTCTTGGTAGCTAAATAGAAGTACTGTAGGAGCTTGTTTTCGAGGGGGCGTAAGGGTTTCCACCGGAATCCCTAGTAGACACACCTCTAATTCCCACTTTACTGGGGTGCCGAGCAACTATGTGGCTAGTTAAAAAAAAAAAATGTTTAAGCAAAACTACAATATAATAAGGCTTCTATTCAAGTAAGCAATTTTACTGGAGCCCGTACTGTAGCCCGTACTGTAGCCCGTAAACTAATTTGCTATTAAATTGACATAATTTAGCTGCCCGCAAAAGATTTGCTGGTTATGGGCTGAAAATACTTGTGGTTGTCAAAATTGTAACTCAGACCCAGCTAAGCCCGTAAATGTTACAATCGCAAATCGCTATTCAATTGCTACAATTCCTCAAGCAAATCTTTTCACCCCTTCAAATGGCAAATGTAGAAGAAAATCCTACAGGTACCAGATAGGACTCGCAAAGGGGGTTAAAGACATGTCCGCAGCACTGTAAATACAAATAAAACATCAATACTGCACTTTAAAAGATGGGGAAAGCGATGAAAGACATTATAATTAATTGCACAACAGTCTCAGGCTCGCAAATCTGCAATAAAAAAATATTTTTTTCACGTTTCATTTCTGTGTTATATCAATCTCGGGAATCAAGGCGTTAGTAAGCTCCAGGATTAGTTGGTGTCCATTTTACTAAAAAAAATATTGTATTGTCTGTTTTTCACCATTTAAAAAATGTATGAATTCCTGAAATACCTAATAATTCTCCCCCAAACAGGAGATGCAGTTAACCCAAACTTATGTTTCTGCCTGCTACAACTTTATCTGTGCAACGCAATCTTTGCGTGTCTGTCAAAAGCACGCTGACAGAAGAGCTCCGACAAATGCGTGCTCCGACAGCTGCGCACCCAAAAACTGCACGACTGACTGAAGGTAAGGTGGGCTTAGGGGTGTTAGGGTTAGGCGTAGGGGTCTAAGGGTGAGGGCTAGGCTTGGGGGTCTGAGGATTAGGGTTAGGCTTAGAGGTTAAACGGTTAGGGTTAGGCTTGGGGTCTAAGGGTTAGGGTTAGGCTTAGAGACTAAAGGGTTAGGGTTATGCTGTCAACATGCTCAATTCCCCTGCGCACAAAGGTCGGGGTGCCTCATCTGTGCTACACAATCTGTCTCCCTAGGTATAGTGATTCAGAGCTTATGCTTTTTTATTGGGGCAATGAATATGGTTAAAAAAAATTGTATCTGAATAGTTTACATTTAGAGGTCTACTAAACTTTACCTTTTAGTATTACTGAAATTAATAAAATAGAGTTGTGCAATAATTGTCATGTACTTTTTTTCACCTTTCCAAACCAATAATTTATTATATGTTTCTCATGTTTGTTTGTCAGTTCAGTGCCTGATCCCATCATGCTTTAGACTCCCTTTTGGGTCACATATCAATAGATTATGTTTGTGTCACTGTGTCATTCAAGGATTTGGGGACTATTCCCATTTGGACTGGTCCTCTAAACTAAGGGGTTCATGGTACTGGTGGTTCTATGTGTGGTTCTGGGGATATTCAATGGTCTACAGAGATGATTTTTTTACTCTATCAACAGAAAAACAGGCAATCCATCTAACTGTAAAGCTCAGCACACCATTTCCTTCACCAGGATCCCATAACTAATTAAGGCTTCCATATTGATTCCCCACATAGAGAGCCTAGTGATGGGTTGTGCTGACCAAGCATTGTGATACTGCCACATGAACTGGATAAGGATCTAGTAACAGAGGAACTAGGAGTGCTCGTCCTTCTATGTCCCTAGAAACTTGCATGTTTCTCTGAATAGTCTAGCAGATCATAACATTGTACAGTTGCTGGGTATATGAAATACATACATAACGATCAACATCAGTAAAATCAGAGCTCTTTAACCAAAAGTTTGTTTGTTTTTTGTGTATTAGCCCTTTAAATGAAACAGGGTTGTGGAACACATGATGAAATAGTATATTACGGTGTCATGAAAGCTTTAATCAAAATGTGTCTACAGAAGGTGACCAGCCCACTTGATTTACATGTCCATCACAGTGACATGTTTAATAATGAAAGAGACTGGGTTTTGGCTCTCTACATTATAGCCCGAAGCAGCACAAAGCAGGACATAACCATGTCATATTGTGTACTTGATCAAATACGAATGTCAGTGTAGGTGGCCTCCATGTCAGATTGGTTGCAGGTTTCTCTAACATCAGTGGCTTCTTCTCCAAGAAACATAAAGCTCTCCGTCAAAAGCTACAACTGTAGCCTCTAAGATTATTGACTTGACCTGAGCTTCATCAATCTTGTTTTACAAACACAGATAAAGTGTTATGACATAGAACAAGCACACAAACAACTGGGAAGAGTGCCTGCTGGCCGTCAGCACTATCATCAGTCATTGTGGATGGTTGGATCTGCTGCAGAGCTTGGGTGGCAGAGAGAAGATTTCTACCATCTGGATTTGTATGATATTCTGATTTGTACCTTAGTCAAGCAATGTACATTTGTTGCTGATAGATCGGGAAATAACTAAAGTGAAGGGAATCCATGTTGAATCTTTGTTGAAGTGAAGATCAAGTTTTCATGCCCTCTCTGAATCCTCCATACTCTGTATATTGTGGTCACCAGTTTGTTTCTACTTCTTTCATGACATCCTTCTTCTAACAGCTACACTACCCTTGCAATTATCTTGATTATCACTATTTAAAAATAACAATGTGCCAGATAATAATCTACAGTCCATAAATCGTCATGTCAAAGCTGCTTGGGTTGTCTTGCTGTTCTAGTGGCTGTAACTCACATTTGCCAGTGCCAGTAGGATGTCAGGTTGAAGGATTATCAGAGTTGTCTTTGCTGTAGAGCAGGGTAGCTCCCAATACCAGCAGAACATTTATTGATATATCTGTTCGTCTAAAGATGGGCTAATCACAATAACATGGCCACTGGCAGGACTGATGTAACATGGGTCTACAACCGTTTAACATATCAACATGAACCCTTTCATTTGCATTAGAGGAACGCAGAAAACGTAGACCTGAGGCTACTAAATTGGCCTCGTAAAGGCAACCCGCTAACGACTTGCAGGTTAAGTGAGAAATAACCCTATGGGATGTCGAAATCTGAATCTGAACTCTGCAGCCGCAAATCCTTTGATCTGTCAGTCCCGTAACTGTTACGTTGAAAAATCGCTATTAAATTGCTACAAACCCACTGGCATTAAATCCTGTAACCCGCAAATGGAGCCAAAAAGCCAACGGATACTAGAAAGGTCCTATCCATAGCACTGTAAATGCAAATATAAACACACTACTGTACTTATAATTAAAGGGAAAGTGATGTTAGGTATTACAATTAATAGCAGAACATTCTCAAGCTCGCAAATCTGCAATATAAAATACTTTTATTTCTGTTCAATTTCCATGTTATTTCGATCCCGGCAATCAATGTGTTAATACAGATAATGGAACTCGCATGGACTTGAATATCATATTTACGGATTTATTAATATTGCTTTAGTTCTGGAATGCGGGTCCGATTAAAACCCGTAAGGCTTTGAAATCTAACCTCAATTTTTCAGTGAATAATGATGACGATCTCTATTGCCATTGGCTCCGTCTAATCCCGTAACTACCGGTTTGACTAATTGATCATGTTCACAGCTGCACATCCAACCGGCGCAAGAATACAGCCCGTAACTCACAGCATGATTCAATTTAATAGCTCGGTAACGCAGCCAGATTTCAAGCTTGCAGCCTTTGCGGGTGTACCGATGCGGCTACGGGCTTCAAATTTAATGTGGCTGTAAGTAAGGCTGGACAACTTGATGCAATTAAGTTTATAGTGCTATTCATTTCTTTTGATTACAATAAACTATTATATTTCTACAATGCCTTTCATTGCAGGTAATTGATAAAAAAGACTATATATAACACATTACAAGAGTATTTTTTATTTTTGTAATTCAAAAAAAAAAAACATGTTTGAGATGCACATATACAGTTATATGTTATCTTACTGGCTGCATATACAATCTGCTACTGTTCTGTGGCTAATTGGTACACCCCATCCAGGATAATCATGGGTTGAACACAGATTACTCAGCAACAGGACAGACCATCACTATATTCAAATTACCTCTTTCAGATGCAGAAAAAACATATCGTTGATCCCTTTCCTGTATCAGTTTGGGTCATTGTGGAGAGTTTATAGATTCCTTCAAGGGTCTTCTCCATGAATACACTTTTTTAGTCACTTGATGTTTTTATTGTTATGTTTTTGAAAACAGAGACTTGAACAACTGTGGTGTTGGCTAGAGAACAGCAGGGACAAATCCTACACAAAAATAATATATCTGCCAGGAATCTGGGAAGTGTTTTATACTGTGGGAATCTTAAAGAAGAAATAATGAGAGAAGGATGGTATTGAGAAAATCAACAAGAACAGTGGAAATGTGGAAAGTGAACGTATGGCTGACATTGTACAATCAATGGAAGGTGCAATAATGATCAAAAGTAAAGTCCCTCCATTTTCAGCAAAGGCTGGAACACAATAATGATGCGGTCCAAGCCAAAAGACCCTTATTCACTAAGGTGGGAGCTTCCCCTAAATTCATATTATTCTGTTCTAACAATTTTCTAATGTGGAAAGATCTCTACATTTTAATTAAATAATAATAGTATTGCAGTATACATTGCTAACTTTTTTTTACTATACAAAGGTTTTCAGTATTGTTTTTAACTTAAAGAGAGTTGCATTCTCTCGAAAACTCATCACTCCAAATAAAATATTTGTCCAATAACATTTTTATCACTTTTGTATTATTCATTTGTATTATTGGGCATTCAGGGCAACCAACTGTTCATCTCCAAATAGTAACTACAGGTAATAATAAGGAAATTGGAGAGGTTCCACTTCATTTCACTGAGAAGCCCAGTGCATTGTAGCTGTGGTCTTCATATTTACTCACTCTAATTTTATATGTTATTATATTCATATTAATCCTTTTTTTCCAGCGGGGAGAGCAGTGCATTAATGTCCCATTCCCCCAACCGGCATTGGATGGGTTAAATCCAAGTGCAGGTACTGCATGCTGTATATGAAGATGTGTTGGAGTCCTGTTTTACCTAATGCCACTTCGTTTATATTTAATTTCCTCGATCCAAGGTCAGTTTTATGATGCCATCTTGTGGTAAAACTGAAAACATCATACATAGGCATATGTCTCATGACCTCTGCACAATGCAGCAATAGGTTAGCAAATGGTTAACTTTGCATCAGACTCCATTCAGATTGATGCATTATTAACTGATAATCATGTATGTGCTTCTCATATACTGTATACGAGGAGAGAATAGCAGCGGTCACAATTATGATATTGGAAATATTCTTATTTGTTGTAGAAACAAAAGAAACATACTATAATATATTGGCCAGAGTGAAAGATTGGAAAGGTAATTGTAAGACAATAAACAAATGAATGAAATGATCTATGTTTTGCTCTCTCTAACAATGTTCCCAGTCCTGCTCCTCTCCAGTAGACCAGGATTTGAGGATGTTTCGGTTTGGGTACAGATGTGGTAATTATTTGCTCCAGCTTTCTGAAGCAGTATGCTCAAAAGAGCTTTGTCAAAAAAAAAATTGTATCATCCACTAATGTGACTACAGTGCTCTCCCCAGGTATTGCCAGTAGTCAGGCGGCACGAAAGAGCTCCAGGTGACGCAAAGGAGCAGCTGAGCAGGCACAAGCCCCCCAGAATTCAGAGAAGAAAATACCTTTAGACATCCAAATGTACTATATATATATACTAGCGTCTTGTCCGTCAAAAATGATGGCAATAAAATTTGAAGCCTGGCAATGCTGTTTGCCACACAATGCAAAGTTCTCCCCACTCTACTTTCCGGGCCTCACGATGAGCGCCTCCTGCTCCGGCTTATTGCAGGCGCCGGCCAACCCTTAACTTTCAGCCCTCTCAATGAGCTCTCCCCACTCTCTCCCTCCCGTGTCTCTTTGCCCCCTCTCTCACTCCTGTGTCTCTTTCCCCCCACTGCCTCCCCTGTGTCTCATTCCACCCCACTCCCTCCCCTGTGTCTCTTTCCACCTTCGCCCCCCTCTCCCTCCTCTGTGAAACCATTTGCGGCTTGGGACATTGTTCATTTTCCCCAAGCGCAAAATGTGTTTCCTATTTACACTCTTGAAAAAAGTGACGGACACCATTTTTTTCCTCGCTTTGCCGATTTCTTACCTCCCAAAAAGTCAATTAAACATCAAATTAGCTAGCAACCTCACTTACAGGCTCCCTAGCTCTGCCCCTGTGCGGTGTGTGAGGTTGTAAGTTAATTTTGTAATGAATTGGCATCTTTTGGCGGTCTTCCAGTGGCTTCCGAGTTACAGGCTTGAAAAAAATGGCGACCTATAAACCCGTAATTATTTTGAATCCTGTAACTCGTCAGCCGTTTGGAGCCTCTCCCCCCTCAAGTCAGTCTTCAGCCTTCGCCGCTCATTGCAGCCCCTTCAAGCCTCCGACAAACCCGTAACTTTTGGGCCTCCCAATGAGGGCCTTCGGGCACTCATTGCGCATGCGCAAGCTCGTAACTTTTAACATAGTGTTACCAACAAACTTGCAATTACGACAACTATATATGTGATATATCTATATAAATGTATCTATATATCCATACATACCTATATATATATATATATATATATATATATATATATATATATATATATATATATATATAGTAAAAACACCATTATACTAAGTATCTGCTACATGGTATCAAGTTTAGACAAATGGTATGAAGTTAAGATTGTTTATTACACAGTTTTTTTTTTTTTCAAACTAGATGATAGAAGTAGATGTCTGCATCAGATAGCATTCGAATAGCTATAACTACAACTTCACTTACTTTTACGTGCATATCACACAACTGCCGATATGAAATTCCAAGCCAAAAACTAGACTTTTCTATTTGCATGAATAATTAATTTTGTACTGTTCTGTCCTTTTAACAAAATAAAGTTAGCCTTTTTTACTCCCACACATCTGGCCATAATGTCCTCTTATTTGAGACAGCAGCACAGTAGGTAATAAGGGGAGACATCTTTAATTTCATTTCCTGAAGATACAGAAACAGCCCGCAATACAAAAGTGAAGGTTAAAATAGCTGGTGGGAGCAAGTGGTTCATATCTTGCCCTTCCTGCTTATAAAAACAGCAAATATATGTCTCTAACTCGCAGGGTGAGCAGTGAGCAGTATACATAAGCAGGAAAGGTCACTGTGACATGCTGCAGTGAACCCAAATGTATGAAGCTGCACAAAATACCAACTTTTGATAGCACAGATCGGGGATTTAAAGGAGATTTGGTGCTCAAAAAAACCCAATATCGTGAGGTTTTGCGCTAAGCGGGGAATTACAGGGAAAAATAGTGCTAGAGTGAATCAGCGCTCAAGGGGGTAGCATTAAGCAGGGTTTACCTCTAATCAGGAAATTTAACAAGGATAGGTAGAGTGTGAAATCTCCCACCCTACATGTAATGATGGCTTATTGTTTTGTGTAAGATACCTATTATAGGCTATAAATTGAGGGATTTTATATAACTGGTTATAGTAGCTAGATCCTTTTAATGGGACAGGGGAAAATCTTCATTTACAGCTTTCTACCATAAATGGTAATATAATTTAGCAATTAAAAGCAATGATGTGAACACACAATCAGAGCTTAGCTCAAGAAATGGGAACTAATCAGAAAAAGCTACAGTCTTGGGCAGGGCCATATTTACCATAAGGCAGTGCAGGCAGCTAACTATGGGCACCTGTTTGCAGAGGTCATCATGTTACAGCACTGAAAATGTCTTAGGAAGCAGGTTTCTTTCTGGGTTTTGTTTGTGCCTTAGGGGCAGGAATGGCAAAGCTCCTCTATGATTGGGTGCCAATCTACACAGCATGCTGGGAGTCTCTAGTTTGTCTATACTGTATGAACTATAGGCAAAGGACCAGCGGATCAAGTTGATAAAGTAATGGGAGGGGCTGAAAATGACCCAATGGTAATAGTTCATATTGGCACCAATGACAAAGTTAGTTGAAGATGTAGTGTCTTAAAAATGAATTTTATTGAGCTTTGAAACAAGCTGAGGCAAAGATAGCCAAGTCCAGGGAGACAGAAGAAGCTTAAGGAGGTTAGCGAGTGTCTAGAAGAGTGGTAAAAGACAAAAATGGTATGGCAGGAATACACTGAAGATCTATACAGGAAGGATCTTAACAGCAGTGATGACCTCAATAGTTTGCCTAATGAGCTGGAGCCAGACATCTTGGAGAGCGAAATGAGATGGAACTTAGGATCCCTTGCTGATAATAAGGCTGCAGGAATTGATGGAATTCCAATTGAACTACCGTATTTATCGGCGTATAACACGCACTTTTTCTCCCTGTAAATAGGGGGCAAATGATGTGTGCGTGTTATATGCCGATATTCCCTCCCCCCTCCTCAACCCCCCTCCTCATTCTAAATCCCCCTGCGCATTCTAAACCCCCCCTCCTCGATCTAAACTGCCCTAAATACCCCCCCCCCTTCACTTACCTGCTTTTGCTCCGGCCTCCGCTCCACTCCTTGACCCGGCGCTCATGTGACGTCACATGCGCGACACGTCATTAGCATATACTGGGTATATGCTAATGACGTGTCGCGCATGTGATGACAACATGCGCGCCGGGTCAAGGAGCGGAGGCCGGAGCAGAAGCAGGTAAGTGAGGGGGAGGTATTTAGGGGGGTTTAGGTTGAGGAGGGCGGGTTTAGAATGAGGAGGAGGTGGGTTTAGAATGAGGAGGGAGGTTGAGGAGGGGGGTTGAGGATAGGGGGTTGAGGTTGAGGAGGGGGTTGAGGATAGGGGGGTTGAGGAAGGAGGATGAGGATGGGGGGTTGAGGAGGGGGTTGAGGATGGGGGGTTTGAGGATGGGGGGTTTGAGGAGGGAGGATGAGGAGGGAGGTTGAGGAGGGGGTTGAGGATAGGGGGGTTGAGGTTGAGGAGGGGGTTGTGGAGGGGGTTGATGATAGGGGGGTTGAGGAAGGAGGATGAGGATGGGGGGGTTGAGGAGGGGTTTGAGGATGGGGGGTTGAGGAGGGAGGTTGAGGAGGGGGTTGAGGATGGGGGGGTTGAGGAGGGAGGTTGAGGAGGGGGTTGAGGATAGGGGGGTTGAGGAGGGAGGATGAGGAGGGAGGTTGAGGAGGGGGTTGAGGATAGGGGGGTTGAGGATAGGGGGGTTGAGGAAGGAGGATGAGGATGGGGGGTTGAGGAGGGGGGTTGAGGGGGGGTTTAAGGATGGGGGGAATGAGGAGGGGGGTGGAGGAGGAAGTTGAGGATGAGGAGGGAGGTTGAGGAGGAAGTTGAGGATGAGGAGGGAGGTTGAGGATGAGGATTTTGCTTCAAAGTTCTTTATTTGAAATTGTTTTTCCCCCTGAAATTTCCTTCTTAAAATGATGTGCATGTTATACGCTGGTGCGTGTTATACGCCGATAAATACGGTATTCAAAATTCTACAATAAGATGCTGTGAAAGTGTTGCTTGCCGTATACCAACAATTTTATTAAACATTGGCCAGTAGACTGGAAAAGAGCAGTCTATATACCAATCCCCCAAAAAAGGCAGTGTCAAAGAGTCCTCCAATTATCGAACAATTGCACTCTTCCTATACCAGCAAGGAGATGCTTAAGATCCTTTAAGGTGGACTCCAACAATATATGCACCGGGAACTACCAAATGTGCTCGCTGTGTTCCGCAGAGGAAGAGTCACAATAGATCAAATTGCCAATGTGTGATGGATAATAAAGAAAGCAAGAGAGTTCCAGAAAAGCATCTACTTCTGCTTCCTAGACTATTCTAAAGCCTTTGACTGTGTGGATCAAAACAAAATGTGGCATGTTCTTATAGAGATGAGAGTACTAGATCGTCTCATTCACCTCCTGAGGAATCTGTATGTGGACCAAAAAGCCCCAGTCATAACCGTACATGGGACAACAGAATGGTTCAAAATCGGAAAAGGTGTGAGACAAGGTTGTATATTGTCATCTTATTTATTCAACTTATATGCAGAGTACATCATGTCTAAAGCCGAGCTGGATTAATCCAAAGCCGTAATCAACATTGCTGGAAGAAATATCAACAACCTCAGATATGCGGATGATATTACTCTGTTGGCAAGTGCGGAGGAACTAAAGGACTTATTGATGATGGAAAAAGAAGAGAGTGCAAAAGTTGGCCTGCTGCTCAACGTTAAGAAGCTGAAGATCATGGAAAACGGCAATCTCACTTCCTGGCAAATAGATGGATAAGTGGAGTTAGTGACAGATTGTATTTTCCTGGGATCCAAAATCTCTGCAGATTGTGACTGTAGTCATGAAATTAAAAGACGTTTGCTTCTGGAAAGGATATTAAACTATCAAAAAGGATATTAAACTATCAAAAAAGGTCTGCATAGTTAGAACTATGGTTTTCCCAGGAGTAACATACAGATGTGAAAGCTGGACCATAAAGAAGGCTGTGGGCATAGAATTGACGCCTTTGAATTGTGGTGTTGGCAACAACTGCTTAGAACCCCTTGGACTGCAAGAAGATCCAATAAATTAGTAGTTCAGGAAATCAAGGCAAACTGTTCACTGGAAGGTTTGATCATGAGGCTAAAGCTCAAATATTTTGGCCATATCATGAGAAGACAGGATTCCCTAGAGAAGTCTCTGCTGGGAAAGATTAAAACGAGGCTGAGTAAAGCCAGGCACGCGGGACTTAGAAAATACACAACGGCAAAGATACTTACACCAACAACGCCAGGTTTATAAGCTATTTAGGAGAAATAGTGATCCTGGTAGAAGAGGAGGAGGAGTATGTCTCTATGCTGTGGGTAAAAAATAAATAGTGGAGGAACAAATCCTAAAATACTATAGGTAGGAACATGCAATAAATTCCAGTCCTCAGGGACCACCAACAGTTCACATTTTAAATATATCCTTGCTTGAATACAGCTAATTAAAGGCTCAGCGGTTGGTTAAACAGAATTACTGAGCCTCTGATTATCTCACCTATGCTCAAGCAGGGATATAATTAAAATTGTGGACATGAGGACTGGAGTTGAAAAACACTGCTAAAATCCCCCACATATTAGTGAATGTGAGGAATTGCATTTATTGCTACAGATTGGAAAGGCAGCTAAGCATGGCCACATTATAATAATGAGAGATTTTTACTACCCTGAGATAAACTGAATTAAAGAGACCAGCAGTTCATCCAAGGGTAGCAGGTTTTTGAGTACATTTGGAGATCAAACACCTACAAGAAATGAGAAAATCTTGGATCTAAGCTTCATGATTAATTCTGATATAATATCAAATGTTGAAGTAGGGGAACCCCTGGGGAACAGAGATCCTTACAGTCTCAGAAGATGAGTTTCAAAAATAAAGTTAGAGTATAAGGAGCCAAACAACATTAAAAAGGACAACGTGTAATGCTCTAAGGGCAACAATATACCGTATAGACTGGTACAAAGAACTGGCAGGTCAAAACACATACATATCAACACACAACATGTAGTTTAACAATAATTTAAAGATAAAGATAGGGCTTAACAAGCCAGTGTCTTAATGATACCAGAAAGAGAGAGCAGTTGCAGCTTTATGTGAGTATAAGAAATATAACAAGTCTTGCAAAAAAATCTATTAGAGTGGCTAAAATAGAAAATAACATGTTGATTACAAATTAGAGTAAGACTAACCCTAAACATTTTTTAAATATTATTGTAAAGAAAGTTAGGAAAGAAAATGTTGATACCTTAAAAGGTGGAACAAGTCAACTGATAAATAGAGACGAGGAGAAGGCAGATGAGCTAAATCAATTAGTGTCATATGTACACATAAGGGAGGTACTAATGGTTTTGACACTGCCAAAAAATGGGAGTGGTAAGATTTGCTCCTTGATTTGAGATCAGCTATGATTTTTTTCATGATGCCTTTAAAATTGAGATTTGACAACTTTGAGACATCCCTAGGGATTATAAGCCTTAGGTATTTGACATAGTTCACAGCCAGTTGGAGGCCGTAGGGTTTCTAATCATGATCTTTGTTTAACCACTAGCATTAAAGTGTTGGGTAATGTTAACTTGGGCCAGGAAACATAAAGTAAAATGTTGTCCGCTTAAAGTCGAAAGCTCCAGATTTCTATTCACTCTAGCATGTTGTCGAGAGCACAGGCCAGTGGCTCGATGGCCAGATTAAAAAGGATTGGAAAAAATAGGAAGCCCGGACTTACTCACTTCTGGAGCAGAAATGTAGGTAAAGTTAGGTTGTTATATCTCTAGGTTCATGGTGTGATTGGGATCTAGTCACATGAAGTGTTGCATTGCAGTTAAGAGTTTGTGTACGTAAATGACTACCAACCTACCTATCACGAGTCCTGTCTGGTCCAAATGGATTAGTGAGGATAATAATCCTGGCTAGCCTGTTTTCAACAACAATTTGTAATTGATTTTTAGAAGCAATATAGGGTGATATGATCTTGGAAGTTCTGGGTGCCTCCCTTTCTTATACATGCCTCAGTGAAATATTTTGATGGGATAATGTCTTATTGAAGATGTGTATTGAAGAGTTTAACCAAGGGTTCAATTACTTTCTGTTCTAAAGTTTTAAACAACTAGGCTATCCATACAGACCAGATGCTTTATGATGTGTGAAATGTTTGAGCATGAGTGTAAGCTCATATTCCATGCTAAGCTCATTGAGTGTTGCTGTTGGCATTGAAATAGGTCAAGGGAACAAAATCAAGGGATACCGAGCAGAGTACTTTGTCTACAGCCCACTGGGGGATAAATTAACACATTCTCCTAGTGGACAAAGCACTCTGCCCAGATACGGGAGTGCACCAGTGCCTTATATGACAGTGGAACCTCCCCTGCCAGACACTACTTTCTTGACTTATAAATAGCCAGCTTGGCTAATGCCAGGAGCAAGTTGATGAGGAGGGTTTGGCCTTGTTGCATTAGAACACTCTGCATCAAAAAATAATAATATGAGATCAGAAATGCCACCAGAACTGCAGGAGGAAGCCCCTTAAGAGAGAAAAGAAGGGCAGCAGTCTGGAGCAAAACAAAACATATATGGTACACAAACCCTTATCCACATTATCCCCTTAGGGCCAGGAGGGAGAGATGTGTGGTCCAGCACCAGCTGAGTCCGATTGCCAGATCAGACATTGCCACCAGAGGGAGGTGATCCAATTAAGAGCACCTCATATTTCTCAGCCATCTCACTGTTGGTCTTACGCATCCACTAGTGCTCACAAGTGGGGACACAGAAGGGAGTCTGGTAGGAAGGGGCCCAGTAGATAGTACTACTCTTGAGCTCAGCCCTTCCAGGGGTTGAACTGGTACATAGGTAATCCACTGTAATGCCCTTCTGTATTAAAGCGTGAGCAGCAGCCAGCGTGAGAGTAAATATTACTACTTTACCATACATGCAACTGGCTACTAGTACATTAGACCAGATCACTGTTTTTTTCTGCAAATAGATCTCGATACTGTGTTCCCCTAACATTTTAGCCCCATGCCTCCTGGATAGCTACCCCCCAGGCGACGTCCCCCAAAAGTTACATTGTGTTTGGGCAAGAACAATACAACCACAAGAAACAAATGAGAGGGATAATACATGTCAGTAACCTTAGTAACGGTAACATATCAACCACATAACTCAAACAGTGTTGTGAAGTATTATAGACGTACGATTGTAGGGGAGGTGTTCTAACATTTCTTAAAATTGTGTTCATTGTTCATAGTTTGAGGAGCAAAAGACCTTTAATGATTATTAATCTGAAGGGGGTTGGGTGGATGGATGGAGAGATGCCTGGGGACTTGGAGGGCTTCTGTCCTTTGTTTGATGTTCATCTCTTAGTGTGTTTGGGCAACTTGTAGAGTTTCAAAGAACTGGGGCCCGTGGTTTGTTTGAATTTTAACCTAGCTGGATAGATGAGCATAAGGTCCCTTCTGCATCCAGAAAGGGGCAGTGTCTCTCCTGCACTTAAAAAGGTCAGTTGAATAATCCTGAAAGATCAGGGAAAAGGTCAATCAAATAATCCTGGAAGATCACAATTTTATTGCTCTTGTAGATCCCTTTGTGGGGGTCTCCTGTTGGCTTTCATGATTAGCATCTTGTCTTGAAAATTCAAGTACCTTACCATAAAAAAACAGGCTGCTGCCCTTCTACCTCCTAAATCATGGGGTTCTCTAACCATGTGGTGTGCCCATTCTATCAGCGTGAGGAATTAAATCAGATCAATCCTAAAGATCTGGGGAGAGTATATATCACAATTAATAATATTTCACAGCTGACAGAGGAAATCAGTCAATTCCACTAATTCAGCTTGTATGTTTCTCTGTTGAAGTTATTTTATCATCCATTTGCTGTATTCTTAAACCATAATCAGCCAATTCACCTTTTCTTCTTTTAGCTTGTGAGGAATTTCCCCGGCACTAGAGAAGGCTGATTGCTACAGCCAGCTATTGTGTACATGGGATATCAATTAATATGATCTGATCTTGCTAATGCAAATGATGCGTACCATTTAGATGTAGGTTCTGGGTAGGTTTAGGACTGGATTTTAGCCTTCTAAAAGTCTATGGGTCTCATTCAATTGCAATTTGGCCAATTGAATAGGGCTCTATATAAGCACATAGCATTTTTTTTTTCTACAGAAGTTTTTAGTTAGTGAACTTCTATCCAAAAGGAAGATCTTCACTAACTAAAAACTTCTGTAAAAATATATGTGCTTATATAGTACTTATATAGAACACTATTCAATTGGCCAAATCACAATTGAATGAGGCCCTATGCAACCCTACAAATGTTTGTGCATCTGCTCTCTCTTTATTGTCGACGGTGGATGGGCCTATAATGGAGGTTAGCTGTGTGGGCCTCTCCGCGCCTCTATAATGGTTGCTAATAGGTTCACAAAAAAAGTACAAATCAAAAGCCCCATGCTTCCAGCATATAATGAGGAATTCTCATGCACATCGGCGGGGGAGCCAATGCTACTCGCACCTTGGGTGGGTCTTCCAGCAGTGTAGTGGCTTCAAGTTTCCCATGTCATACCTGGGGAGAACTGGAAGATCTGCCTGATGCACCTCGATGCCGTGAGCAAGATTCTGGCAATTCAAGGTGGCGTTTGCTCCATTTCTGAAGAGCATGTTGGTGTATAACTCACATAGGGTAGGGGAACTACTCAAGTTCACAGCCATTCAACATGCTGTCCCTCATGAAGTTCCTTAACCAGGTTATGTTGATGTATGGTAGAACAAGCATAGCTTTAAGTCCTCTGAAAAATGAATTTTGATATAAACAACTGTTAGAGAGCTAAAGTAGTGAAATATGTGTGTGGGTGCAGTGTAATTTAGTGTAGTGTTTGATTCGTTAATTAATGTCTGCAAACAGTTTCATTCTTCATTGATAATGCTTCTTCCCAGGGTGGCATCTCTTCTTCTCACCTCATGATTTAATAGGTTATATTTAAAGGCATATTTTCGTTTACCTGGATTATAAATGCATCTGATAGAGGAAAATCAGTAGTGTATAAAAAATACCAAAGTAAACATTAACAAATGCACCCTGATGTTTGCTAAATATTTTTAGTTTGCAAGCAGTTGCTTTTCAGAGTTAACACCCCTGCACATCCAATCTAAAATGTGAATAAAATGAATCAATTTAATGCATTGTAGCAATCTGTAATAGCAGCTTGAGCAGGAAGGAATCATGGTATGTGTAGTCCTCTGCAGCAGGAAGCAGGAGGAGCCAGACACTGTTGTGTACAATCTCTGCATAATCCTGGAACTTCAGGATTTTATTGCCCTTGTAGATCTCTTTGTGGGGTCTACAAGGGCAAAAAATTGTGCTGCTGTTGTCTTGAAGGTTAGTAAAGGGTTAAAAAATGCATTGTTTCTATTGGAAGGTACTTTGTGATTAGGTAAGCAGCTCTCGGGGTGTGGAAAACAAGTTATATTTAAATGTATGTGTATAGAATGAATCAATGTAATGTGTGTTTCAGATATAAGCAGCATGTGTTAGATTAGAAAAAGGTAAAAATTGGGAATTTAGAAATAAAGCTCAGTCCTACTTGAGCAGGGATGGGCTAATCAATTAACTTTGCAGATGATTATCAGGTGCTTTATCGGTTGCCATATCATTGATTAAAATATCTCTGTTCAGTTAATTCAGTTAATATTAAGCCTAAATAACCACTGTAGCTCAAAAACAGAAACTTGTTTTGTCAAGTGTGTATCAAACTAACAACATCAGCAGCTCTGTAATCCATGTTAAAAAAAAAAAAAAAAAAATCGGGGCAGGGGCCTAAATATTTTGAATACTCTATGGGCCTCATTCTATTATCGGCCGTAGGAGATGCGGGGCCGCAAGGACCGGCCACAAGCTATTTGCCTATTCTATTCCCTTCCGGCCGGGGAAAAGCCTTTGATCTTAAACGACCGCAAGAGTTTCGGCCGCAAGAAAATCCTGGTTGCTATTCAATTGCTCCGGGAACCCTCTCTGCAAGGCTAAAACCGAGCCGCAGCTTATTTGCAGCAAAAAGGTCCCGCAGGCACACAATTAAGCACATAACAAAGCCATAATAAAGCCATCCTGCACTCTGAGGAGACTATAAAGTGATTGTAGGTGTTAGCATTCATAGCACAACATTCCCGTACACTCAAATCCGTAAAAGAAATGTTTTAATTTATGTCACATTTCCATGTAAAAAGTCCAGAGGGCTTGGAGCACCTCAGACCCGCCCACGCTGCGGCCGAAAAATAAACAGTTAATTAAATCTCGGATTTGGGCTGATGTGCAAGCTTGAGAGGGGGTTGCTATTAATCCTCATGTCCCCCGTTATGATCCCTAGCATTTACAGAGCTTTACAGTGCCGTCTTGAATTCATTTTTGCTTTTAAAGTTTTCTGAGCTTACGGCCGGTTGCAAGATATACGGCCGGCCGTAAGGGGATATCCTTGCGGCGCCGTCTATTTGAATTGCAAGGTAACGGGAGCCCTGCAAGGAATCGCAGCGTTGCGGCCGATTTACGGCCGATAATAGAATGAGGGCCTATGTGTACGAGCATCCATTTAGTGCTTGTTAGATCACATGCTGAATTATGAAGATGAGTTTTAGGGAGGGTGCGGTGAGGGAGGAAGGAAGGAATGGAGAAATACAGGTCTTTGTTAAATATTAGGTTGGCTGAAATTGACACCACACCCTTCCCTCTTAAAGGCCCAGAAGTAGGAAGTTGTATTAATAGAGCTATATATTCCCCTCTCACACACATGACTTCTAGTATCATGGATTCCTCCAGAGTTCATCAGTAGTACAAAATTATTTTTTTTTATTTTTTTTCCAGAACTAGCTTTAGAGGTTTCTTCCTGCTTAATTACTGTTTTAGTCTTACAATTTTTTCATTGTACAGTGACATTTTAAAGCCTAACATATTATTGGAATAAAGAAAGCCACATACAGATAGACAAATTAGAATATGTTATATGACTTTGTGTTTGTTTGTAGCGGTGTGTGCCTACAAACCAGTTTGTATGGGTTATTTGCACTTTTCTCACTTCTAATATTAATGGGCTTGTTGAGGGTTACTTAATATATTATCTAATATTATTTATTGGGTTTGTCCTTTTTGTTCTCAGTAGTGGAAGAATTGTGTATGTGTCCTAAATAACCGCTTTGTTCATAAAGTATGAGCCTGATTTAATTGAGCAATCGTAAGTTACTGGCGCCCGTAAATGAGGCCGTAAGTTAATTTGCTATTCAATTGGCATCTTTTTGCGGGCTCCAAACGGGTTAAGGCTTTGAAAACTCTGCGGTTGGCAAACTCGGAACTTACAGCCTCCTGTCCTCAAGAGTTATGATCGCAAAAATCGCAAATCGATATTCAATTGCTCCAATTCCCCAAACCTGCAAATGGTTTCACACCCGTTAACGGCAAATGTAGGAGAAAATCCACTGAGTACAAGAGAGGACCCGCAAGGGGGTTTAACCCTTCTCCGCAGAAATGTAGATGACGGGGAAAGTGATGAAAGACAATAGAATGAATTGCACAACAGTCTCAAGCTCGCAAATAGGCAATAATAAATCATATTTTTTGTGTCATTTCAGGCTTATATCGATCTTGGGAATCAAAGTGTTAATGAAATATCAGGTCACCCATATGGACTAGAACAGTACTGGGATTAATTTTTATTATTTTGTATTTGAGGGTTTGTGAGTCCCATGGCATATCGGACCCCCGAACCTAATTGATTGACATGTAACCTCCATGTTTTACTGCCGTAATGAAGGCGGTTTCAATTTCTATTGGCCATTTGAAAATGGGAGGTTACGGCCTTGCTTAATTGATCATGTTCCCGCCCTGAACTGCTAAGCACATGGTTTACAGCTTCAGGGTTCGGCCCATAACTTGCGGGCTTCTTCACTTGAATAGCACCGGAATCTGAGACGAACGGGAGCCTGCAGCAAGCCATAAGGCCTGTGTCCCGCGAGATGCGGGCTTGCAATTGAATCGGTCTCTATGTTCATAAAGTATGCATATGGTTGCATTTATTTACAGAAATAGAGACTTCCTCCATTACAAGTTTATTTTACGGTCCTACCCTTATGCCCTCAATGTTGTAAAACAGCGCTACTTCTCATAAGTAATAACGGACTTGTCCTCCAACACCAAAGTTTGCTCACAACATTCAAATCTCTCCTCTGCCCTCCCCCACCTGTCTCATGGCTGAAGAATGTGCTATCCACTTTAAAAATAAAATTGAAAATATGAACCCTCCTCTCTGTGTTATTAACTCACTCTCACCTCAGCAAACTGACAGCACCCTGCCTTCACTCTTCCCCAATCCCACATCCACTTAGGGACTTTGACCCTGTAACTAAAGATGAAGTCTCTAGTCTTCTATCAACCTCTAGTCTTTCAACATGTCCTTATGATCCTACTCCATCACAGCTGATCCCTCCCCTCTCTACCACACCTATTCCTGCTCTTACACATCTGTTCAACCTTTCCCTAAACACTGGCAAGTTTCCTGCATCTTTAAAACACACCATAATTACACCCATTCTTAAGAAACCCTCAACTGAGCCAGCTTCTGCATCTAACTACCACCATATATATCTCTACTTTCCCTGGTTTCTAAACAGTGTGAGCATATAGGTTACAATCACCTTACCCAATGTATTCCCTCCAAAAACCATCCCTGACCTCTCCTAATCTGACCCCATAAATAGCTCTCACAAAAGTCACTACTGACTTGCTCACGGCCAAGTCAAATGGTCACTTCTCAATTCTAATTCTCCTGGATCTCTCTGCTTCTTCGGACACAGCTGATCACACTCTTCTTATCCAGATTGTCTGCTCTCTTGACATCCTTGACGCTGCTCTCTCATGGTTCACTTAATACCTAGAAAATCAAGCATTTAGTGTCTCCTTCTCTGGCACCTCTTTTTTGCTTTGCAGTCTGA
Source organism: Discoglossus pictus (assembly GCA_027410445.1). Classification (NCBI taxonomy): domain Eukaryota; kingdom Metazoa; phylum Chordata; class Amphibia; order Anura; family Alytidae; genus Discoglossus; species Discoglossus pictus. The sequence goes on from CM050169.1 coordinate 197,688,002, forward strand.
CTGTTGGCATACTCCAAGTTTCAGTTCTAACCCCTTCCTTTTCTCCATCTATACATCATCCATTGATACCCTAATTAAATATTTTGGATTTTAGTATAATCTATAGGCAGATAACACTCAAATTTAATGGTCAGCACCAAAACTATCCCCATCACTTCTAGCTCAAGTTGGCAAGGCTAGCATATCCGGCTGTCAGATCAAATTCAACCTTTCAAAGACTGAGCTTCTTATCTTCTCACCCTCTACCATAGCTTCCAATCCTCAAATAGCTCTCAGTATTGACAATGCCATAACCACCCCCGCCACCCAGGCCCATTGTCTTGGGGTTCTACTGGACCCTGCCCATTCTTTCACTCCACACATACAATCAATAACTAAATCAGTATCCCCTAAAATATCTAAAAAATGTCACTAACACACGACACAACTAAAATTCTTATTCACTCTCATCATCTCACCTCAACTACTGCAACTCTCTCTTTGCTGGCCTCCCCTGAAAACCTCACTAAAAACGCATCCGTTTAATGAATCTTATCACCTTAAGTCTGAATGTGCACAATGTATCTATCATTCTTCTATATCCCGCCCATACCTTTTAGATTGTAAGTCTGCAAATTTTTAATCTTGGTAAGTACTTTAAGGAAAGCACTATTTACTTTTGATTTTAAGCTCAAAGACAGGGTCCTCCATTCTTTTGCAATACTTGAAACTGTTGTAGACTTGTACTTATCGTCTGTTTAGCACTACAGAATATATTGATGCGTTATAAAGTATAATAAGAAATATTATATATATATATATATATATATATATATATATATATATATATATAAATAAAATAAAAACAGGTTTAAGCCATGCTTAAAATGGTATAGAAATTGAAGAGCAAGGCATTTGTGGCCATATTTGCATGTTCCTGCTCGGCTTCCCAGAATGCAGTATAATAACTGTATTTCTCTGAATTTTGCGCTGGTAACAGGTTTTTAAACTTGTTTTAGACATTCAAATGTGAACACAGATGTACTATTTATTTACTGTACGGTGGAGGGCTTCTATCGCTCTTTTGCCCACCATATATTAAATGATTATTGTGGTGAACTACCTACTCACAAGGTCCACAACACAAGCTGGGATCCCACTCCACACTGATGATAGCCAGTAAGCTTTAAACAGCTGTACGTGGATAGGATTCCCAGCTGGTGTATAATCCAGCCTTGGCTTTGCATAAAAGCTGTGTAATGCATTGGGCATTAGCTTAAAGGAAGCCATGTTCAAAAATGGTAAATATGGATTGAAGAGCAAGGCATTTGTGGGCACATTTGCATGTCCCTGCTCGGCTTCCCAGAATGCAGTATAATAACTGTATTTCTCTGAATTTCGAGCTGGTAACAGGTTTAACTTGTTTTAGACATTCAAATGTGAACACAGATGTACTATATAAACACATACACACCAATACATGCATAGTACACCGCTTCTGTAACTGGTGCTGTAAGTATGGGGTAAGAATGGATCTGTACAGGGTGTGTGCAGAGGGGATGTTAGTGACATGTGCTTACACTTGTTGTAGGTGTCGTAGCAGTGTGCATGCACAGCCATAACGTTAACAAGGAGAGTTATGTGCAAACACAAGGTAAAAAAAAAACATGTTGGTGCACTTAAGAGCTTGAACATAGGGGCACCTCTAAGTTCACTGCCTAGGGTCAACAAAAATGTAAATCCAGCCCTGTTCCTGGGGGCCCAGCAGGGAAAGAAAATGGATGAATCCGGGTATTTTTTTTTACTAACCAGTGAGAAGGTTTCATACATCTTGGGACAGTGGTTGTATCTCAATGGATAGGTGGAATCTGTTGTAGATCTTTATTAATACCGACAGAGGATCTTTTGGACAAGAAGTTGTGCAAATACACAGAAGATCATCTTCAGTTCTCAGGTTACAGAAATCCTACAGATTCTCAGTAACAATTTTCTTGCTTTTCAATATAACACTTTTATGCTGTATAAACACAGTTTATTGACAGTTGCAAGTATATAATTCGTACCTAGCCAGAATTACATGACCCCAGCATGATCCATTTGGCTTTTGTCAAATAAACAGACAGACTACTGACTTTGGAAAAAATACAGGCCACAGCTTTATTAAACCAACCAATTTTATATAACCATAAATTAACATCATTAACATTCTTACACAATTTTTTTTAATTAATGTCCCGTAGGAGGAGCCCGGCCAGGTCAGTAACCTCACGCTCTGGGCCTGCGCCCAGAGCCCCAAAATGCTTTCCAAAGCACGCACATGAGGCAGGGCAATGCCCACTTAAGCCAGTGAGCCGGGCAACTCACCTCCAGCCACTGACCAGACGAGGGACCCCTCCTGAAGCTGCAACATACCCAGCTACCCGGCTGCTCCAAGTTCCAAATCTCCGTAGGGATGTTCGTGCCTTACTCCTTTGCCGCCGGGCCTAGGGTTCGGAACCAAGCTTCCTGAAACCGAGAAAGGGCATCAACTACCCCGATGCTTAAGTCTGCTCTCACCCATATATTCGAGCGAAGGCAGTGCAGAACCAGATGCCGGATCAGCCGAATCACCGGCCCAGAGGACGCCAACAGACTATTGATCGCCAGAACCACAAAGCATTACCTGACTGAAAACCACTTGCCGATCTCTAAACTGCTGTGACGATGGGAAACAACTCCAAGACTGCGGAATAATTTCTCCAAAACTGCGGAATCATTTGTAAGACCTGCCGACACCCACGACTGAGGCCATGCTGCAGAGCACAATGACCCTGTAAAATATGCGCAAAATCCAATCGACCCGGACGGGCCTGCATATAGACTGAGCTGCTGGTTTGACACACTGTCCGGGTGAATCAAAGTGCCGCCGTTGAAAAAAATGCTATCCATACTCGGGCATCCTTCCTCATTGCTCCCGACACTTTTATGAAATGGTGAGGATGCCGAACATTCTCCTGTTAAAGATATGGCCCGTGGGGATGATCCTGCATGCAAAATTCAAATTCCCCAGGATTGATTGAAGCCGTCGCCGGGACACCCTGTTTGCGCCCACCAGAGCTGTGAGCTCAAATCGATAGATCCATCACCTTGTCCGGTGGTAGGCTGCACTCCATTGACTCCGAATTGATCCGGATCCCCAAGAACATCAATTCAGCAATAGGCCCTTCAGTCTTCTTGTGCGCCAGGGGAACCCCGAAACTGACATATCCTCGCAAACGTCTCCAAGATAAAGCCGCAGATGTCTAGCCGCCCATTTGAACAGGGTTGTACCTGAGCAGGGGCGCGTAGGATACGGATGAGTACTCCTTGCCGATTCCATCGTTGACTGAACCGCCCCCAGGATAAGACAGGTGCTGAATCAGCCCTTCTTTTTTACTATGCCCAAGGGGGAAATGACTAAGCCCTGAAACGGGGGCGAGGAAAAGGGGCCAGCCATTCTTCCCAACTCCACTTCCGCCCGTATTTTGTCAGCCGCAAACCTTGGGAACTCCTTAACGGATTCTCGGTTCCTGAGGCTTGAATCAGCAGGCTAGAGGGTGTACGGGATTGTAAACCCCTTGCGAAAACCCTCTTGGAGCAGGGCGGCTGCCCCAGCCTTTCCCGACAACTTACCGTAGCCACGCCAGCATTGCATCCAACCGTATGGGTGTCTGGCCCTTTTTGAACAGGCTCTCCTGCTCGGACCCCTTCCTTCGCTCTGTTACACCTTGTGAGAGCCCCCCCCCGCCCCCCCCCCCCACCCTCCCCACTTAAGTCCCTTTGGGTCCATCCTATCCTGGACCCACCTAACTCCATGACTTAAAGCCCTGATTCGAACCATGGCTAGCAAGGCTTCTAAATCCCCAGGATCCATGCCAAAAAACGCAACCACACACAAACAAGCACCAACTGCGGGGGCACAAACACAAACTGAAAAAGACACACACACACAAGCAGGGAAACTTTTAATATGGATATGGGTACGGGTTAAATGTGTACATAAATGTGCACAGCGTGAGCTGCTTATCTGGGCAGAGTGAGGAGAAAGCCTGCGAACCGGGCGGAAATTCCTCCCTCTAACCCCTGGCCAATCAGGAGCGCCCAGGCTCCGCTGGGTTATGCTGCGCTGCGTCAGGCCCAGCGTGCCTGGGCTGCCTCCGCGCCGGCCAATAATCATGTCAAGCAGCCATGTATGTTTCACTATATCTAATTGGTGGAATCAAATTCTAAACTTGGAACTACAACAGAAACATGTAAGAATCAAAAGTCGACTTGTTAGACATCCAAAATATTTGATATGAGCAAAAAAACAGATCTGGATAGAATTCTCAAATTTTGTTAGATTTCACACCTTTAACCACCCATTCGCTAGTTTTTTTTTAATTATGGACATATTACTTTAAATTAAACAGACCAGAGCTGCACACAGCAATGAGGTTTCAAAGCGAGTATTGCATTTATTATTTACACAGACAGAAAGCTACACAACTTTGAAACTTCATTCCTGTGGCTTTGATCGGTTTAATTAAATGAATCTTCAGAGGCAGCCAGCAGAGCTCCAAAGGTGGCTTGTACGGGAGCCAAGTGGGAGAATATAGAGTTGTACAGAATACACCTCATTTTGAGCTTATTATGATATAGAACTGATATTATGTAGATATCAGCACTTACAGAAATGGTGAATGGCAACTTCAATGGATTCCCATCTGCACATTCAGTGTCTAGGGCACATCCTGTCTAATTTCATGTTAGCTGGGTCATACATGTGTGCATTTAAAAATGAAGATGGCATGTGTTAAAGCATTAAGTTACTCACGTTACTTTATCTTTGTAGTATACAATCAAATATTAGCAGAGAATTAATAGTGCATAGACAGTTGATTTACCCAAAAATTCCAGCTTCAAGGCTAGTATTCTGGCAGCTACTGCCAAACTGAAGAGATCACAATAATACATGTGTATGTTTTAAAAGACATTTGTTTATATATATATATACACATATACATACAGTGCCTTGCAAAAGTATTCACCCCCTTGACTTTTTACCTATTTTGTTACATTACAGCCTTAAGTTCAATGTTTTGTTAATCTGAATTTTATGTGATGGATCAGAACACAATAGTCTAAGTTGGTGAAGTAAAAAGTATATACATAAAACTATTTTTTAGCAATAGAAAACAGATAATTGGCGTATGTATTCACCCCCTTTGTTATGAAGCCCGTAAAAAAACTCTGGTGCAACCAATTACCTTCACAAGTCGCATAATTAGTGAAATGATGTCCACCTGTGTCACATGATCTGTTATTATATATACACACCTTTTTTGAAAGGCCCCAGAGGCTGCAACACCTAAGCAAGAGGCACCACTAATCAAACACTGCCATGAAGACCAAGAAACTCTCCAAACAAGTAAGGGACAATGTTGTTGAGAAGTACAAGTCAGGATTAAGCTATAAAAAAAATATCCAAATCTCTGATGATGCCCAGGAGCACCATCAAATCTATCATAACCAAATGAAAAGAACATGGCACAACAGCAAACCTGCCAAGAGACGGCCGCCCACCAAAACTCACGGACCGAGCAAGGAGGGCATTAATCAGAGAGGCAGCACAGAGACCTAAGGTAACCCTGGAGGAGCTGCAGAGTTCCACAGCAGAGACTGGAGTATCTGTACATAGGACGACAATAAGCCGTACGCTCCATAGAGTTAGGCTTTGTGGCAGAGTTGCCAGAAGAAAGCCATTACTTTCAGTAAAAAACAAAATGGCGCGTTTTGAGTTTGCGAAAAGGCATGTGGTTGACTCCCAAAATGTATGGAGGAACGTGCTCTGGCCTGATGAGACTAAAAGTGAACTTTTCTTCCATCAAAGAAAACGCTATGTCTGGCGCAAACCCAACACATCACATCACCCAAAGAACAACACCCCGGACTGGGAAACTGGTCAGAGTTGAGGGAAAGATGGATGGTGCTAAATACAGGGATATTCTTGAGCAAAACCTGTACCAATCTGTGCGTAATTTGAGGCTAGGACAGAGGTTCACCTTCCAGCAGGACAATGACCCCAAACACACTGCTAAAGCAACCCTTGAGTGGTTTAAGGGTAAACATGTAAATATGTTGAAATGGCCTAGTCAAAGCCCAGACCTCAATCCAATAGAAAATCTGTGGTCAGGTTTAAAGATTGCTGTTGACAAGCGCAAACCATCCAACTTGAAGAAGGTGGAGCAGTTTTGCAGGAAGGAATGGGCAAAAACCTTAGTGGTAAGATGTGGCAAGCTCATAGAGACTTATCCAAAGCGACTTGGGGCTGTGATTGCCCCAAAAGTGGCTCTACAAAGTATCAACTTTAGGGGGGTGAATAGTTATGCATATTGACTTTTTCTGTTATTTTGTCCTATTTGTTTTTTGCTTCACAATAAAAAAAAATCTTCAAAAGTTGTGGGCATGTTCTGTAACTTAAATGATGCAAAAACTCAAACAATCCATGCCAAGAAGGGTGAATACTTTTGTAAGGCACTGTATATATCCCTCTTTAAAGTTTTTGTTTTTAATGTGGATAACATTAAAAAAACTGCTGGTAATTTGGGTTTGGTGGGGGACAATGATGTTTGGAGAATCTCTTGGAAGAACCTCTCCAGGGGTTCACTGAATAGTATCATCTTGGAGACCTCCAAACTATTTCACAGGATATATATAACTTGTAGCAAACTTTATGAATGGAAAGTAAACAATAATCCTCATGGTTTCAGAGGTTGTCAAGAGGAGGGATCCTTCTTCCACATATGGTGGACATGCACTCAAGTCCAGCAGTTATGGACTAACGTTATAGACCTAGCAGTCCAACTAAATACAAACCCAGAACTTTGAGCCTCATTCAATTTGGAGGCCGCAAGTCGAGTAATGTAGGCCGTAGGCCTGCTGCGGGCCTGCAGCATGCTAGACTTACGGTGCTATTCAATTGGACCAGACTGCAAGTCCCGGCTCGATAGCGTAAATCGTAAACCATGCCATGGTATGTAGCATTTGAGAGCGTGAACATGATCAATTAAGCAAGACCGTAACTCCCGATGCAGAAACAGACAATAGAAAAGGAGCCCGTCATCATGAAGTCAGTAAAACATGGAGGTGACATGTCCATTAATTAGCGTTTTGGGGTCCCCGCAAACCTGCAAAGTACATAATAATAAAAATGAATGATGTCAATGTTCTAGTCCATGTGGGTGGGCTGATATGTATTAACGCATTAGATTTGATCATATGAAAAGCAAAATTAGCTTATAACGGATTATAAATGCTTGGTTTGATATGGACAATATCAAGTCTTCTATGTAACCATAAATGGACACATGTTTTAAGCCTATCACATATAATAGTTGTCAAACTACGAATCGTCGTCACGCTTTGCAAGCTCACAAAGTGAGCTCGCTAGAACTGCATCCCTCGCGAAGTGAGGGGACGCATTTGCGGAAGGTGGAGGTTCCAACATCGAAAAAGCCGTACGAGGTAAAGATACACTTTTACTAAGGACGGAAAATCACACATCAGCGTAGCACATACACATTTGCGCCATTTCACAACACTAACTTACAGAATGCGGAAGTACACAGCTACACTAACGGCTTTACCTCGCGCACGCAACACATTTACACTACACACTGCACACATTGCTGACACTTACACCTTAGCTCCAGAACCGTGCACAACTACAGTGGATGCTGCAGGAACAGAGAAACAGATTGTCAGCTCTTCGGCACAATGCTTCCTGCATATATTACTTAGGAATATGTAAAGTATATTAATTTATTCATTATTTCATTGGCATACAACAATACATATACACAAAAAAGCCCCTCTAATAACAAAACAAAAAAACAACAGCCGGCATTGAGCGCCGAAGGCGCTCATTGCGAGGCATTCGATGAGCGTTGAAGGTGCTCAGCGCAAACCTCGCAATGAGCGCCGAAGGTCCTCACGGTAAAAAAATGTATAAAACAACATTCCCTGCCTTACAATTTCATGCCTGTCTTTTTTTGAAGGGCAATTCGCTAGTGCTCAATAAAGATTATTGTGGGGAAAAAAACTACTAGTAACAAACTTTATTTTCAATTACAGTTCACAACAAAGTGTGATATCAAACAAATTGAACACTAAAAAAATTTTTCATTATATATAAAGGGAAAAAAGTTTGAATAAACATCTTGAAACCTAAAAATGTGACATCCATAGAGTACCAATAGTAAGATTGCTGCATAATAGATGTTTATTTATTCAGATATATGTAGTGCTTTTATCCAAAGATATTTCAATTGCTAGATTGTTCATGAGAACATAGGGCTCCATTCAATTCCCCATTCCTCCATTCAATTCCCCTAGCTATTCTATTCACCCCTCTCAACATAATTGTAAGTGAGCTACTCATGATGCCTACCAGTAACCTCTACTTGCAATACTAAAACTTGCTTCCCTTTTGATTTTCAGACATCAGTAATATAATGAGTTGTTTTTGCTCAAAAAATAGTAAAATCAAAAATTACTTATTACTCGCAATTTGTAATAGTACTGCTTTTGCTTAAAAACAAAACTATAGAGCACACGCAAAGGCTTAAAAATGCCTTTGCAGCTGCTTTCCCACTCCACATTCAAACCCAATACATCATCTACATAATCATGGGGGTCCAATGATACCCCCATGGCATCTAAAATAAAGGACCCCTGTGCCACCTAAATTTTAACCCCAACCATGTGGGTCCTTAACAAACAAAAAGCTAACCCCAATATCTTCAAGAAGCCCTGCCGCAGAGGTTCTAGAAGGGCCCCCACTGCATCTAATTAATTAACCACTGCCACGGTAGTCCTAAAAGAGCCTCATGGTATAACTATTATCCCCAACATACCACGGGGGTCTATACAGACACCCATGGCATCCCTATTAACCCCTAACTTCTACAGGGGTCTATTCAGACTCCTATGGTAGAACATTTAACCCCTAACTACCATTGGGATCCTTAAAGGACCTCCATGGTACCTAAATTAACCCGTTAACTACCATGAGAGTCTATATAGACCCCCCTGATAACCATGAATTAACTCCTGAAGTTCCATGGGATCATCAAGGATCCCCATGACACTCCAAGTCTAAAACACTGCACTATGCAAAATATGAATTTAAAAAGAATTACAAACCCCAAAAAATTACATAAAATAAAAAAAAAACATAAAATTTACCAAAAATAAAAAACGACAATTACCAAAAGTGCTAAAAGCTTAAATTGTAGCTGCAGAAAGTGCGGCAAAAGTCATTTGCAGCGGGGGCGGCAGGTTTTCTTGGAGGGCCCTTTCCTGGCCCAGAAAATGAGGGTCATTGGCTTCAAGCAAGAAACAAGAGGACAAGACCTTCTAGTCCAGGTCAGAAGAGTGAGGACCAGGCCATTGATGATCCTCGCTGGATCATCATTTGGGGTAGGTAAGGATTATTCATTTAGGTTTTATTTTACAGGGTTAGATTTTTACTTTAATGCATTTTTTTGTTATTTCATATGTACTTTTTATTTTATTGGCAATTATTTTAATTTTATGATATTTTTTTATTTTATGTAATTTTAGGATTTATTATTTTTGGTAAATGTATGTTTTTTTATTTTATGTTAGTTTTTGGGGAGTTGTAATGTTTATTTTTTATGTAGTGTGTTGTGGTTTAGATTTTGAGCGCCATGGGGGTCCTTGAGGAACCTTGCGGCACTTCAGGAATGAATATATGGTTACGATGTGTTCTATATAGAACCCTGTGGTAGTTAAGGGACTAATGTAGTTACTATGGGGCTTCTTTAAGAACTCAGTGGTGATCGGGGCCAGGTTCGAGGGGGAAAGGGGGCAATTGGAAGTGATCAGAGAAGGAGAGAATCCCCAGGGATGGTCATTGGTATATGTGGAGAGTAGGCAACATAAGTTTGCTCTGCATTTACGGAAAAGGCATGGTTTTACAAGTTACGGATGGGATCAGTACTTTTGGCTGGAGAGCATTGAATTTGTGTGCAAAAGTACTGAAAAAAGCACCCACAGCAAAAATGACGTACAAATGTAATTTACTTAGCACAAACTTAATGGAAACCATGACAGCATTGGTAGAAAGTTCAATTGCAATCCAGATTTAGGAAGAGATCCAAGAGAAGGCTCTACCCTGTACAACAGTATAGGATATGTGGTGCTTTATCCAAATATTTCATATTGCAGATCTGTGCAAATACACTGTCCTATGGGGGGTCACCAAACAGTCCAGGATATCAGTATATGTCTGCCTGTGTAAGCATGTTCTCTCTGCTTGAGCACAGCTGCATCAATAGAATAAATGAAATTTAGTTGGTCACCTAAGGTCAATCAGAGAGAACCTGAAAACACAACTAGACAGATCTTGAATTCCTGGAATGTTGATGGCTCTCATAGCATCAAGTTGCCCATCCTGGCACTGGACAGTAGTTTACATAAAAAGTTGTTAATAATCACACATATATTTATCCCAAAATGTTGATAATGCAGTTTAGACATCACAATAAGAAAATTTTTAGTATTGAATCATATCATAAGCCAAGGCAGTGTGGCAGTGTTTAAGGGTGTGATTAGATGCTTTTCTTTAAAACAGCAATATACTTATTTTGTCCATGCTATTTTTTGTTGTAGGGACAACATTATAAATGGCTCTTTTGGAATTTGTAGACCTCAATTTATATTGTGTATGGTCATTTAAATAGTTTTTTTTTAGGTTATTTTTTGTAGTAGGTTTTAACAAGTACGCACTAATTTTTACATATACCCGCTAAGAGACTAGATGGCTTTACAAGTGTTTAGAATGCACATATTTTGGGGGCCATAGTGAGCAGTTACAGATCTTACAGAAAATTGTCAAGTAATAGCAGTTTAAGGTGCACAAAAAGCAGGGTAGCGATCACTCAAAAGATTTATGTTAGGGATTTTTTTTGTGTGAAATAAATCAGGGGTTCCATGGTGGTCCAGTGGTTAGATTTTGGTGCTTTCACTGCTACAACCTGAGTTTGATTCCAGTCATGTAACCAAGAGGTCACTTGGATTGGAGACCACCTAGGAATACTAGGAGTTGTATGCGTTGGCTCACTGGAGAAGTAATTGGCAACTCACTCAAATATCTCTCACATGAATACCAAGTGGATCACCATGGTGCGTTATGGTCCATGAGGTCACAGAGAGTCGGACACGACTGAACAACACAAACACAAATAAATCAGACCAGGATATACTTTTCTTGCAGATGGACTACTAATGATGGCAGAGGTCACCTTGACCACCCCTTCTGAGGCACATTAAACAGTAATCAATGGTACTTAATTGTTTGCTCATTCCAATATCAGTATGTTTGTAACCCCTGTTCCCTTGCAGGAAGAATTGACCAAATTCCTACACGTTCCAAGTAATAAGTCCTGTAGTATGTCAGTTTTACTGTATGTACCATACATTTGTATACAGAGAATCAAGTTACATTACAAGCTAATATCCAGCTTGCTTTTTGTTCCACTTTTTTTTAGCCACCTTACTCTTATTTTCCTTCCCTTTCCAATATACAGTAGATATAAAAAGTCTACACACCCCTGTTAAAATGTCAGGTTTCTGTGCTGTAAAAAAATTAGACAAAGATAAATCATTTCAGAACTTTTTCCATCTTTAATGTGACCTATAAACTGTACAACTCAATTGAAAAAAAAATGAAATCTTTTAGGTAGAGGGAAGAAAAAATATAAAAATTAAATAATATGGTTGCATAAGTATGCACATCCTTAAACTAATACTTTGTTGAAGCACCTTTTGATTTTATTACAGCACTCAGTCTTTTTGGGTATGAGTCTATCAGCATGGCACATTTTGACTTGGCAAGATTTGCCCACTCTTCTTTGCAAAACTCCAAATCTGTCATATTGCAAGGGCATCTCCTGTGCACAGCCCTCTTCAGATCACCCCCAGATTTTCAATCGGATTCAGGTCTGGGCTCTGGCTGGGCCATTCCAAAACTTTAATCTTCTTCTGGTGAAGCCATTCCTTTGTTGATTTGGATGTATGCTTTGGGTCGTTGTCATGCTGAAAGATGAAGTTCCTCTTCATGTTCAGCTTTCTAGCAGAAGCCTGAAGGTTTTGTGCCAATATTGACTGGTATTTGGAACTGTTCATAATTCCCTCTATCTTAACTAAGGCCCCAGATCCAGCTGAAGAAAAACAGCCCCAAAGCATGATGCTGCCACCACCATGCTTCACTGTGGGTACGGTGTTCTTTTGGTGATGTGCAGTGTTGTTTTTGCGCCAAACATATCTTTTGGAATTATGGCCAAAAAGTTCAACCTTGGTTTCATCAGACCATACCCCTTTTCCCACATGCTTTTGGGAGACTTCAGATGTGTTTTTGCAAAATGTAGCCTGGCTTGGGACGTTTTTCTTCGTAAGAAAAGGCTTTCGTCTTACCCCATAGCCCAGACATATGAAGAATACGGGCGATTGTTGTCACATGTACCACACAGCCAGTACTTGCCAGATATTCCTGCAGCTCCTTTAATGTTGCTGTAGGCCTCTTGGTAGCCTCCCAAACCATTTTTCTTCTCGTCTTTTCATCAACTTTGGAGAGAGCACCAGTTCTTGGTAAGGTCACTGTTGTGCCATATTTTCTCAACTGGATACTGACTGTCTTCACTGTGTTCCATGGTATATCTAATGCCTTGGAAATTCTTTTGTACCCTTCTCCTGACTGATACATTTTAACAATGAGATCCCTCTGATGCTTTGGAAGCTCTCTGTGGACCATAGCTTTTGCTGTGGAATGCGACTTAGTTTTTCCTGAAATTTTCTAACTAGAGCAGCTGAACTCTATTTAGGGTTAATCAGAGGCACTTTAAATGATGGCAGGTGTATGCTGACTCCTATTCACCACCCTAGACAATATCACCCCAACCTGCTACCCTGGGGAATAATTTAGCAATAAACCAGTGCTTGTAGGTGCAACATTTACAGTTCACATGCCCAACTAATCTCCTTGATTCACATTCTGTGCATTTCAAAAGTTGCCTAGTGCCCACAAGTCTTTAGTTTGTTTGTAAACAAGAATTTAAACTTGTAGTATTTTGGCAGCGTGGATTCATCAGAGAACAATCGGCAATATGTGCAAGCTTCAGGGTCTAGCGGCAGCAAACAAATTATGAAGTATATTCTGCAGGACCCCATGTGGCTCCTTATGGCTAATGCTGATGAGAATGTAATGATGACATACCAGATGCTGCAACAGTAAGTGCAGGACAGAACTGAAGGATTTGTTCCACTAGTGTGTTCAGGCATGACTCTTCTTCCATACCAGTTTAAATTCTTGCTCACAAACGAACTAAAAAGACTTGTGGACACTGGCAACTTTGAAACACACAGAATGTGAATCAGGGAGATTAGATGTGCAAGTGAACTGTAAATGTAGCACCTACAAGCACTGGTTTATTGCTAAATGCTTCCCTGGATAGCAGGTTGGAGTGATATGGTCTAGGGTGGTGAAAGAGGAGGGAGCCAGGAGCAAGGGAGGTGTAGGGAGCCTGGAAGCAGGAGGGGAACGGGCAGCAACGTTTGTGGCATATTCAAAGAAGCAGCTGCGACAAGGGATTAGCAGCAGAAGTCGTTGTGCATTTGACGCGTGCATGCTTTAGTCCTGCGCCTTAATTTCGGGCCGCCGAAAAAAATACACACACACACATTTAAAAATGTATCCTGTCTGTTCTGTCACGCTACTCAAATCCAAGGCTCTCCTTTTTCTTTATACCTTTTTACTTTCTCTCCTGAAATTTTTTTTTTTTTTCTTTGTACCATCTGACATATCCACAATATATTCATTCTTTTTTTTTTCACCCGTTCCAAACCTTTTCCTCCACCTCTTTCTTCCACAATTAATGATCCTCTCCGATGATAGATTGAGTAGCCCAAGAGGGATACCTTCATCCTTCTCTTCCTCTTCTCCATCAAGCGCGATCATTTTTTTTGGGTGCCTCTACCTCCTTCCTTTTTCCACACTTTTTTTCAACAACACCTCTCCCCTCTGATCAATATAAATGCAGAGACTGGGTAGGAGGGATCAAGAAGAATGAATATCAGACAAAAATAGAAAATTCAGAAATCAAATGTAAATATACTGCAAGGAAAAGGAAAATTTTAGATATATTTAAAAATATATATTTGCTATGTTTTCTTAACTGTTTAACGGCATAATTTCAGTTCAAGCTGTATCTTGTAAATACATGATTAGCCCTCTATTCTCCGCTTTTCCTTCATCACCGCAGCAGAACTTCTATAGTAAAATACTGCTCCTCACTTGACTTCACTGGCTCCTTATATGATGGCTGGAAATGTCACTGGCTCAAATAAGTTCCACATAGTTATTTCTGGTCATAGATCTGAGATTCTCTGAGTGGAGTGGATTCTGGGACATAACCTAGAAGTTACGAAGAATGCAGATCCCTGCTTTACCATCCTAAACAAATTTTCCTTATTATTCTGTAGCGCTACACAAAATACTAGGCAAAATCAAAATTAGCACATTGCAAAGTCACGAAGTCTTTGGAAGCTAGCACTATGTATGGTTGATTTTAAGCTCAAGGCACCTTACTCACAAACGTACTTTCTTAAATGCTACTTTGCCATAACCTGTGGCAACAACTGCAATTTTGCAACAGGCACATCTCTTTATCATACACCAGGCCTGTGTATCACCTCAGTTGAGAAATAATTTTCTGTGGAGATGAAGATGTCTGCCCAACTGCCCATTTGCCAAAAGTTCCAGGATTCCTCTTATCGGGCATACATCCTAATAACATTATATTAACACTATTAAGATTTATCCATTCCTAGCATGCATTTTAAAAACAGATACATCTAAACTCACTTACTATTACAAACCTGAACATAGATTTTATGGTTGGCTATTTGCTAGTTATACCCTATGGGTTTACCTCTCAACATGATAAGTGAGAGTGGAGGTGGGGGATGCCTTATCACAAGAATAATCAATTAAGTCTCCACCAAGGTCCTCAAATACATCTCTTTAAACCTTAAAAAAAAAAAATCGAAGAGCGCTATCAAATTATGGAACATGGATAGAAAATGTTGCTTTTACAAAATAAATACAACACTATTCCTTTCCAATTCATTTGTGAAACCTACTTTCCTGTCCTTGAATAGGTAAGAACGAGGGAATGAATAAATAGAAGACAAATGACCATATGGAATCAGGCATCTGGCTGCAGAGAACATTCTATATTTGGAAGATGTAACTTAAATTAAACTGATGAATTTCTTATCTGGCAGAATGCGAAAATAACTATTGATCACATTCTTTAGAAAGCTGTCCACTGTTCAGTACAAGCTAACTCCAATATGTTTGCCTTATTGAAAGAGGCCCTGCAGCATTCACTTTGATAGGGGAATCTGTATAAAATCCATGTCCTTGTCTAGAATCAAACACAGCAATAATGGAAGTTAAAAATTGCTTTTCTTTTAATGCATTTTTTTTTAGGAAGGAAGGCCATTATCCAAAGAGGTAGACAGCATGCCAAATAAAGTGTTATATGTCATTACACAAGGGTATTCATAGCAGTAATTTTATTTCTGAATTCACAAGGTGAAGGAACTTGGCATGTAGCGAGCTAGAAAGGCTGTACAGAAAATTAAATGACTGAATTCCATCCTAGGCAGTGTTCCCTTTTTGAACAATATAAACGATCTAGCAAACTCCATTAGTGTTGAAGCCAATATCATCTTCTACAGGGATTTCCCTATTGACCTTCACCAATCTATGTAAATATATTTATATATGTATATTACATACAGAATACAAATACAAACATATATAATACACATACAAAGATATATAAAAGTGCAAAGCTGAATAAAAGTAAAGCCCTTCATAATATTACCCCACTTCTACTCTCTTCCCTATGCATCATCTATTCATTAAATATCTCCTTTTGTTGCTCTTGTTTTTCACAAAAAGAAGCAATTCCCATGACTCCATTACAAATTAACCTTGAAGTTAAAGTCTCACCGTAATTTAGGAAAGAATTATGCTTGTGAAGTATGTAAAAAACTACATTAGTAGATTTGAGAGTAAAAGCATTTTTACAAAAAGAAAACAAAATCATCCTTTAGAAAAGTTTGCTTTTGTATAGAGTATGCCACATTGTGTCTTTTCAGCACAGATTATGGCCAAGAGTAAGCGGGGTGTACTGGTATATTTTGCCAATTTCTATTTCAAATTTAGCAGTGGGGGTGCTTTGTTAAGGCATGAGCTCAGCTTTTAGTATTTGACACCATTCACTCAGAAGCAGGCAGCTGGATTCCTTATATCCACTCCTCATACACTAAACAGAAAGGATCACAGGCATGGCAGCCCCTAGGCAGGAGCAGAGTCTGCTAAAAGTAGATTTTTTTCTAAAAATGTCTAAAGAGGAGAAAAGGAAACAAAAAAGCAAAACAAAAAGATGTTTTCCACAAACTACAGTCGTCTTTTAACCAGTTCCCTAAAAAAAGGTGCTTACAATGTATTTGCAAAAGGGGTTAAATATGCAATGCCATATCATAGATATGGTAAATTAAATTTAGTGAAATTCACCAAAATCCGTTACATTCCGATGATGGCTGTTTGTAAAAATTTGGTATTTGTAATCAATTTTTAGAGTTTGATCAGTTTTTAGAGCAAAGCAAAATGCTCTGTCATAAAGCCTTGTCCAACATGATTTCCACTGCCCCTTTTCATCTGTAAAAAGGACGCAACAAAACAAACCTACAATTATAAACTCCCAAAATCACTTACAAATGCTTCAGAATGACTTAAATAATTTAAAATGCGTTTACGTTATTTCACTCTAATGCTCTGTGGGATTACAAGTTAAGGGTAAAGGACCCAGTGTTTAAAACAATTAATCTAAGAATGCAAATTAATTAAATTATTTTTTCAGAAGAAATGAGAAAATATGGAGTTTTTGCTCCTTAAAACGTGAATATAAACCAGCTTTTATACTGACTATTCCACTTTGGTTCATATAAGTTAATGACAAGCAATCAAAATGGAGGTGTAAATTGCTTCCTATTTTATCACAAGTAAATCTTGTGGTTATTGCTGCTACTGGGTTTCAGTTGAGCTGAAGTAAGCATAGTTTTTATCCAGAGGCCGATTTTTGGAGTGAGAATGTAAACAGGCATTTGTGGATTGACATTAAATAACAAATCTTCAAACTGCATCTGCCTATGAAGTGTATGAGATGATGAGAGATGTTAATAGGAACAAAAGAAAGTAACCGGTGTTCAAGGTAACTGTTCAAGGAGAGAGACTTTGTGAGGTTGTTGTGTCCTCTGTAGGCAAGATTTCAATACTGCTGTCTGGCTGGCTGGGGGACACACTGTCAGTGAGATCCAATTCGTTGACTTGACTTGGTGAGAGGGGTTGTGGTGGGCTGGCCGTGTCGGTGCTTGGAGTTGGGCTCTTGACCTCAGCCAAGCCAAGAAGTTCTTTAACATTAAGTGGTAATTCCTGTAAAAATAAAAACCACGATGAATGAGGACGTCACACAGTGTACAATCTAAATATACATACTGTATCTAATTACTCATGAACTTCACAACAGAGATGTGCGTAATATCTGAATAGATACCAAAATATGTACCCTGGAATCTATGTTTAGGATACATTTCCCTGCATTGCATTTTCCATTAACCTGCCCTTGGATATCTGGATCACTTACATTTGACTTACATGAATGAGATCGTATTTCTCGATTTTAGAGGTTACAAATTCCCTGCTTCACAAATTTTGGTTCTGTGCTTTGCGCTAATCTACGTAAAAGGAGATTCCAATAGGTTGTACTTCAAATTTGGGTCATAGGTTCAAGATATTTGTTATCAGGAGAACTGAGCTACAAAATTGTTTGCTGGTATTTTAATATTTATCTTGGTGCACAAAAGTGGCTCTGTACAGTGTTTCACAATATTATAGAAAGTATGAGTGCATACATGAAGATATACAACTGCTACCTTCAATTTGATTATTACGCTATATTTTTTAATCTGTCTCATGATGTAAAAGATAATTAGAGTTTGTAATAGGAGAAAATAATAGGAGTAAAAATAAAGTTACATATAAGCTAAATAATAAAGCACTAAAAGTTGAAAGATACGTTAATAATTTCCCAACATGTAAATCTTACACGAGTAGTTTATTCCTTCTCTGTAGAAAGTGCAGTGATTCAGGTCAAATTCTAACATCAGGCTTAAAGTGAGACGGATTAATTTTTTTGGAAGGGATTAAATGCAACAAAAAATACAAAAAACTATTATATGCAAATCCTAAAGCAAAGCAAAAGCAAAACTTAAAATTCAAGAACTTTAGATTTGAACAAGACATACTCTAGAAAATAATAAACTAGACAAAATGTTTTTGAAAGTACTGTTAATTGCCATTTATTTAGCCAGCATAGCCATTTTAATATCTGGCAGCAAAAAAAAAAAACGAACAAAAAAAAAAAAAAAAAAAAAAAAAAAAAAGCAATCCAGGGCCATCCAGTGAAACGTGATGAGATGGACAGGTCATGCAGCATTGATATTGCTGCGGCATTAGCAGCAAATAACCCAGGCACTCACCTGACAATGTGCCAACTGCTGATTCAGGGCTTCAGCCCGACACAGAATGTCCTCCACGCTCATCTTCATGGTCAGCTCGTTAATGTGCTGAACAGAAATAAAAGCAACAGATAAATAAATGTCTGCAGAGCAAGGAGGGAGGGAATGTGTAGGAGAAGAGAAAAATGAAAAAGAAATATAATCAAAATTCAACAGCAAAAAATGGTATAACCTTATGGTGCAAAGGCCATCTGACAATGTTATTAAAAGGAGCATTGACAGGTGGTTTCAAGAAATATGTAAATAACATCATATTCAACTGAAACACTAGATCAATTGATTGCATGCAGTTTTTTTCCAACCCGATCACAACGTCCTGCATGGTGGCCATCAGTATCAGGAAATGGTAATCGGCTGACTCAATACCACTGAATGACTGGAACTACATATATCACAGCGTGTTCTGAACGATTGGCTTTCAATGGATTAATCCAAGCAGTAGTATACAGAATGTCTCAATTTCAGCAGTTGCTGCTAAAGATTAAAAGAATACATAATGAAGCCACTAAGGCTAGACTGTGCAAAAGGCAGAATATCAATAAAAAACATCATATTACTACACTACAAATAGCAGCAGGTAGTTTGGATCTTAGATGATCAGGTCACACTCCTGGTTGCAGATTTTCAACACAAAGAAAATCACACACAAAAAAGCACAGACACAAAGTAAAATTCTTGTGAAAGTTCAAAGTCACATTTTAAATTAAATGTTAAAACTCTCAGATCAAACATGAATACTGTTTAAGGTTTTCTGAAGCCAAGTTTTAGGGACTTGGTTAAAGCTTATTATATATACTATGTCCAAGTTAGAAATATGAGATTGTAGGAATTGCTTAGAATCCATGGGCCATGATGGAGTTTCCTTTTTATGGGAGACCTACTATATTAAAGAAAATTAATTAAAAAAAAAAAGAAATGTAACTTCCAATAGGACAATTAAATGTTATCATGTTATTCCATGCAGATGTTTGATTAGCTCAGATACAAATTTTGACATTGTTGTTTGTCATAGAGTTGCCCACTGCATAAAGAGTCTGAACATTTCAAGTCTTTATTTTACATGACAGCTAGCGACTTGCCCGTCAAAAATGACGTCAATAAAATTTGAAGCCTGGCAATGCTGTTTGCCACAAAATGCGAGGATATGGCCCCTCTGAGCACCTTTGGTGCTCATCGCAAGCCTCGCACTCAGCGCCTTTGGTGCTCATTGTGAGCCTCTTCCCCAGTCTACTTTACAGGCCCTGCGATGAGCGGCTTCACCACACATTGCTGTTTTTGCCAAGCCACACCTTTCCTGCTTTGAAATGATCCCCTTCTGCGCTTATATGTCCCGTGTGCTTCAACTGCTCGCCTCGCTTCACAAGGCAAGCAGTGCAAGGAGCACATTCGGGGCTCATTGCAGCCTAAGTCCGGCGTACCTCAACTGCTCGCTTTGCGAGGCTCGCAGTGCTATGAGCGCCTTCAGGGCTTATTGCAGCCCAAGACGTGCCTCAACGGCCCTATGTGCCGCAACGGGACGGCAACTCGCAGTACGACAATTATATTAGTGATACATGGTAGCTTGTTGCTATGTAGTCATTCAATTGTGTACGACTGTGACCCTATGGACCGCAGCACGCCAGGCACATCTGTCAACCACTGTCCCTCCGAGCTCCCTCAAGTTCATTGATTCAATTACCTCATCTAGCCATCTCCGCCTCGGCAGTCCCCTTCTTCGTGTGCCTTCAAACTTTCTCAGCATCAGAGTCCTCTCTAAGGAATGCTCTCTTCTCAGGATATTTGAGCTTCAGCCTCATGAGGAAATCTTCCAGTGAACAGTTTGTCTTGATTTCCTATAGTACTTATTTGTTGGATCATCTTGAAGTCCATGGGATTCTAAGCAGTGTTCTCCAACACCACAATTTGAATGCGGTTTGGGGTGATGGAGACTCAAGTGTTTAAAACACATTCAGTCAAAGCAAATGTAGAAACTTTAAAGTGTTAGCATTTTTATATTTGGTGCATGCATCTATGGTGTTTGTTACCACTACTGAAGAAAACTGTTTCATACTGGCATTGGCTCTTTAAATAGGGTATAACTGTTGGGGAGTACAAAGTCTTTTAGAACAATTACATTATTATTTTTTGGTTTTGAACTGGGTCGAGTACCTGCCAAATATTTTTGTGATCTTCCTTGAAGCAGAAAAGCACCAGCAAAATGCAGCCCATGAAAAAAGCAAAGACCTCAGACTGCAAGCAGCAGCCGCAGTAGTATCTGCTATAGCTCAACAATCGTGCTGTTTTTTACAGTCTAGCTACTCTGCAAAAAAAAAGATGACCAAGTACGATCAAACTGAACAATGCGTTTTTTAAAAATACACTACAATTCCTTAGAAGCTTTATAGAGGTCAGAGTCATAAGCGTATTTTGTGATAAGTTTAAAAGAAAGGACACTTAAATTGATACTGTAGGGATAAACACACACACACATTTATTTATTTTTTCTCTCTACTGTACCAGCACCATGTGGATCAATAGGAAGTTGGCGACCATGTTCTATCACATATATAGTTCTCAGCAGCGCAACCTTGGTAACGCAATGTTAAAATTGCGGGCTCGCAAAGCGAGCCGGCTGCATCTGCAGCCCTCGCAAAGCGATGGCCGCGGTTGAGGCCAGACAAGGAGCGCCAAAGACACTCCTTGCGCTAGTGGAGATGAGCACCATAGGCGCTCATCCCTACGACCCCGTACAACTTGTGCATCATACCTACAACCTGCGGAACTACACATCAACACAAAACTCAAATACACAATTCCCAGTGCAAGACCCGCAGCACTTTGGAAAAAAATAAATAAATACACACACAGAAAGGGGGGACAGCCAGGACGTCTGGGAATGAGGTTACACGCCAACTTAAATACAATGTAAAGACTTTCGCCACTCGAAAATCTCCTAAGGGAGAAAAAAATGGCCCCCAAAAAAAAACGAAAACGAGGCTACACGACCCCTAAGCAAGCAAAACACCGCTAAGCACATACGCCTTTTACACAGAACCGTACGAGCTACAAAATACACTATTTGGAAGGACGCTAAATGCTCCACACCCACGTAACATATACACAATCGCAGCCATTTTACACCACGAACTGCAAACTAATAACATTACCATTACAAAATGCGTAACTACACAGCTAAACAAACGCTTTCCCCTCGTGAATGCAGACTATTACACACTACACACATTGCGGACCCTTACACCTCAGCTCACCAACACTGCAAATCTACATTGTATGCTGCAGGAACATCAAAACAGATTGTTAGCTCTTCAGCAAATTGCTTCCTGCATATATTAATTACAAATAGGTAAAAGTATATTAATTTATAACTTTACAAATTAATTAACATTACAAAATACAGACAGAAAAAAAAAAATAAACAGAATCACAATATACGCTAAAGGCACTCAGCGCGCGCCTCACAAGGAGCGCCAACAGTGTTTTGATGAGCACAACTTCAGCAGGTGAGCGTCTCGCAATGCGCACCGAAAGGCCAACAACGCAAACCTTGCAATTAGTGACAAAGGAGCTCTGATAACAGAAAATACTCCAACGAAGAGGCTCGCAATGAGCGCCGAAGGTACTCACACAACCAAAAGACTTACTTTGTGTACCAAACAGCATTACCTGCCTTACAATTCTATTGCCGTCATATTTGACGGGCAAGTCGCAAGTACATAATAGGCAATATAAAGATTCACAACTTACTGCACACTCACTCTCTAAGGGATGTAAGGAAGAGAGAAAAACATGGCAGCCCCCTTGATACGAGCATTGGACATTTATATAAATTTGAGTATCAGGTCATTATGCTAGATGCAACTTATACTTTTCAAGATCCATCCATCATCTTAAACCTTTGCTATCTCCATTTAAGATGCATTTTTGCTTCTATTTGATGCAACACAAAGAAAAAATATTTTAAAAATATGAGTTTTTTTAGTATGGCCGGTACCAATAAATCATTTCTGTGAATTAGAGGTCAATATTTTTGCTTTAGTACATGATTTCCCCTATTTTAATGAATAATTAAGCCCATTGCATTCTCCAGAAAAGAACAACTCAATGCAAAGCCCATTTAAGAAATCTCTCCAGTGGGAAATAAAATAAGTTGCCTAACTCACCACTAGCTCCATGAATCCAGTGAAGCACCAGAAGGAGTCTACCTCAATCATGTGTTACATAGAGTATTGGGGAGAGGAAACCACTCCTGTAATTTGCATGCCTAACATGAAATGCTAATTCTTTGCATTCCTTGTCTGGTATCAGTAGATAGAGGAGAATTAATATAATGTAAATGCTTATCGCTATCAAAATGTAGTCAGAGAACAGTATGAGGTCTGCCAGTCGGATGCTCAAAAACCAACCCATTGTTTTAGTATTCACTATACACATTAACACAAATTCAGTTGAATACAGACATACAACGTTCTTCACACCGGGGAGTGCAACATGACTTATATTTTGGGCCATACTTAAACATCACTAAAAGATAAGTCATGACAAATACTTCTAATCAAGTGATTATTAAGAAACTCATTTGTGTTTGCTTAGCATCTTGGGTTGGTAATAGATTACAACCATCTCTCTTTATCGTGCAATAGGACAAGAGGGGGAAACATCAACCAAACCATGTTAACTCAGATCTTCTACACTACATACCTCTCATTTGACACATACAAAGCTTATGTAATATTTAGAACATGCTCTTTAAATGACTGAATGCAAAACGTGGGACTATAATGTTCTTTTAAAAGCACTCCTGAAGGTATTTGGGCTAAAAGGATATCTTGCTGTAGATGTCCAGTTTTACTTACTTTAAGGATCTCATTGAAGCCATAGTCAGAATTCATCAGTGCCTCCCTTTCCAAGTCCAGGATGCCACAGCCAACAAGAAGGTGAAAATTAGGACATGGTAGTCCAGTCCAAAGCACCTTTATTGAAACAAAACAGAATATTACAATACATACTAATACATGTTGAATCCGACTCCACTCTGGCATTATCTTCTACATCTCTATAGTTTCAAAGAAGAACATCTGATATGTGGGTAGCTGGAATGTGTTCAAAATAACAGAAACATAGCATTGCAAATGTGTTTACCCTATTCTATGTTCTGCAGTTATTTTTATTGACCCAAGCAGTACTGGACACCAAAGGGTTGCAGCCAATGCATGGAGAACAGCACAGACAATGCTCACTACCAATCTCTACAAATGTGTGCGTCATCAGCCCTCACCTCCCAAAGGAGAAGGATATCTTGGAATGAGAATTCACGTTTGAACCAGATGAGCAGCCACCTGAAGCAGAAGCTAAAATTTCCTGATTCCTTAGAATCTGAAATAAACACAATAGGCTCACAGTAAAGACGTTGCAGAGAATTAAAAATAAACACTTGGCTTTATCAACATCTTCTTGTATGAGAATACAGATGTACCAGTTTGCCTAATGTGGGCAGTTTTCATTTTGTGTAGTTTCTATTATTATAATGTCCTACTTTGCATGTTCGCATTATGTATTGGCAACAATGTAAGATGCTGGGGAATCTAAGACAAGCATGTAAACTTGACTTGAATTGTAAAGTAAGAAACAAACTAACAAATGTGTAAGCCAACAGCATTACAAATCTTAATTTTAGTAGTATTATCTAGGAGCGGACATGCTTGTTATCCTTTATGTCCAGCACATGGCAGGGAAAGCAGAATTTGCTTAGAAATTGAAAAGTAAGTACCTGCTTCAAATCATGTCTGGGAGTGTTTGTGTGAGCTTCATTAATTCACTGATGACCTTACAGCACATACGTACAGTAAAAAGAAAAAAACATGGTCAGCCCCACTGCCCTTGGCTCAAAAGCAGCAAGCACTGCTCAGGAGAGAAAATATGGCAATTAAATTTTATGCTCATGGCTTACATAGCTACCAATATTTTAGTGTGTAACTTACTTCATAAAATGTGAAGTTTTTCCCAAACTGGAATGATCATTTAAAGCGACATAGGTTGGTTATTTCTACTGAAGCAGATATTTTAAATATCATAAGGCTCACTGTTTGACAAAGTGGATTGAATTCTATTAAATGCTATAAAATGTACTTCCTCACTAATTAGGCAGACAAATGAACAAATCTAGTTCATATACATGCATAGATTCATGTTATGTATGTATATAAGTATGCACACATTACAGAAATGCAAGTCTATTCCTTTTAAAATATTAGGATATGCAAAATAGGATACTAAAATAATAGAAACAGGACGCTATATAACAAAATACATTTTCATAAACTGCTTAATAACAAATTATGTTACATTTCTTATATTCCTCTTCAAAATTTCTGGAGTGCAAAGCTATTTTATTATATTTGGCTTTTACCATCAAAGTTATTCCTTTCTCAGAGGGAACTGCTTATCAAACACATTTAGGCATAATTCAATAATCTCTAGAGCAGTCACTCATAATGCAAATCTCTATTGACTTGAATCCAAGCTGATCAAACAATTTTGAAGTTTATTGAATTATCAACTTGGTGATTTGTAGGTAAAAAGAACACAATGGACAGACCTAACAGTATGAAGACATCTATACATAGCAACCTGTAAGACACTAGACATACCCAAGAAATCACAGAGCGCTGGATCCAGCACACGCAACAGAAGGTTCAGCTGGGCCAGTTGCTTCTTCATACTCTCTTGACTTTCCTCAAAGTTGTGGTGCTGAAAGACAGGGATTCAATTAATACAAGAATATTCCAAATTCCAGACACCAGTGAACTTGCTTCCTTATTTTATTTTAGAGTTTACAGACATTATATCCCAACACACAAAATTACTTCCTGAAAACGAAACCATGGATTGCTTCTGAGGCAATGGAGACTTCAACTGTCTCTTCTCACCAACCCAAGGCAGTACTAGAATGTCCTACATAAAATTAAACAACACAGTTTATAACAGGATCACAGTACAATCACATACTCACTTTTCTTGATTTCCATGTAACGTGACTTTTTAAATTGTATTACTGTACATATTATATTTTTTCTATCATTGGGTAACTACAGATGATAACCATAAGAAAGTGCAGAGTCACCACATTTACTACTTCTTTCCCTTTTTTTAAGGGTGTCTAAAATAAATCTGGTGTATGCAAGGGTCACATCACAAAAATGGACTAATACTTCCCTCACAGAATACAATGGCAATCAATATAAATAAATATTATAAATCACTGAGCTATTAAATTATTAATGAAATCCATCATGGGCTTATTTACATTTTAATTGTACTGCGGCTCTACTCATCCATCTCCTGCATTTGTCCAGTACTTTGCAGGTGGATCAGAAAGTATGATTGATAGGTAACAATGATGAGTTTCAATGTACATTTACTGTTTAATAACTGCCAACAGATTAATTACTTGTTATTACTATTAGTGTCAGAGTATACCGTATTTTAAACCTTTTCTATGTTCATTTAAGATGCATTTTTGCTTCTATTTGATGCAACACTAAAACAAAATATTTAAAAAATATGAGTTTGAGTATGCCAGGTAACAAATTATTTCTGTGGGTTAGAGATCAATATTTTTGCTTTAGTACAGTGTTTCCTCTAATTTATTAAATCATTTAGCCCATTCTATTTAACAGAAAAAAATTACTCAATGCTAAGTCCATTTAAGAAATCTCTCCAGTGGGAAATAAAATAAGTCACCTAACTCACCACCAGCTCCATGAATCCAGTGAAGCACCAGAATGAGTCTACCTCATTCTGTGTTACATAGAGTATCGGGGAGAGGAGATCACTCATTCCTTGCACATAGCCTGAAATAAGAAGAACAGTTTGGTGATCTTTGGATGTAAATATGCTGAGTGTTCATTAAAAAAAATAAAATGTAAATATTGAAGTGGAATTTATATTAGATCAAATATTTTCTATAAAATAAAGAAAAAAAGAAAGAAAGAAAGAAAAAAGAAAGAAAAAAAAAAAGAAAGAAAAAAAGAAAGAAAAAAAAAATTATATATATATTAAGCATCTATGCAAAACCTTAAGCTCCACCTTTATGAGCACTTTTATCTGTTAAAGACCCACCGTTTAAAGATAATAAACTAGCTTTTAACATTTTGAGTCTGACTAAGAGAATAAACTATGCTGACAAATCATAAAGCTAGTTTTTAATTAGAAAAATATCATTTGCGTTGCCTCTGCTGGTCCTAGAGGCATCCATGATACTTTGGTGAAGATTGAGTGGGTGAGAGTGTGGTTTACATTTCTGGAGCAGCATAACTTGTATTCATTGTTGCAAGCTGCCTGCTACTGTGTACATGTGGGGGAGGTGTCAAACAGTATATGATCCAGTTAGGTCACAAACCCCCTTCACTTTTCTGTCCCCTTCTGTCCCTCCCCACTACAAAAAAAAAAAGCATCTCAGAGTCCAGCTTCCAGGAAGTGATGAAACCAAGAGAGCATAGGGAGCATGAGCCAACATTAAATACAACATACCTAAATCAAAATTGAACATGCAGTAGGTCATTAACACGTCGTTGAGAAGTACAAGTCCCGGGTTGTCATTCCCCTCATAGAATTTGTTGTTCCGATCTGTACGGCTGACATCTCTCTCTACAATATAAGAAAGTAATGAAACTTTTCATTATGGTCCATATATATCAAGTTATAAGAGCTTTCAGCTCCGAGAGATTTTTCTGGTTAAATGCTGGAAAACTTTTAATCTGATGTCATAACTAAGACTTTCTTAAAAACAGCAGACTACTAAAGTAAATAATTTGCTGTAAACTTTATAAGTCACAATTATTTCCTTATGGTTTGCACAAATGCTGTAATTAAATACAACTGCGTCACCGTGGAGCCAAACAGAAACCTTTTAAAAAGGGAATTTTTAAGAATTACCTAAATTAATGAACCAGTTATGCTAAAAAAATATATATAGAAAAATGTCGGTCTGAACGAGCACATAGATAGGAAGGGAAAATGTCAGATATATAACGAATATAATTTGTAAAGGTTGCATGTGTGACAGGCTTTTACATTTCTGCATGAGCAGGGTTTGCAGTTTACCCTGCATGCTTCTGAGCATGTGTTATAAAATGTTTGCTTTTATTATAAAAGCAAACAAACCCCTTCTCCCTGCTCCCACCCTCCCTTGGGCTCCCCGTTTATGTGCAGGTTTACCAACGAGTATTGTCCACTGAAATCTACATAAACTCATCTAGAGTAGAGTAATGGGATCAGCCTCACAGGGAATAAAGCATGGATAGTGTCAAATATTATACCATCCGATTCTACTAACCTATCAGACTGCGGTAACCTCTCAGCAGAGAGTTCCTCTTCTCCTGATCTTCAGTTACAGATTTCCACTGCAGCTTCATACGGAAATATTCATCTCTGGAAATAGCAGATAAACATTGGAGCATGTGTAAAACATTTCCCACGGAGATGGCAGCTCTCCCGTGCGATCAGACTGAAGCATTGGTTCATTTGCAGTTTACAACTTATAAAATGCGTGGGAGAGAGAAAGTTAAAGAACTAGCCTACACACTATTCCCATCTGCCGATTATCGGAGAGTGTTTGAACACCGAGACATAGACCCAAATACCATCATCTGAGAAGAGTTAAATACACATTTAAAGGGGCATGGAAATATATTTTATTATTTGTTAGATGTTTGTAGAGGAGTCACAATGTGTTTTCTTTTACAAATGAGGTTTTCAGAGCCACAATGAAATGATTCAAACAACATCAACAGGTGTACTAAGAGGTTATGTGGCTCTCTGTACTAAATTTGTTTTTTCCTTGTGTATATGTCTGACTAAAACTGTGGTTCTTTATAAAGATTTTAATTATTATTAATAGCCCCAGTCAGCCTTTTACCCCTATTAAAGTCGAAGCCCGTTGCGGCAATGTGAGACTTGCAAACCCTACAGGCTTGAAATTCGGCTGCGTTACAGAGCTATTAAAATTAGACCATGGAGTAAGTTACAGGCTTGAGACGCAAACCATTCTTGCGCATGTTGGATGTGCGGCCGTGAACATGATTAATTAGTCTAATCCGTAGTTACGGGTTTAGATGGAGCCAGTGGAAACAGAGATTGTCATCATTACGTCACTGAAAAATGGAGGTCTGATTTCAAAGCCTTACGGGCTTCAATTACGAGTTTCGATCAGACCCGCATTCCAGAAATAATGCAATATTAATAAATCCGTAAATATGATATTCTAGTCCATGCGAGTTCCATATATGTATTATCACATTGATTGCCGGGACCAATATAACACAGAAATTTAACAGAAAAAAAAAAAAAGTATTTTATATTGCAGATTTGCCAGCTTGAGAATGTTGTGCTATTAATTTTAATACCCAACATCACTTTCCCTTTAATTATAAGTACAGTGGTGTGTGTACATTTGCATTTACAGTGATACGGATAGGACTTTAAAAAAGTAACCCGTAGTAAATAAAAGTTGTTCTAGTGCATTACAAGTAACGCACTCACAATCATAAAAAAAAAAAAAAACAACTAGACAAGAGCAGTAAATTAGCATGGGTTTTCTCTCATAGGTCAACCACATATATAGTTGTGGATCTTGCAAATGTTGGGAACGTTTGCGATGTTGGTCACGCATTTGCAGCCCTCGCACGGCAAGGGACGCAGTTGCGGGAATGCAATGAGCTCCAAAATGTGCTCATTGCAGGCCTCACTATGAGAGCCGCAGGCCCATGGGAGTTAGGCTGCAATGAGTAATGTTGCAATATAATTTGAGTTTTTCATGATTGAAAGAAAAAAACAAAAAAAAACCGGCTAAGCGAGAGAAAAAATGGCGGCCGAAAAAAACGTAACAGGATAAAAACGAGGCTGAAGGCAGTAAAAAAAAGAGCCCAAAGACGGTAACACTCAGTAACATTTAAACACTTAACCCAAGGCAGTAGCACTCATCGCTTGGCACCTAAACAACATGGGCCTGTAAAGTAAAGTACATGGGGGAGAGGCTCGCATTTTGATTCCCGTCATTTTTAAAGGGCAATTTCCTAGTCTACAATACTGTTGTCTGGATGCTAAAGAAGATGAAAAGTCCTTCAGTCATTGCTTTCAAATACTAACTTTTGGAATATACATGGTCTGGGTTTTCCATTCTTGTCTTCCATACATTCTTTGGAAACACCTGGTACATACTGGGAGTGTGGATCAGTAAATTCATTTCCTACAGAAATATTATTTTCCCCATATTAGATGGCAGCATTCACTACATACCCACCATTTTTGTTTTGTGCATTATAATGACTTTTTCTCCGCTTTCCTTATGATTGTATTTTTACAACTTTTTACTAGATTGAGGTGGCTTGAAAAATGTGGAGGTTTTTATTATTGCAGTGGGTGATCTTTTTCTATCCCTTTCCAGGAAAGTGTCCTCATCTCATCTGGTGAATGCTGCCATCTAATGTAAATGAAAATGAATGCGGGTAAATATGTTTCAGACTTCCAAACTGCAGTAAAGAGTAATGCTACCACAATAGTGAGGTAGGGTCTCCCGGATTAATTTGTTATTCTTTGGAGCTTATTTCCCTAAAGCAGAGCTTTCCAAGCTGTGTGTTGCGACAGAATAGTGTGTCAGCTGCAATGAATAGATGAGTTGTGCAAATTAAATTTATTGTTTTCTTTTTTGCAGCGTGGTTTATTTAGAACTAGCAACATGCCCGCCAAAAAATAAATAAAAATAAAAATAAAAAAAAGGACGGCAATAAAATGTGAATCCTGGCAATGCTGTTTGCCACACAATGGGAGCCTCTACCCCTCTACTTTACTGGCATAGCGATGAGCGGCTTCA
Source organism: Discoglossus pictus (assembly GCA_027410445.1). Lineage (NCBI taxonomy): Eukaryota > Metazoa > Chordata > Amphibia > Anura > Alytidae > Discoglossus > Discoglossus pictus. Next base: position 197,718,582 of record CM050169.1, read on the forward strand.
ACGCTCATTACGGGGCTTGCAATGAGCGCCTTTGGCGCTCATGGGTCTCTCCCTCTGCCTACTTCCTCCCTTGCGTCTCCTCCCACCCTGTGTTTTTACCCCCCCTCCCCCCCCCTGTGTCTTACCCCCCCTCCCCCTGTGTCTCTAGCCCCCCCTCTCCCCCCCCTGTGTCTTCCCCCCCTCCCCGTGTCTCTAGCCCCCCCTCCCCCCCTGTGTCTTCCCCCCCTCCCCCCCCCTGTGTCTCTAGCCCCCCCTCCCCCCCTGTGTCTTCCCCCCCCTCCCCATGTGTCTCTAGCCCCCCTCTCCCTCACCTGTGCCTCTTTTCCCCCCGTGTCTTTCCCCCGTGTCTCTAGCCCCCCTCTCCCTCACCTGTGCCTCTTTTCCCCCCGTGTCTCTAGCCCCCCCTCTCCCTCACCTGTGCCTCTTTTCCCCCCGTGTCTCTTTCCCCCGTGTCTCTAGCCCCCCCTCTCCCTCACCTGTGCCTCTTTTCCCCCCGTGTCTCTTTCCCCCGTGTCTCTAGCCCCCCCTCTCCCTCACCTGTGCCTCTTTTCCCCCCGTGTCTCTTTCCCCCGTGTCTCTAGCCCCCCCTCTCCCTCACCTGTGCCTCTTTTCCCCCCGTGTCTCTTTCCCCCGTGTCTCTAGCCCCCCCTCTCCCTCACCTGTGCCTCTTTTCCCCCCGTGTCTCTTTCCCCCGTGTCTCTAGCCCCCCCTCTCCCTCACCTGTGCCTCTTTTCCCCCCGTGTCTCTTTCCCCCGTGTCTCTAGCCCCCCCTCTCCCTCACCTGTGCCTCTTTTCCCCCCGTGTCTCTTTCCCCCGTGTCTCTAGCCCCCCCTCTCCCTCACCTGTGCCTCTTTTCCCCCCGTGTCTCTTACTCCCCTCTCCTGTGTGTCTAACCCCCTCCTCTCCAAGCCCTGTGTCCCTCCCCTGTGTCTCTTCCCCCCCTCCCCTGTGTGTCTACCCCCATCCCCTCCCACCGCTGTGTGTCTACCCCCATCCCCTCCCACCGCTGTGTGTCTACCCCCATCCCCTCCCACCGCTGTGTGTCTACCCCCATCCCCTCCCACCGCTGTGTGTCTCTCCCCACTCCCCTCCCACCGCTGTGTGTCTCTCCCCACTCCCCTCCCACCGCTGTGTGTCTCTCCCCACTCCCCTCCCACCGCTGTGTGTCTCTCCCCACTCCCCTCCCACCGCTGTGTGTCTCTCCCCACTCCCCTCCCACCGCTGTGTGTCTCTCCCCACTCCCCTCCCACCGCTGTGTGTCTCTCCCCACTCCCCTCCCACCGCTGTGTGTCTCTCCCCACTCCCCTCCCACCGCTGTGTGTCTCTCCCCACTCCCCTCCCACCGCTGTGTGTCTCTCCCCACTCCCCTCCCACCGCTGTGTGTCTCTCCCCACTCCCCTCCCACCGCGTCTCTCCCCACTCCCGGCCCTGTGTCTCTCCCCACTCCCGGCCCTGTGTCTCTCCCCACTCCCGGCCCTGTGTCTCTCCCCACTCCCGGCCCTGTGTCTCTCCCCACTCCCGACCCTGTGTCTCTCCCCACTCCCGACCCTGTGTCTCTCCCCACTCCCGGCCCTGTGTCTCTCCCCACTCCCGGCCCTGTGTCTCTCCCCACTCCCGGCCCTGTGTCTCTCCCCACTCCCTGCCCTGTGTCTCTCCCCACTCCCTGCTCTGTGTCTCTCCCCATCCTCCTCCTCCTCCTCCTCTCTCTCTGGCGCGCAATGCGCCTGAGCGTCCCGCCGCCACGCAGTGCGCCCGTGTGGCTCAATGCGCAATGCGCATGCCGGCCCGTTGCGCATGCGCGCCCAATTTGCGGCAGCCGTAGTTGTCAAACTGCGATTTGTCACAAGCATGACGACGAATCGCAGTTTCACAACTATTATATGTGATAAAGATTGTCTGATTTGAAAATATTGTGTTGATACATTTAAATTATGTAATATAACTACCAAGTCCCTTTACTTTTTTTTTTTTTATTCCCGTCCTCAAATTTCAAGAAAATAATGTACATTTGTTTTTTGTGCCCCAAGTGTTATAAGCAAAAATAGATATTTACAGAATATATGGGGAATTCTAAAGTGTATTGGTCTCATGTTATCAATTGGTGCCCCTGCTGAAATGAGCTCGCACATGAAGGATTGTACTTACGTCTTTTTCCGAACATAGATTTTCCGCTCTTCTGCAGTGCAGTTCCAAGGATAATATCCAAGGAGAAACTTCCATGCTTCCTTCCGTAATCCTGGACTCAGGCCCTAACAAGTAAACAGCAACCTCATGACCACATTACGAACAACCAAATTCATTTACAGGGCATGGGGGCCAGTATTTGTTCAAAATATAGCAGTGTTAAGATGATACTTATGCTACTCAGTAACACTCACCCCCGCAAAAATTCTCTTCTTCAAGCCCTCAACTTCTACTACACGACCTTCAGGATCAAAAAATGACTCCCATTCCTGCTCGCTGACCGGCGCTTGGCGCTGCACAACTGGCCGCTCGCCCAGTTCCACTTGCTGTAATAGAGTTTTTAGTCATCTCAGCTTAACATATAAAAGCGCAATGTTACCAAACGCCATCATGGAAGCTTTGTTTTGGACTGCGTCTAGGATTATTATTCACTGCGCAATAAAGGCTAACAGCTCATTTTATAAGTGTAGCCAACAAAAAACGTTTGCAAAACACACATTTTAATAGTTAACCTATATAATTGCACTAGGTTAATCCCTTAAATTGAGATTACCTGGGTTGTACTACCTATCTAAAAGACTTATATAAGATTATATATATATATATATATTTATATATATATATATATATATATTTTATTTTATTTTTTTGAAGAAGTTACATTTTTTTTATATCTTTAAAATGATTTATGACTTGCAGTCTAGAGTACCGCTTTGCTAACAGTGTTTGCATTTTTAATAGAAATTAAATGTTTTTCTCCAGGATATCCTTTTATAACTAGAGGTGCCATATATACCAATTCCTTCCCATGTCTGAGAGCAGATTATAGAACACTTACACACGTGATCACTTCAAACCCTGGCTCATCCTCCAACCCCACTGCCATCTCAGATAATGGCCTCTGGTGGTGTCCATCTATAGGTCGCAGAGCCCCTCGGAAGAAGTTGGTGACTTTTGAGAACCCTCCAAAAGTGGCAGAGTAAGGATCTTGAAAAAATCTCTAAAAAAAAAAAAAAAGGTCAAAATACAGATTATTCAATCATATTTACCAACTTTTATGCATAATTAAAAACAAAGCTTCCAATGATGATATCATAAAAAAATTATGGCCTCTACCGGACTTTCTCTTAGCATTAGACAGAAAATCCACATTTAAGCTAGAGTTCATGAACCCAAATTAAAAAAAAAGCCAAACCAGATAATTTTTACAATTTAAGGCGATGTCAATTTGGGATCATACTGGAGGTTAAAACATGGATATTATGGAATATACTCATCAAATGTCTTATTTTGGCAATAACTTAGCTTTTATTTTTCATTGACAATTATATGCAATTATGCTGCAGTGAGAGTTACCACTGTAATGCTTCCTATTGGGGGGGACTAAATGTGAATATATAGAAGCTTTCAACTCCAAGAATTGATATGCAGAAATCCAAAACTGCCGGTGGCAACAAGATGAATGAAGGCTCTTCTGTGTTGGGCTTGTAGCTCAAACAATGAATTTAGTAATTGCTTGTAATAATAAAAGGCTAAATAATATGGGCCTCATTCTATTAGCAGCCGCAGCCGTTGCGGGGCCGCAAGGACCGGCCGCAAGCTATTCTGCTATTCTATTCCCCTCCGGCTGGGGCTTCCGGCAGGCTTGCGGCCGGCGCCTTGCTATCTCTTGCGGCCGCTCGCGCCGGAGGAAAAGCCTTTGATCTAAAACGGCCGCAAGGAAATCGTCCGTAAGAAAATCCTATTTGCAATTCAATTGCTCCGGGAACCCTCTCTGCAAGGCTAAAAGCGAGCCGCAGCTTACTTGCAGGAAAGAGGTCCCGCTAGCACCAATTAAGCACAAAATATAGCCCAAATAAAGCCATCCTGCACTTTGAGAAGACTATAAAGTGATTTTAGGTGTTAGCAAAAATAGCACAAAATTCCCCTATACTCAAATCCGTAAAATATATATTTTTTAATATACGTCAAATATCCATGTAAAAAGTCCAGAGTGCTTGGAGCACCTCAGACCCGGCCACGCCGCAGCCGGAAAATAAACAGTTAATTTGAACTCGGGTTTGGGCTGATGTGCAAGCTTGAGAGGGTGTTACTTTTAATCCTCATGTCCCCAAATATGATCCCTAGCATTTACAGAGCTGTACAGTGCAGGCTTTAATTTATTTTTGACTTTTAGATTTCAGAGCTTACGGCCGGTAGCAAGATTTCCGGCCGGCCGTAAGAGGAGATCCTCGCAGTCTTACGGCCGGTTTACGGACGATAATAGAATGAGGCCCTATGTAATTTTCATTACCAGTTATGTCTAATTCTTCAAAAGAGAATTCTATGAATATGTATGCCTTTAACATGATCCTAAAGTATACTAGTATCTCAATTTATTTAGTTTTTGATGTTCCAAAGTCTTAAGTAATCTAATTGTTTTAATTCAACATGACCTCAAAAACGGTCTTTTCTAGAATAATTGTATTTTTTATTCTACTAAATATGCATTTATTTATTTTTTTTGCTGAACGGATATTTTAATTTTACACAATGATATATGGAGTTTTACACTGCATACTACTTGAGACTCACCGACACCAAGTCAGAGGAGTTCTCATCAAAGAGTTGAAGTTCATCAAAGGAGTGTGAAAGGGCGTGAGAGTCATGTGGATAGACCAGGTATAACCGGGAGTCTTTTGGGGAACTATGAAGAGAAACACAATACAAGAAAGGTTACGTCTTTATGATTACCTAGATAATTAAACAAAAAAAACAGTATAGTAAATGTGGTTCCCAGTAATTTCAAGATCACAGTAATTATTCAGTGACCCGCTCATGACATATTGACGTGACATTATAATAACCATTACTTAATCATTGTCATCTGCTCAGCTGAACCACAGAAAGCCCTGTAGCTTGAATGTTTTATTTTGTCCTTACAGCACAAATTACATTCACGACTGTCATTTCCTCATCAGCAATTAGAAGTTCTGTTTTGTGATGACACAGAGAAAGTCAATGACAAACTATGAATTGTTTTACTTGTTAAGTGCTGACTGGAGACAAAACTAATAGATAGCACTGCTAATGTTCAGTGCAAAACACATTGCACATGACACCGGATCTGAACTTACATGAAAATAATCACAATAACAGCAAAGAAAGTTGTTTCACATTTACATTGTTTGCTTTGAATTAATGTATATTAAAATAATTGTTAATTAAGCAAGTATACAGATAGAAATATTACATCCTAATAACAGGCAGAGAATTTAATTTTGCTTTGTTATAAAAAGATCACTTAAAACTGGACAAAGGGGTTTGTTCAAAGAGTGAAAATATCTTAAAATATACATTCAACTTCCATAGACATGAAAAGGATGATAAAGAGGAGAAAGTATGGAAAAAGTATAATGTGATAGTACACAAGTAAATGTATTCATATATGCAGACTCACGTTGGTAGCATTACTACTTATCAGGTGCTCTGCGGTTAGATTTTATCATGTAATACAAACAGACACTATAGTAAAGGACTAAACAAACAGAGTAACATATACATTTTAAAGAAACTTCTGCGAAACCGGCACTATCCGGAGGTCGAGACTGGGAAAAAAAATACTGACTTTTTTTCTTATTGTTTTTTTCTGGGCCTAAATGGCCCAGTTTAGGAGCTAATGCCTTTTTAAATGCATTTTGAGGGTTTTTGTGGGTTTTAAGGGTCGTTTAGACCCTTTTGTCGGGGACTCAAATTAACCAGAAACTACACTTATGCCGGATAATTGGGGTTTTACTGGAGATTATATATATATATATATATATATATATATATATATATATATATATATATATATATATATATATTATATAATAAATAAATAGTACATCTGTGTTCACATTTGAATGTCTTAAACAAGTAAGAAAAACCCTGCTTCCAGCTCAAAATTCCGAGAAATACAGTTATTACACTGCATTCTGGAGCCGAGCAGGGACATGCAAATGTGCCCACAAATGCCTCACTCTTCAATCCATAGACCATTTTAAACATGGCTTCCTTTAAGCTTATGCCCGCTGCATTACACAGCCTTTATGCAAAGCCAGGGTTGGATTATACACAAGCTGAGAATCCTATCCACGTACAGCTGTTTCAAGCTTACTGGCTATAATCAGCGTGGAGTGGGTTCCCAGCTTGTGTTGTGGACTTTATGAGTTGGTAGTTCACCACAGCAATCATTTATAATATGGTGGGCAAAAGAGCGATAGAAGCCCTCCACCGTACAGTAGTACAGTAAATAAAAAATACATCTGTGTTCACATTTGAATGTCTAAAACAAGTTAAAAAACCTGCTTCCAGCTCAGAATTCTGAGAAAAACAGTTATTACACTGCACTCTGGGAAACTGAGCAGTAACATGTAAATACACACACACACACACACACACACACACACACACTGCAAGGACAAAATCTTGCATGCCCAACGTAAATGGTACAAATAAGTTTGTGCATAAAAAATGGCTCAAGTTCAGACTGGTGGGAAAACACGTGTATATCAAAATCTACATACGGTATACAACTACATATAAAAGTGAAATATTTCCTCTTTTTTTTTTTACATTTCTAAAAGCATTTTGGCCATTATTAGGTCTTGTTGTGCAAAGAACCATATAGGAATACGTAAACCACAGTGGCCCTTTAAATAAATACTCCTTGCAAATAACTTATTTGCAAATGTTAGCTTGGGAAAGATTTAGCAATGAATAGCAATTCTCCTTAAGATAAGTTTACAGGGACTAACAGAGCACCGCTTCACCTTTAGTCACCTAATAGACATTCAGGTAAGCAAATAGCACTGCTTAGTAGTTGTGCACTATGACTTCCCTACTGGGTATTATTCAGTACATGTCAGCAAGCCATTGATTCTTGGAGTAGCTATATTACAAGAGAGTAAGTGAAATGACAGCACTGCTTAGTTAGGACAAGATTAAACTCCATAAATAATAAATACGACAACAAAGAGGTCTACTCAACGATTCTGTGAAGCAGGAATGCCTTTCAACCATTATGCTGCGGTACTCAGTTTCAGTATTGATGGATTTGCTATACAGCCGTCTGTCAAAATAATATGCAGCACAGTGTATAATATAAGTCTAACAGATTGCAAAATAATAATAAAAAGAATAGTTCATTCTTTCATGATGCTCCCTAAAGTCACATTACTGAAAGTGAAAAGAAAGAAAAAAAAAAGAGCAAATTTAAAAACGACAATTGTTATAATCCAGCGTTCTACAGAATGACGGAGTGGAGGCAGACAGCATTGCTATATGCTTTAAATTAATTTTTTTTCACTTTACCTGAAATATTGAATGTTTCAGCTTGTATTATTTTGGCACAGAGTTAATAGTAATTTTATAAATAAATAAAAGGCTTCATATCAAGCCATACCACAGTGATTTCTTCTCTTATATACATATATTCTTTAATGTTTGTGTGTATATATATATATATATATATATATATATACATATACATATACACACACATATTTTTTAATGTTTGTGTGTATATATATATATATATATATATATATATATATATATATATATAGAGAGAGAGAGAGAGAGAGATATAGAGATATAGAGATATAGATATATATATATACACACACATATATACACACACATATCATGCAAGACTCACTTTGCCAGTATAACATATTTACGCAGGGCTTTCAGTAGAGCTTTAGTTCCACCATCATGAAAGTGCAGAGCCTGAAACGACACCCCTTCCTTGGTAATAAATATGAGGTAGGACCAGCCCAGGCCAGGCTTGCTTTTTCGGATAGACTTCAGTTCTGACAGACTGAGTGAGAAGGCCCATTTTCCACGGTTACTTGGCTTTGGGGCTGGAATAAAAAAAAAATTACATTTATCATTCATGCTTAGATAATTAGAGAGTAATGATAGTAAATACATGATAAACATATTCTAAAACAATCATGGAACAATACTAGGAAACAGAAAATGAAAATCACAACATGCTGAAAATGCAAGAAATTATATTTGTTAGCCTTTATACACCATTAATATGAACAAATCTTAAAGAAATGATTTGATAAAAGCCATTTATATTTTTTGTACTGTGATTATTGCCAGAGAGGTCAGCATTGGACTCATAATGTCAGAATATATTCATGGATCAGCTTAATACTATGGTAATAAAATATGAAAACAGTTATTTTCATGTTTATCAAAAGGATTCCTTCAATGGACAAGGATTTTTGTTTTTGTTTGCAGTATTCCTTCAATGATTAAAGACAGTAAAGACAATTACTTACCGATATAAAGTCTTTAAAGAAAATCAATAGTACTGTGAAAAGGGCTAATCAGCAAATGCAGAGAGAGGTGTTCTTCCCTCCCAAGCACGGCAGACCATATAATGAGGACAGGGAATAAACTCTAGTTATAGCATAGTGCACGGAGAGTACTTGCACATTGATGACATAATCTGTCATGTTAGCGATCCATTTGATGGATTCAATTAATGAGTGACATAAATAGAATTACATGAGCATGCACTATCTCCTGCATTTACTAATGAGAGCTTTTAAGACTATTTTTTTGTAAGTAAATAATGATTAAAGATAGTACATAATTTAGCTTATCATGAAATAATGCTTTTTCGGAGACGTGGAAAATGAACATACATTGTGTTCTGTGGAACTGCAACATATTGGGGCCACAATGGAAGCCTCCACGATTGCCCACTACTGATAAAGATGTGGAATAACATTATAAACAAGAGTATATTGCATACAAGCTTTTCGGCATGCATTTTTACTAGCATTAGAAAGTCCTGGTCTTAATAAGACTCAATGAGAACCAACTTTGAGACAGAGATACCATTAGCCACATTAAATTCCAAGCTTGTATGTGCAATGTGAGACCCGCGACGGCTATGAGCTTGCGGGCTTGAGAGGAATACTCACAAACCATTTTTCGCACTTTGGATGTGAGGCCGTGAACGGCATCAATTAGTCAAACTTGTAGTTACGGGTTTAGATGGAGCCAATGGAAACAGAGATTGTCAGAATTACTGAAAAATGGAGATGGGATTTCAAAGTCTTACGGGGTTCAATTACGAGTTACGATAGGACTTGCATTCCAGATATAATGCAATATTGATAAAGCCGTAAATATGATATTCTATCACATGCGAGTTCCATTATATGTATTAAAACATTGATTCCCGGGATCGATATAAAACGGAATTTAAACATGAAATAAAGTATTTTTTGCGGCTGATTTGCGAGCCTGAGAATGTTGTGATATTAATTCTAAGACGTAACTTTCCCTTTTAATAAAAGTACAGTAGTGTGTGTATATGTGCATTTAAAGTGCTACGGATTGGACTTCACCCCCCCTGCATGTCCTCTCTAGCACTAGTCGGCTTCTTGGCTGCGAATTACAGGGTTGAACGCCAGTGATTTCGATGCAATTTAATAGCGCAATTGGAACAAAGCAGTTACGTGCTTGACAGATCAAAGGATTTGCGGGCTCGCAAGTCGAATTCTCAGGTCCCGTAGGGTTTTCTCGCTCCTACTTCGCATGTCATTGGCGGGGCTGGTTTAAGAGGCCAATTTAATAGCCGTAAGTCTTGCAAGCTATGTTATGAGCAACTGGTTTACACGTTAGGGGAACTTAATGTGGCTGCATGTCCATCAAATATATTTTGACCAGGCTCAAGGTATAATTATTTGCTTACAAAATACCATCAGTTTTCTTTCTAATAATATTAAGGTATTTCCCTTTTGCCAATTAGTACATTGTAATCCTTTTTGGTCATTAAGATATGTGATATTGTAATATTTGGGGAAACCCAGTAGTTCCCTTCAACTTGAATGGTCAATGCAGTATGACAAAATTGTGTGTGAAATAAAGAGTTATTGCACATTAATGAATAACAACAATAATACAATGAAATAATTATAGTATTTACTTAAATTGTTTTAATACAAAAAAAAAGACTTCCATATTTGGGGAAGTTAATTGCTTTAACTCTTTAGAAAACCAGGCAACTCTAGACATCTAAATGTCGCCAAAAGAAAAACCATGGACCAAGCACGATATAACATAAGGTAACATCCAGTAAGCTCTCAGGATCAAAGGATCTAATGTTTTCTACTAGTCATTACAGAACACACTATTAAGGCAAAATACAAAAAAATAGCAATTTTCAAGATCCCTATACCTGTATAGTAGGTCTTCCATGCACTCTTATTATAATAACAAGCTAACGTTAAAAAGTGGTGCAGAAAAGAAGGTTACAGTTATTGTAAAAATTAAAAAAAAAGTACACAACCCCCCCACCCCCACACAACTTCAACTGTTTGTAATTAAACATTTTAAGTTAAAGTTAGTTATTTTATATATATATATATATATATATATATATATATATATATATATATATATATATATATATATACATATATTAACTGAATGATCCAACCTCTGAGCTAACTGTTTTATCTACAGAAATTAAGTTAAGCAGTGGGCATAATAAAGAAGAAGAGCAGGTCCAGTCAAATAATTATAAATAAAATGATAACTGCCCCAGAGATGTTTAGTTGGTAAATGACAACATATTGCCGTTTTTAATGTCTTCTTTTAAATGGGACCTTCTTCTGAGTCACTCTACATTGGATGATATTTAAAGTGAGTAGAAGGGCTATTACTATATTATTATCCATGTTGAAAGAACTATGAATGATTACCAGGGTATATTAAAATAAATACATTTGTATAGGATTTTTGTTTTAAAGCATATTCTATATCCCGTATAGAAGTGTTTTCCTTTTCTGGATAGTCCACAAGGTGAATCCCTTTGGGCTCGAGATAACAAGTATGTGTAATTAAATTGTCTAGCAGATATTTCTGTAGTGTTTCTGCACTTAACCAATAAAATGGCAAAGCTCTCTCTTGGGTCTGTCCAAAGCTGAATTAGCACATGAAAGTATTGCAAACTATAGTTGTTTTTTTATTTAACGAACATTGTGGTAAAGGAGTAGTACATTCAAGGCATGACCTTTGACCACAAAGCAATGACCCTATCCAAATCTTGCTCATCAAAAATGTAAAAATGAAAATAAAAAAAAATAAAAAACAATACCTTGTGACTCTTCCTGAGGGCGAACTTTGCTCCCAACAGTGCTGATCACAGCCCAGTCTGGCTCATACCCAGGATCAAAAAGCTCCTCATCAGACCGGCACATTCCTGGAGATTCCTGCTCAGAGAATATAAAACAAAAAGCTGTTGACGTAACGGAATCGCAGAATTGTAAATAGTGATAAAGTCTGAAATAATAATACATATATCATAACCAAATTGTACGTATTGTGTTCAATACCTGTCATAGTCCAACCACATGCCCCTAGCACATTGCATTACACCGATTTAATGATCATCTCTGTTTAGTTATTAAGCATCAACTAATACGGCATCATTATACACAGGGAATGAATGAACAAAAAATATATGCCCAGAATGTACAGCTGAGCTCCTATAGTGTATTCAAGAATATCTGACACTAAAAATCAATCTGGCTTCATGATTTTAAGCTTTCGTGCTTATACAAGTGCCTAAAATATAAATAACACATACAGATAACATTGTAAGACAATATGTAAAAAAATTAAATGTATGTTTAACTGGGATGAGCTTCTATGTTTTAAACATGCACTTAACGGTCTGACAAACCTTTGGCATGCTCTGTGATAGAACACCCACTGATAAGCTTCATACATCATAACAACAACCACTGCCAGGAACTTCTCATACAATGTATGTATTACGCATGAACATTGTGTTTTTGCTTTGTTAGGAGTGGAAGAGACACATTTATTAGTTACTCACTTTCTTACTGTATACAATCTGTGTTCCATCTCCATCTTCCTCCACTGGCGTCCACTGCAGAATCACATCGGGTGGCTTTTTTTAAAAAGAGAGAGAATAAAAAAGGAAAATGTTTAATTAATATCAGATTGGGGATGTCAGGAAAATGGAGTTAGATGTGCTCGGAAACACAATCAAAATTAAAGGGACTAACTCAAATATGTTTTATCCCGAGTGTAGTATATAAAGAAAAAGAGGCTTGTATATTATTAATCATTATGTTTTTTCACATTTTCCTTTCCCTTTCCGCGCACCCACTAACAGCAAGATCAATGGGGGGGGGGGGGGAGGAGTACACAGTAGGTGTTGAGGGGTGCAAAAGAAGCTCTGGTCTGCACACCCACTTCATGTGCACGCTCCCAAACCAGCAAACCCATCTGGCTTCCTATTGGTTGTTTAGGGGTTGCAACAAACAGGGGCAAGAAACAAGAAAATAAACCTATAGAGGTCAGCTGAAAGTGCAAAATAGTGAATTAAAACCCTCCCCACATGGGTTGAATTACATATTTTGGTTTAGGCTTATTACTTCAGAATTGAGAAGAAAAAAAAGGTTACAATAATAATTACATAAAATTTTCCTATGTTCAAGATAGCCACTTAAAAGTTTGCATAAAGCATGACACTGAATAAGAGATTCACATCTGCACACATACAGTGTTACTATTGGGAGTATGTGGACCATTTTTGAATAGGCCCTGGAACTTAACAAAACTACAGCACACCATGAATAAAAAAATCACATGGGAAAACTTATTTAAAATTTATCAAGAATCAACTTAAATATATACATTTTAGTTATTGTCAATACAGCCCCCGAAGCCTTCCCACATGTCGCTAGTATTTCATAAATATGGAGGACTGGCCACACAACCAATGCCCTCAATCAAGTGAGTGGAGAAGGGTTGAGCAATCATAGCTCTTGGTCTCTCATCAGATTCAGCATGTGATACTTTGAAGTTGTGTAGCAGGGGCATTGCCAATGCGATGCAGAGCCCATCATTTTCATATACACACAAGTTACAATTATTATGATTCTTACATACTATGAAATGAAAAAGAATTGGATCGAAATTTGCACCCTGACATTGTAAGAAAATGCCCTACCATGGTTTCCATTTACATGGCTGCATTGGTATTAAAATCTACAATTGTATCTGTCATCCATGCCAAGCAGGATCCAGTACCACATCAATACAAAGTGATGAAAAACAAGGTCCATCTAGTAGGCCCATCATATCTACAGCAATACCCTGTTTAGCCCGCCACATGCTTTCCTGCATTCAGGAGCGCTATGTGAAAAGAGTGCTAAATTGAGTATTTTATTGCCATAGCACTCAGACAAATTGGAGAGCGATGAGCAGGGATTTAAAGGGCTAAATAGGGTTTGTCGCCCAAACCCCCCCCCCCCCCCCCCAACTTATTGCAATTGTTAACGCCAAGCAGGGAATTAAAGGAAAAAACTGCGCTATTGCAAAATTGGCACTCAAAAGCGGTAGAGTTAAGCGGGGTAAACATATACTTATGTCTATCCCAAGCAAGGTTGAATCCTCTACTCTGTTCGCCCCTAATACTTTGTCCACTTATCTAGTAACCCTTTCTATTTTCACACATTACTCCTAAATCTTCAATATTTCAACTTAAAAATCATAATCTCCTTTTTCCAGAATTCCTCTTTTTTGGTTTTGAACTTTATTAAATCCTTTTGATATATTTGCAGGTTTCTAGAACATCACATGTCACCAACCATAATGGGCCAGGTCAGGTCAGGGAATCACTTTACTGGTGTATCATGCTTGGTTCTGTGTACATTCAGTGTACTACAAAAGTGACAACTGCAACATGAACATAATCACCTTGTAATATAACATGGTAAACATGTCTGATATTTGTATATATAATTCGTTTTGTGGCCATTCAAAGTATACCATTACACTTGGAATTATATTGTACTCACAGAAATGTGGGATTTATTTTTGTTCTCTATCAGTGAGCTACTACTCAATAGAGATCATATTAATTTATTATTTAAAACAGATTTTAGATGATTATTAAGAGTTAGGCTTTATTTCTTGTCTCCTTTGCTTAAAGGTGTACTGTGTGACCTGGGGCCCTATTATATTCGCCGATTTGTAATTCCAGAAGCCCGTAAAGGAGCCTGCAAGTGTTGCAGCTATTAAAATTGGCCTCTTTTAGCTACCCGCAAACGATCTGCGGGTTACAGGTGGAAAATCCCTACGGGCCGTCAAAATCTGAACTCCGACCCAGCTAAGATTTTGAGCTTTCAAGCCCGTAAATGTTGCAATCGCTATTAAATTGCCACAAGTCCTCAAACCCGCAAATGTTTTCACACCTGTAAATGGCAAATGGCAAAAATCCTACAGGTACCAGATAGAACTCACAAGGGGGTTAAACACTTGTCCGTAGACCTGTAAAAGCAAATATAAACACACTACTGTATTTTAAATTACAGGGAAAGCGATGACAGTTATTAAAAAAAAAAAAAAAAAAAGTTATTCTCAAGCTTGCAAATCTGCAATAAAAAAAAAATTATGTTTCATTTCCGTGTTATATCAATCCTGGCAAGCAATGTGTTAATACATATAATAGAACTTGCATGCACTAGAATATTATATTTATTGTTTTTTTCATATTGCATTATTTCTGGAATGTGGGCCCGATGGCAACGCCGACTTCTAAACCATAAGTGATTGGAATTTGACCTCCATGTTTTAGTGATGTAATGATGATGGTCTATTTTACTATTGGCTCGGTCTAAACCCGTAACTACGGTTTAAAATAATTTCTCATGTTCACTCCCGGAAATACTACATGCAAAGCGGTTTACAGATTTGGTTTACAGCCATGTTTTTAATTTAATTGCTCTGTAACTCCTGCAAATTTCAAGCCTGCAGACTAAGTCTGCGGGCTGTACATATTTAATAGGGCCCCTGGTCTATGGAGATATAAATCAAGAAATGATTTGCAAAGAGAGTCTTCAGCATT
>CM050169.1:197738702-197773702 GCA_027410445.1 Discoglossus pictus
ATTAAATTTGATTAAAGTAGTCCATCCAGAAATTCTGAATTAGAGGGCATTCCCACCATATGTGGAGGTGAGAACCCACTTGCCCACAATTACTCCAGCAATATTTAAAATTCTTGTTGTATGTTATTTGGGTTACTTTTGTAGGGGCAATATACTATCGCTTTAAAGTCTTAAAAAAGACCTCTCTAAGGGAGGAATTTGTAATATATTTTTCAGTAAAGGTGAATGCTTTGAACCATATTTCTTCTGACCAGGCCTGTTTGATCTCCCTCTTCCATAATTTCATTTTTCCAGTTTTATTCTTCTCTGATTCAGATCTCAACATATTAAAGAATTTAGATAATAAAATGCGTTTTATTATTTTTTAGAATCAGGTTTTCAAGGGTGGTTGGATTCTTCACTTCATTAAGATTACATTTTAATGATATTTTTGAGTTTTTATATTCCAACCATAATACATTTATTATGCAATATGTCACAAAATGCCAAAGTACCATCAGTATATAAGCCTCTTAATGTTTGTATTCTTCTCTTTGCCCAATTAAGTAAAAATAGACGGTTTAATTCTCTAGCCAGCATTTCTAATGGAATTGCTGGACTTGGAAATGGCAGTAAGGTCCATTTAGTGTTTATTTTACTCCAAAAGTCCCACCCTTTTTTAATAGTTGACATTTGAATTTGTATCATAAGAGATTAGAAATGTAAGTTTAGTTTTGGGCCAGAGAGTTCTTAAACTAGACATAATGGAATAATCAGCTTTGGCTAATTGTATAATTTTCTCTAAAATGGCTGCATATCTGCTAATGTTCCTGGTTTAATACACACTTCACAAATGTAAAGATTTTCCCAGAATTACCATAGTCCTTTAAGGATTTGTTTGAATATAGAATGAAAATAGGATGGTTAAGGAACGGCCCTGCAGGTGAGACATCAGAGCAGCAGATATGGTGCCAGAATACAGGAACAGCTCAGCTAGCAGGAAAATATCCAAGCAAAGATAACTAGAACAGTCAGTGAAGCAAGTTGGTCCAAATGGTGATAGATTAAGAGATGAGTTAAAAATATGGATGCCATAGTCTTAACAGTATTATTATTATTATTTATAGACCTTTTTTCAGTTTACAATAAACAAAAATAAATCTTTATATACTTATACCCCAAGGAAAAAGTAGAGTTAGTGTAATTAACCACGAACAAACAAAAACTGATGGTGTATTGTAAAAAATATAGAGATTTTTTTTTAGAAATGATTGATTATATATATATATATATATATATATATATATATATATATATATATATATATATATATATATATATAATTTTTTTTATTATTATTATTATTTATTCCATTTAAGTGATAGGTTTTGTTTGCTAACACTTGTTGCATGTGATTTATGAACATTTAAAGTTAATTTCCATTGTTTAAGCATTTTTTTTTTTAAAGATTTCCGATGAAACAGAAAAATCTACATGGCTCTGCTTAAATGACCACTGCAGTAATCTATTTAAAATATAGTATTTTGAGAAACTACAATTGAAAATGTGCAAAATGAAAGAAATAAATATAAAATCATACAGCCTCTAATGTACTACTAGTTATGGTCATCTTGATGTGGGAGGAGATTTTGAATACACTGGAAGTTTCTGCACAATGGGAATGAATGCAATGGATCTTCAGGACAGCTCATCAGTTTACAAGGACATACCCTCCTGAAAAATTAACTGGCATGAAAAACTGATAAAAGAAAATGGATCTCTGCAGTAATTAATAATGGAGTATAAAATGTTAAAGTGTATAAAAACATAAAAGCTGTGTTTGTTTTCTTTGCTTTCTAAAAACCTTCTGCTATTTAAAGGACCGAGTTTATGCGTTAAGTTGATTGTGGGCATACGTTTTAAGAAAGCAAACATGAAAAAAAACCTTTGTGTTTTTTACTTTTACATCCAATTATTCATTATCATGTGCTTCCATTTACTTTGCGGAGCTGGTTCTGTCTGCTACTTGCTAAAGAGGGTGTGAGCTTGTAAGCTGAGTTTTTCATTAATCCTATTGAAAGCACTAGCTATTGAAGCTGCCACATTTCCATGGTGAAGATAGAAGATTCCTCTGCAAAGTTTCCTCCCACATCAGAAAGTTGATCTGCAAAAACAAAATGGTTAAAGCTATTGCGGCATAATTGCACATTTACTTTCTAAAAACATGAAGACTATATTCAAAGGTATATGTTAAGTCTAGGGCTACAGTGGTCGTTTAACGGCGTATACGAAACTGTGGGCACATTTTGAAAGGATCATTCGTAGTTCAGACCACTGAACAATATGTTATAACTAGCGACTTGCCCATCAAAAAATGACGGCAATAAGATTGTAAGGCAGGTAATGGTGTTTGGTTGAGAGTAATTTTGTTGGTGTTCCAAGATGCTTCGGCGTTGGTTGTGTGTGCTATGAGCATTGTTTTTTTTTTTGCTAATGCTAATGAAATAATTAATAAAATAATACATGAATATACTTTACCTATTTTGAAGTAATATATGCAGGAAGCATGGTGTTGAAGAGCTGGCAATCTGTTTGGATATTGCTGCAGCATACAATGTGTGTTTTGAGGGCTGTGGAGCTGCTGTGTAAGTGTCAGTAATGTGTGCAGTGTGTAATGTAAATAGTGAGCGTGCGCGAGCCAAATCCGTTAGGGTAGCGGTGTACTTTCGCATTCTGTAAGTTAGTGTTGTAAAATGGCGTCTAATGTGTGGTACGCGTCTGTGGCTGATTTTGCGTCCTCGTTGTTGGATCGTGTCCGCCTTTTTGGTAAAATCCATAGGTGTTTGGTGTTGTTTTGAGTCTTTAGAGTCCTGAAGCCTCGTTTTCTTTGGCGGTTATTTTTTTCGGGTGTCTAAACTCTTCTATTTCGAGTGAAATTGAGGTGTAACTTCAGTTTTCGAGGTCCTGGGTGCCTCCCCTTGCTGTAGGTAAGCATTTTATGTATTTGTTGTGTGTATTTATTATGTTTTTAATGTTTTCATGTGCGCGGGTTTTGGGCCGTAAGGTCGCATTTTTGCGAGGTCGTAATGTTTTTTCTAAGTTCCGCTTCTTGTATTTGCTTCTTGTAAGTCCGTAAATTTTGCGAGGTCCGCAGTTGCTGGCAAGGAGGGCTTTTGGTGCACCATGCCAGAGAGGGCCGCAGGTTCGCTACGCGAGCCCGCAGCGTTAGCAACGACCCGCATGCTCACAACTATATATGTGATGACAGGAATTTTATTATGCTTTAAGAGATGAATACAGAATGAGATCTGTAATACAAAATGGTACTTACTTCTTTTGAGAGGGAGTTTCCAAATAAGAAAAAAAAAAAGTAATACGGAAATTTTCCTTTTAAAGGGAGAAATGTTTTATTAACCAATGGACTGCTACAATTGCAAGCAACACATTGCACTTAGGTGCATTTTGAATTTGCCTAGCAGGGAAGGAGTTAAATTAGAACTTCCTGCTAGCATGTGTACAGGCAGGATCTATTCTACAAGTGAGCGAAAAATCTAGCAAATGAAAATAACTGCAATGCTACTAGGAGACTAAACATACCACATCACATGACATTATAGATGGCATTTACAATGTACGTACACCACATCTAATTATGATTAACAGAGAGTTTTACAAAAAAATGCATTTTAGAGACTATGTGGTGTTTTATTATTATATGTACATCTAATACACTAATTAATGGTCAGTATTCATTTACCAATATGAAAGCACAGAGCACATATATGTATGTGCTGATTGGTAGTAACTGGACAGAAATTATCAGAATGTAGCACTCTATACCAGTTGCAAGCTGTGCAAGTATTCACTGTGAGACAAGGAAGAATATAAAAAAAAAACTTGTTATTTACAGATTGGGATAATAACTAATCGAGTTTTCAATCTTGTGTCCGTGCCTTAGAAACAAGCACTATGTACATTTGATTCTAAACTCAAATATAGGGCCCTCCATTCTTTATAAGGTGTTAATTTTGTTCTGCCATGTACTCAACCTCTGTACAGCTCTAAGGAATATGTTGGCGCTATATAAATAAAGATAATAATCAAAGTGATACCTAACAAGCCATTGCAGAGTCAAAATAACATATTCTAACCCCACCTAAAAAGGCAGTCCAGCCCGAAATAACAGGTAATCCTTCTGCACTAGTGTCAGAAAACACTAGACACAGATGTCCACTATCAGCGTTGCCAAGTCATCTCCCTAGACATAAAAAGCATAGGATCAATGTCAAGGACCCTTTATTGATCTGGAAAAACCCTAAAGATCTGGAACGACAAGAGCTAAAACATGAAGTGCACAAACAATGATAGAGGCTCTCAAAGAGAATAAGCATACCATAATAGGCTTCTTCTATGGATAACCCACTCTGAGCAACCTCTTTTAGCTCACTTGTGCCCTTCACAGGAAGAAATATCCACTCAATAAAGTGATCTGGCCCCGAAATACCAGGCAATTCTACCCTGAACATCTGAAAATCTCCACCCCAAAGAACACAGAATTACTTGTTATGCTCTCATTAGAGCTAGATTTAAAAGGATATCTGCAACAGTCAGTGTCACCAGGGGTTTTAGACAATGCGTGTGAAATATGTGAGTCCTTGATAATCTCATCCATGCACAACTGAAAAGGAACATATGAGAGTAAGCAATGAAACTAGACTTATGCTAACACCACTCCACACCTAGAACATGGGGTACGGCACAGCAACATGGACCTGTTATCTGCTCATACCCACCAGGTTGAAAGTAAAGTCAGACAATGATTTCAACAGATTCATTAACAGCCTCTGCAATAGTCCAGCTTTTAAGTAGTCAAGACCGGGATAAACAACTATTCAGTTTACAGTGATTAAAAGTTTGAAAAATATGGGCAGAGTGACATTCAAAATATGGTGGTTTCAGTTTGTATTGTCCACTTGTGGCACAGCTTGCAGCTCACGTCTCTGCAGATAGTCTGTGGATATATACTGCTCATGGCACTTGAAAAAGATGGGAGGCTCTCTGATATAAACATAAAGACTAACTATATAAAAAAAAATCTTAAAAAAAGTAGGTGCAATTGAATAAAAGGCCGATAACAGGAAAGATCCAGAGGCTAGTGTTACTTTTTTATTTGATCTACAATTCAAACTATGATGATATTGAATACAATTGATTTTAAAAAACAGTTTGACAGGCCATTAAAGGCCCGCTGTAGACAAATATTGAACAAATAATATTCCGAAGAACTACACTTGAAAATAAGCAACATTTTTTTAAAATGTCAAAAAATAAGCCAGCCTTTCACTACATTTTAAAGGCAATTGTGCTGTTTTCTGATGGTAGATTAATGACAGCGTGATGATTTCCTAAAAATGATTCATTCCCTTACTGCATTACTTCTGCTGGAAGGTTATTCTATGTGTCCAGCAATAAATTATATATATATATATATATATATATATATATATATATATATATAATCCCTTCTGGATCGCTACCTTGTTGTGGTGAAGGCGCTTGTGTACCACAATGGGACCTATCCTGTTCTGTGTGCGCCTTTGTGGAAGCGCGCCGCCGACCCCAACCCCCTAAACCTAACCCGTTGTAGTAGCTAATGTATAGCACAAGATTGCTCTTGGAGCACGCGCTCTAAGAGTAGGCTGGGCGTGCTGTTCTGGCAAACACAAAACAGGATAGGACCCCACAATGAAGCTGTGAGCTATACTATGTAGGATCACCCAAGATGAGCAGGTCATATCAGAGGTCAGACAAATTGCAGTCCACTGTAGAAGGAACTGGCAACCCACTCCAGTATCAATGCCATGAAAGCCATATGGATTAGCACAACCAGACACAAGATATACCTGGCATGCTGTGTCAGAGTCAAACTCTACTCAACAAAATAATATTAATTTCATTTATAAATAAATACATAAATATATTCATTGTGTAGTCTTAGCATGCATTGTATGTTATTTTTATGTAGGGATGACCTTTATAACATAACTTTCATCTCATGCATTTCTGCCACTGATCTATATACCAGGCACATTGTTCAATGTACAGATAATACAATTATAACACAGACTTTCTAACAGCTGCATGGCCAGTCTTCATAAACAAGCCACAAGATCATGGCAGCACTGAGGTGATGGAGGGCACATAGTTTCTGGGTGACATCACCTGCTCGTGACCAGTTACACCTCACATAATCATGCCAGGTTATCTTGCCCAGAGCTCGTGTGGCCCAGCCCATTATATTCTGTTCCCATATGGGCAGTAACCAGGCAGCAGCTATCTGTATAGGTCTGTAATACCGTACAACTACTGCCAGGATCTTCAGCACTGACTCCCACATGTGGATAAAAACAACCACTCACATGACTCGCGGTCATCTTACTGCTGACCATGACAGCATTACAGGGTTGGGCCTAGAGGCCTCAACTGATATCTGTCAGACTGCAGCTTACAGCATAAAACAGATATATTATTACCGCCTGCCTGTGAGGGTTAACACCCGGTCATACCGGCACAGCGACAGAGAGCTCACCTTGTGACCACTAGACTCCATGGCCAAACACTCCAAAACTTCCGCATTGCCTACGTCACTTCCGCTCAAATGACAGCTCCCACGCCTCTAACCCATTCACACGCTTTGCCATGGCAACAGCCACGCCCTCCTCGCCTCGCTGTGTGTGATTGGTTGGAGGATATTTAAGAGGTAGTGTGCATAATGGAGAATGGTTGTCAGGATATCAATACAATATATAGGGCTGTAAAATCCCAACAATTGACATTTACTCATAACGTCCAATAAACCATAGAAAATATCATTATAAATGTATAACTTTGCTGTATTAATTTTATATAGACTGGAGTGTGCTTACAGTGGGGCTTCATTTGTTTTGTATACTTACATATCACATATACGGTAATAGTTGTTAAACTACGAAACAGGCGCGCTCATTGCGAGCCACGCAATGAACGCCAAAGGCTCTCATTGCGAGGCTCGCAATGAGTGCCGAAGGATGTCAGACCACAAAAAAAATTAGTCTGTGGCAAACAGCATTACCCGCCTTACAATTTTATGGCCCCGTCATTTTTGACGGGCAAGTCGCTAGTCACATATAATAATTGTCAAAATGTGATTTGTCTTCACGCAAAGCGAGGTGAGCCGTTGAGGTATTGAAGCCTTTCTGAGCTCGCAGGACTTAGGCAATGAGCGCCGATGGTGCTCATTGCCCTGCGAGCCAAGTGGGGCTAGCCGAGCCATTGAGGCATAGAAGCACGCGGGACTTAGGCTTAAATGAGCACAGAAGGTAAGGCATTGAAGCAAGCAGGACTTAGATTAAAAAAATCCGAACTCGAAGTCTCAGGGGCAAAGAATCTGACCTCGGAAAAATAAGAAGTTAACGGCCAAACCGCAGAAATCAAAAAATACGATAAACAAGAAAAATGATAAAAAATAAATTAAAACACACTCACACACAGCACAAGGGGAGAGCCAGGAAGCCTGGGAGTGAGGTTGCAAGGGAGTTTGAGCCTTATTTGACGTGTTTCGTCACTCAAAAATCATCTAAGCGAGAAAACAAATGGCGGACAAAAAACTTGAAAAATTCTGAAAATGGATGAAAATGAGGCTGAGCAACGCCAGGCACGCGGGACTTAGAAAATACACAACGTCAAAGACACTAACACACTGGAAAAACGCCAGGCACGCAGGACTTTGAAAATAAAATAAACGGCAGTCATCACGCGCCACACAAACATTCAGCAGACACATAGAGAAGAAACACACAGGGAAGGGAGAGATGTAGAGATGGTGGAAAGAGATACATGCCAAGCCCAAGCACAAAACTTGCAAGTTGATGAATCCTGCAATGAGCGGCCCGTACAGTAGGCGGGAGGAAAGGTTTGCAATGAGCGCCGAAGGTGCTCAGAGAATCAAAAGCCTCACATTGTGTGGCAACCAGCATTGCCTGGCTAACAATTTTATTGCCATAATTTTTTGACGGCAATTTGCTAGGTTTAATAAAAATCTATATTTGAAGAAATAATTCAATATAGTCTTTCTTTTTGTTTTCTAAATAGCATCGTTGCTTCTAGCAGATGTGCTTGTCTCCACCCCTTATTAGGTGTCCAGGAACAAAAAAAGGATCTGCCCACAGCTGACTGGTGCCGGTTTTGGCAAGGAACCGTAGGCAGTGGCGCCATCGGCCACTAGGTGGCACGGCCAACATTTTCGTCAATTTCTTACTAGTAGTTTATAATCTGCCACTACCCTAACCCTAAAAATAAAACCTAACCATAAACTCTAACCCTAATCCCTAAATCTAAACCTAACCTTAACTCTATGAAATTGACTAAAATCTCGGTAATGCCACCTAGTGGTCCCAAACGAACCCCTACTGTATGAACACTACAGTGGTCCTTTAAGTATTAACATGGTCTGAATCTTGTTTTGCGGAGCTGAACAAAGTAGTACAATTCATACATGAGATGTCCAAAAGGAATAGAAAACAATTCTTTTTTTCATGTATTTAAAAGAAAGCTTGATTTGAACATTAAATAAACCTGTTTAAACTTCAATGGAACTTATAGGCAATACATGCAGCATATGTACAATGGATATAAAAAGTCTACACACCCCTGTTAAAATGTCAGGTTTCTGTGCTGTAAAAAAATGAGACAAAGATAAATCATTTCAGAACTTTTTCCACCTTTAATGTGACCTATAAACTGTACAACTCAATTGGAAAACAAACTGAAATCTTTTAGGTAGAGGGAAGAAAAAATATAAAAATAAAATAATATGGTTGCATAAGTATGCACACCCTTTAACTAATACTTTGTTGAAGCACCTTTTGATTGTATTACAGCACTCAGTCTTTTTGGGTATAAGTCTATCAGCATGGGACATTTTGACTTGGCAAGATTTGCCCACTCTTCTTTGCAAAAACACTCCAAATCTGTCAGATTGCGAGGGCATCTCCTGTGCACAGCCCTCTTCAGATCAACCCACAGATTTTCAATCGGATTTAGGTCTGGGCTCTGGATGGGCCATTCCAAAACTTTAATCTTCTTCTGGTGAAGCCATTCCTTTGTTGATTTGGATGTATGCTTTCGGTCGTTGTCATGCTGAAAGATGAAGTTCCTCTTCATGTTCAGCTTTCTAGCAGAAGCCTGAAGGTTTTGTGCCAATATTGACTTGTATTTGGAACTGTTCATAATTCCCTCTATCTTAACTAAGGCCCCAGTTCCAGCTGAAGAAAAACAGCCCCAAAGCATGATGCTGCCACCACCATGCTTCACTGTGGGTATGGTGTTCTTTTGGTGATGTGCAGTGCTGTTTTTGCGCCAAACATATATTTTTGGAATTGTGGCCAAAAAGTTCAACCTTGGTTACATCAGACCATAACACCTTTTCCCACATGGTTTTGGGAGACTTCAGATGTGTTTTTGCAAAATGTAGCCTGGCTTGGACGTTTTTCTTTGTAAGAAAAGGCTTTCGTCTTGCCACTCTACCCCATAGCCCAGACATATGAAGAATATGGGAGATTGTTGTCACATGTACCACACAGCCAGTACTGGCCAGATATTCCTGCAGCTCCTTTAATATTGCTGTAGGCCTCTTGATAGCCCCCCAGACCAGTTTTCTTCTCGTCTTTTCATCAATTTTGGAGGGAGCTCCAGTTCTTGGTAATGTCACTGTTGTGCCATATTTTCTCTACTTGATGATGACTGTCTTCACTGTGTTCCATGGTATATCTAATGCCTTGGAAATTCTTTTGTACCCTTCTCCTGACTGATACATTTTAACAATGAAATCCCTCTGATGCTTTGGAAGCTCTCTGTGGACCATGGCTTTTGCTGTGTGATGCGACTAAGAACATTTCAGGAAAGACCAACTAGAGCAGCGGAACTTTATTTGGGGTTAATCAGAGGCACTTTAAATGATGGCAGGTGTATGCTGACTGCTATTTAACACGCTTTGGAATGTGATTGCTTAATTCTGAACACAGCTACATTCCCATTTATAAGAGGGTGTGCAGACTTATGCAACCACATTATGGTTAAAGTTCTGAAATTATTTATCTTTGTCTCATTTTTTTACAGCACAGAAACCTGACATTTTAACAGGGGTGTGTAGACTTTTTATATCCACTGTATATATATAAATGTATAAAAGCATATAAAATAAAAATATATAATTAGATTATGATAACACAATAAGATTGGATTTTATTCATAGAAAAGTTCTGACAATTTAGAGATGGTTATTTTCTATTGGAAAATGTGTTATTACGGCCCTAGTCTACAGGAAATATGGAAAGTCAAATTGATAACTTGCATTCTGTACACACATGGTAAAATAACTTAATGTGTAAAATTCTGATAGTATACAACAGCATACTGTTTATTTGCAAAAATTCTGAATAGTTTATTGAAACTTTTTCATGCAACATAATAAATATGTAATTGTGGCTTGTAATATACAGTATGGATATTATTCACTAAGGGATTCATGTGACATCCAAAAGACAAGAAGAGTGAATGTGCAATTATGTATGTTATCTTGTGTATGGATAGATATTCATTCAGATATTTTACAGAATGATGATTGAGTAGTGCAGTAACAGTGTAGATACGCTAAGCTTCTTAGGGCAAACATAACATTTGTTCCTAAAGCAAATAGATATTCCTAGGTGGTCTCCCATTCAAGTACTGACCAGGCCAAACCTTGCATAGCCTCAGGGTAGTGTCACCTCTTGGTTCCCTGACTGCATTCAAAAACAGGTCGCAGTGGTGAAAGCACCGAATCCTAACCACTGGACCACCAGGTAACCCAAATAGGAAATATACTTTTATACAGTGCCATCTTTGTGAAAAAATCATGAAACAGAAACACGCCGCTATTAAAACCAAGGATAACTATTGGTAAAAACTGAGCCCTGGAGGGATCACTTGCCTCTAAAGTAGTGTGCAAAGACATTTAAAGCATAATATCATAAAAATAGCCTAAAGTATCACAGACACAGGGGAAGAGAAGATGATCTCCAAAGGGTCCTCCTGACTGAAAGGCTCACTAGTTGATGCCCTGAATCTAGCTGAATCTAATGTAATATAGTATACTATTCATTTACCTGTAATATTATATGTGTCTCTTCCCCCTCTCCCTCCCCTGTGTCTCTTTCCCCGCCTCTCCCTCCCGTGTCTCTTTCCCCGCCTCTCGATCTCCTGTGTCTCCCCCCCTGTCTCTTCCCCCCCTCTTTATCTCTTCCCCGATCTTCCTCCCCTGTGTCTCTCCACCCTCTTCCTCCCATTTCTTTTTCCCCCGCTCCCTTCTGTGTCTTTTCCCCCTTCCTCCCCTGTGTCTCTTTCCCCCCTTCTTCCTGCCCTGTATCTCTTTTCCCCTATCCCATGTCTCTTTTCCCCTCCCCTCTTTCCCCCTATCCCGTGTCTCTTTCCCCCCTCATCCCTCCTGTGTATCTTCCCCCTCCTCTGTCTCTATCCCTCTTCCTCCCTGGTGTCCCTTTCCCCCTTGTCTCTCCCCCCTCCTCTGCCTTTCCCCCTGTGCCTTTTTCCCCCTCCCCTGTGTCTCATTCCCCGTCTCTTTCCCCCATTCTCCTGTGTCTTCCCCCATCTCTTTCCCTGTGTCCCTATCCTCGTCCCTTTCTCCCCTCCTCTGTGTCCCTTTCCCCCTGTGCCCCCCTCCCCCCATGACCTTGCGTCTTAGTCCAGCGCCAGCAGCAAAACTGCAACTGGCCGCTAGATGGCGCTTTCTGCCTCCGGGACAAATGTTAATGGTTCCCAGTCACCAGTTATGAGGCTCTGGTGGCTGTTATATGTAGGATGAAGTATTACTGACATGGCCATACTGCTGTCATGTAATGTGATGTGTACAGTATAAGTAATGATCTATGTCATCCCTGGATGCAGAAACATTAATATATGGGCACGTATATAACAATTGTCTATAGTTGTGCAGGTACATATGGAAGATATATCCGTGGATACATATGGGAATCTGTCCTGAATGTAGGTAGCGCACATGGAATGGGATGCAACTACTGTATCTGTATGCTGGCAACTGGCTATAGATGAGTTAACACTACTGTATCTGTGCTCTAGATGCTGACAATCGATGGGTTAACTCTGTATCTGTGCTCTAGATGCTGACAATCGATGGGTTAACTCTGTATCTGTGCCACAGTTGCTGTTCTGCCTCTGGGATTGATACATTTTGCTATTTCTAATTGTATAGTACAAATAATTGTCATCAGATTTCATATAGTAGGGTCTGCATAGTAATGTGCACTTTGTGTGGGATGGACAGAGACCTAGTTGCTTAAGTTTAATCACTGCAGCATGCACTGTTATGTCTTAAAATTCCTCCCCTTTCCCCCTTCTCTGTATCACTCCCCCTCCTGTCTCTTCCCCCCTCTATGTCCCTTTCCTCCTTACTTCCCCCTCTGTCCCTTTCCCCTCTCCACTGTCTCTTGCCCCACTCTGTCCCTTTCCCCCTCCATTCCCCTCTCTGTCCCTTCCCCCCTCCTTCCTCGCATCTTCCCCCTCTCTGTCCCTTTCCCCCTCCCCTGTCTCTTTCCTCCCTCTGTCTCTTCCCCCCTCTGTCTCTTTCCCCCCTCTGTTCTGCGCTTTGCTCATGCGTTTACTCGGTGTGTGCTATGAGATAAACAAACTGCTCACACTTAGGGTGTGGATAGTGCAGGGAGCCTCCCACACACTGGAATAATAAACCATCTCCATCTGGGGGCCTGGGCCGCCATCTTTGTACCGGGCAGTTGGCTTCTCCATATCAATATCAACCTGTTCTATGTGAAATGACACCAAGTGCAACGTCTTCCAGCTAGCACCACAGGTTTTACGCGTTATGTGTTTGTTTTATTCCATGTGAACCCATAGTGGCGATGAAATCGAGAGCAGCCTTCTCCCTCATGTACATGGTAAAGTGGGATTCGCCATCTTGGTATTGGGCAGAGTGAAGATGAACGAGTGATAGAAGCAATCTGTTACATGACAGTCTGGAGAGTTTCCTGCTCGAACTACAGACCCCGTCCATGATCCCCGTGCTTCACCGGTGTGTTTAATAAGTGGTAATACGGTGGCAGGAGGCGGTCCTGGGGTATATAAGCAGGGTGGGCGGTATGTGTGGCCTCGGTGGTGACGTTTGTGGCTGTGCGACCCCAGGGGTTCGGGCTGGGTACTGTGAGGGCTGCAGGTAACTGTGTGTTAGCACCTGCATGGTGTGTCCTGTCTGCAGCACATTGCACAAACTTTCTGTGCTGTGCACTCCTCAGGTCCCTGCTATGTGTCTCAGGAGAGCTCCTTGTACAGCCAGGTGTCAGTGTCCAGGGAGCTGCTTATGTCTTGGGGCCTGTATATACACTTGTGTGACTGAGGGGTCAGTGTGCATGGTCTGTCAGAGCTCTAGTGACTTCTTCACATGCCATGTTTGGCTTAAAAAGTGGGGTGTGTTTATTTTCCACCATCCTGCTGTATTGACTCCATATAGGTAACATTCTGTGTGTTTACATGTCCATTACTGAGCTGTCAGTCACAGCTTCCCTCTATAGGTGTCCCCGTAAGCAATCTGACCTCATCTTATGATATAATGAATAAAGCCATCTTCCATGGTGTTTGATTCCTTAAGTGTCTTAGTCTAATGACTTGATGTAAACCTATGTATGTGTTGCATCAGTAAAGCTGCTAGTCAACTACTGTATCAAAAACGTGTACTGTTTGTGCAAGTAACCTCATTAAAGAGTTAACATAACTATTCCCTGAAAAATGTATTTAAAATCATATGTGACTTGGCCTTTCTGCTACTGTACAATGAGATGTTAGAGAATCAGGATCTTATGTGTTATACATCTGCCACAGAGACAATGAAGTCTGTTTTGTGTCTTTTCATGGAAGCATACCCTGGTGAAAGATGTGAGTGGTGTTGCATTTACTGATGCAAGCAGACTACTTTGGGGACAAGGATTGGATGTGGTGCCATTTTCAGTCAGATCGGTTGTCTAACAAAGCCTTGTGAGGTCTTGATGTTCCCTTATTTCCCCCCTTCACTGAGATAAAAACACCCCATGATCCAGCACTCAGTAAATCATAAAAAAATAAAATGGACTCTGGTTCATAAACTATGCCCAAAAAATTCTGATTGGTCAATCTATTTGTCCATACCTTAAACATCTGCTCATGTTAGTTGTATGTTGACAAGCAAGTGCCTCTTCCATGCTATGGTCCTTAATTAACAAAAGCATGGGGGTATAAGGAAATATACTGAATGCAATTGTACCAAAGGGTCTTGAATTTGAAATATTTTGAACAATAGTTCCTTTACCACTTAGTATAACATTATCTGTCTGGGTACAAAAAATGCTACTAATCTGTGCATTTGATTTAAAATGAGCTGGTCACAGCCTATCCAATACAACAAATGGCCCCTTGTAGCAAAAACTGGGAAGAACAGCTGCTTGCATGAGTTAATGGGGCAAAATGCAAAGTCCCAGCTGTCATGAGCTGCAGAATATATATATATATATATATATATATATATATATATATATATATATATATATATATATATATATATATATATATATATATATATATATATATATATATATATATATATAAATAAATTTGGGGGGGTTCAAATTTAACTTCCACAGTTCTCACCAAACATCTCCTAAATATGGTAACATATTTATGGAACGGTTACAAAACCTTTCAGATCTTAGTAAAACATGTCTAACCTTGTTCTTTAAACTTGTTATGCATTTTAGTAAAGGAGTCTTAAGATCTGATCAGACTTATGTATGCTGCATCTCTGCCAAAGTTATTTGTATTGTCTTAAAATGCTCCCTTAGAAGTTAGACCAGTGGTGACTTACCTATAGTCTTAAAGCTGTGCTGTATAATGCTACTCCAACTCTTTGATTAAATGCTTTCTGTTGTCTCCTTCTAGGATTATATACATCTCCCAAACATGACTGACATGGTAGACAATCACAAGGAGGCTTGGGAAGCCTTGATCGGTGCTGCAGAAAAATATCGCAGACAGACTGGAAATGACATTGTTCTAATCACTGCATATAAACCTAAATTGCTATCTAGCTTTTCATACTCTACTCATGGCAATGGGATACTCTTGGAAGCAGCTCAGAGATACCTTGATGACATTACTGTTGTGCACAAAACCACTGCCTATACTAACCCAGTACCCATCTCCAAAAAGAATGAGGCATCTTCAGGGAGACAGAATTCATTCTCAAAGAGCTACCCTTCTATATATGGTAAAGAGAGCTTTTCCTCAATTGAAGACAATGACCAATCCAAGCCCGTACCCCCATTTCAAATTCATGACCAGGTGCTAAAGCTTGAACAGGAAGACGATGACTACGATAAAGATAACCACCTAGACAAGCCAGACCATGTTCCTAGTGATTCAACAGGTAAGTGTAAAGTCTGCAGCCTGTGCTAAATGGTATCCCCAAGGCAAAACTAAGCTATGGGCTTTACCTAGTTTGCCAACTACACCTACAGTTGTGGCGAGCAGAAGCTGCCATTTTATGTCTGCTTTTGGTCACTCGGAGGAAGCTGATCTGATGGCTGCTGAGCAGGTTTTTGCTCATTTTCCACAATCAAACTGTAGCAGAAATCGAAGTGTTTTTGTAACAAGTGTTAAAACTGTTGCACATGTACTGGAATTTTTGATGAAGATCAACGTGTTCAGATAATTCCCCTTTTAACCCACTTGGCATAAATGACTTGGCTCTTAAGTTTGAATATTGATAAATAAGTTGTATTGTTTGAAATATTAGTGTATGCTAAAGAAAAGATTGCATTTTTTAACTTAAAGGGCAAATTTAATTCCCTTAAAGGGCTCTCAAATAACTGGATACAACTTAATTTTCCTCCTGCAGTGCATTTAACCAACCTTTCAATCATGCCCCCAAGCTATAAGCTTGCAATCTCTACCCACTGAACAAAGTTTTTGTCTGGAGTGGAGCGATCTAAAATGGTATGCTACTATTTAGCTCCTCTGCCCTTTCCTGGTCACTATCGGATTACCTTTTTCACAGTGTAATGTTCCTATAGCTTCCTTTCTGGCCTTTCCATTAAAAAAAAAATATTTTAGGGTTACTCGCGCATATTGTGGATTCATTCCTCTAACAAGGGCAGGACTGGTGTACTGTAACAATATTAATGTAACCCACATAGTAAAGATGCCAAGGAATCAATGTGCCGCCACCCCTGACAGCTCTAATTTATGTAAGTCTTATACCAAATGTAGTTATGCCAGGCGTTGGCCATTCACAGGTCATATTATAAAGAACGAAGACGCAAGCATGATATCCTTAATGAGAACTGAAGGGGGTGATGCCATCTAGAAATGGCATGCTTACTGTATACTATACAGTAGGTGGTCATATCACATACAGCAATGTCACCTGTCCCTCTGAGTAAGCATGCCATTTTTATTCAAAGTTGAATTGTAGGATCACATGTATAGTTGTCCGTTCAAGCATGTTTGCAGGTTTGTCACACTTTGCCAGTCCAACTGCGAGCCTCGCAAGGCAAGCTGTCAATCACGTGGGACTTTGGCTCCAAAGGCGCTCATTGCACTGCGAGGCGAGCAGTTGAGGCACTCAGGACTTGCAACTCGTACGACTTAGGCCTTAGGCGCACAGTGCATGTATGGGTTTCGGTCCTAAGGATATAAAACTAGCCTGAAGGACTTAGCCCCTAAGCAGTAACACTCACGCGCAAGACCTATAAACTACACAGTGGGAAAGGCTTGCAAGGAGTGCTGAAGGTACTCATTGTCAGCCATGTGATCACCAAAGATGCTTAGGGGAGCCATAGCCTTACAATTGTACAGTAAACAGGGAGAGGCTCACAATGAGCGCCCAAGGTGCTCAGCGTGGCTCTCGCGATTAGTGCTGAAGGTACAGCATTCCCAGCCTTAATTTTATTTCCTTCTTTTGTTGGGCAAGTAGCTAGTCATAGTAATATTTGTCAGATGCCACTAGATGGCACTATAGTATCTAAATTTGTGTTTTGGTCCCTTTTTTTATTATGGACAGACTAAACATACAAATCTCTTTGATTCATGGTAGACTTTCTCATAGGAGAAATCTTTAGTGATCACAACAAATGTAATGGCTTAACCTGGGGAATTATAGCTCATCCTTGCACCTTTCAAACTGCCAGTGCTCAAAGTAATGGGAAGGCCCCTGGTTTACAAGGATCCCTTCCTGATGAAAAGAAAAAGTTTGGCTAAGAAGAAAATGTAACCCAGCAGTAAAGACTCCTTATGTTTACATTGAAGTGTAGTGCTTCTCTAAAGCTGTCTTGTAAATCTTTAAGCATGGTTATTTAAAATTACACATACTTTGACAAGGTTGCTGTTTTTGTTAGATTTGGCTAGAATTCTTTCCTGGAACTGAACTCCTGATGTAAAACTATCCGTTTAAACACATCAGTAGCTTGGTTAAAAAAAAAACAAAAAAAACTTAAAGGTATATGGAAGGCTTCTGGATTTTACTGGATATGGAATATTTATGCGTTTACTTTTATGTAACTAAAAGATTATTATTATTATTGCACCAACAAATTCCGTAGCGCTGTACATAAATTGGGTTCAGACAGTGATAAATACAGAAACATTTATCAAAGGAAGGAGGGCCCTGTCTTTGGGACTTCACCATGGACATTGGATTCCTAGGTCAAAGTACTTAGGATTGAAACTCGCAGACTTACAATCTAAGGTATAGTGAGTGGTAAGAGGGAGAGAGGTGATAAGTGTTAGGGTGGAAGGTGATGCGCTTCTTTAAAGATGCATTTTTAAGTGAGGTTTTGAGGCAAGAGGATAATCTGGTGTGAGGCAAAGAGTTTCAGAGACTAGGGGCAGCATGAGAAGTCCTAGAGGTGGGAGTGAGAGGAGGTGACAAGAGTTGTAGAAAGAAGGTCATTACATAAGTAAATGCATAAATATTCCATATCAGCACCCTTCCATATACCTTTAAGTTTTTGATAGAGATATATATATATATATATATATATATATATATATATATTTTTTTTTTTTCTGCCTGAAATCATGCAAATAGTTCCTGTATGGGTCTGTCCTCTGCAGAGTATGCAGACTCTATAGAGCGTGATAGTCATAGCCTATCAGGGACCACATCTCACTGTTTTGAGAACTGAATCCTGATAGACTGGGACACTACAGTGTGTCAAGCCCTACAGCAATGATTGCATGATAAGTACCGTACTTTGTTTGAAGAAAATAAGTAAATAGGATATAGAAGTTTTCTGGCTTTCAGGAATAACAATAGTCACTATTCAAGAACCTTTTTAGGAAGTCTTTTATATTTGATGTGTAGCAGTAGCCCACCTCCGGCCTCATAATTGTAGAACATAGAACTGGTAAACTGGCTAATGTCTTTAGATCCGAGTCTTTAGTAAAGAACTTATACGCCATAATAAACATGTGTAGCCAACTTGTATCAAGCAAATCTGTTAAGGTTTAGCTATTGTCAGCAATAATGGACAAATATGAATAAAGGTGGGACATTAATTTTACACCTGCCAAGTGTGTAGCGCATTTTTAATGTATCTCAAAGTGACCTATACATCAGTAATACTGGACAGTGTTAAATGACTGACTTCACATTGCATAATGTAATTGTACATATTAAAGTTTAAAGCTTTAATACTTTTTCAGCCAAAAAATAAGAATCCTAGGCACTCTAAGTGGGAGTAGTTACCCTACAAACCATGCACTTGCCAGATGTTATCTGAATCCACCTGTTCCTCCCCTTCTCAATCGCCATAATGTATTGCAGGACTGTTTGTGATGGATGAAGACTCAAACAGCCAAGACTGTGAACCCTTCTTTGAATCAGATCAAGAAGAGAGTACAGATGGTAAGGGTCACAACTTTATCTTTATCTTATACCACCTGCAACTTTTTTTTTTTTTTTAAAGTGAGAATTGATGCTCATGGTGGGGGTATAACAGGACTTGTGCAGATAATGTCATGTCACATCTGTACAGTAAGATCATGGCGTGCTGATCCATTATTGCGTTGTAAACTTCTCCTTTCAGATGGGAGTTTGAATGAAGATGCCCCAGGACACCCCCCTCCCCAGCGTAGCCTTCAGCAGTATGCAAGGTCCCTTCCTGTGACTGTGCCAGTGTGGGGCTTCAAAGAGAACAGGCTGAGCAACAAATCGGATGATGATGAAGAGGGTGGCAAGGTGGGAATTTATCTGAAAGTGTGACTTGGCCTCATGTAGCACATGGTTTATTGGATAACTGAGTTTTGTTTTTTGTCTTAACACCTTTTTTAATCTAAACTGCATTTCTTTCCAGTTTCCATCCCCTGACCTGGACAGGATTGCTGCTAGCATGCGTGCTCTAGCTCATGACACTACTCAGCCATTTGGTGACCTTCCTCGTCCAAGGCTGAACACTGGTGACTTTCAAGCAGTTTACCGGAAGTATTAAGTCACATGTAGCCCCTCTTTCGCTCTGGTCTTAACACTAAATTTCCTCTTCGAAGAACCTGCATATAAAGCTACATTGAAACTGCCCACCCGTTTAAAGTGATTCAGTGTAAACTGAGTTTTAAAGTTTCTTTTATAACAATTTTTTTTCCCCCTCATCTCTTGTAAATATGGAATTGCAAGACTTGACAAAGATGTTGAATCCCTTGAATGAATTGATTGTCCAATTTCTTACCTGATTTCTTTTTTTAATATCACCTCAATAAAAAGAGGAATTCATTCTTGTGTATTGACTCTTCTTTATACCCACAACTGAGCAGAAGTCTTTCAACTGACAATACTTACAGGATTATGCCAACTATATCGCAACACTTGGAATGCAAGAATCTTCTGGAGACTGTTTACCAATCTGACAATACCTCCTGGAAACATGACCACAGACTTTACTCTCAGAGGTTCATACTGACCAGCTGGCACATTCGTCATGAAATTGGCACCAGCATATCTGCACCAGCATTTTGCCATACAACTTTCAGAGCACCCTGTGACTTTCTATAAACAAAACTATCAGTGGGTGGAAGGTTTTGCTCTTTTTATATGGGAACTGGCTATGGATTCGCAAAACAAGTGAGATTAAGCTGCTGTGGGAAGTAGTTGTCCCATTGCCCTGAATCCTAATGGGAAAAGGCACTCCATCTCAATCTCTCATATGGAGTTGTTGCAGTAAGGTTTTTTTTTTTTTTTTTTTTTTTTTATACTGTAACTGAATATTAAACAAAAAATATATTTTTCCCTTAACTTGACACTACAAAAGTCATAAACTCCCATCTTTCTACCAGACAGCTTAGTGACAAACTTGTTTCAGTATCAACTCTCGTGAACAGGTCTTCACTAAACGTCCTACATTGATATGACCATGCTTAGTCCCGGCTACAGATAAAACAAGTTTGCTTCAACTTGCTTGTTCATAAAGGGCTCATTTTACTACCACTGCTGGCTTGTTAAAGCTTAAAAGGGGCAATCAAGTAAATGGAAAGATTTCAGTTTCACTTTATTCTCCTTTGAAAGTGACTTTCATTCTTGTGACTCTGACAATTAAACTATTTTAAGAAAAGCTGTGTGTGAAATGGCTACTTTGCGGTATATTGTGCATGGATGGATACTCTGGCTTAGATCAGGAGTGGGCATGTTTGGGCCTGGAGGAAATTGCTGCATTTCTGTGAAATCTGTTTTTAATCAAACCTTTATTTAGCAGATTACATTATTTTAGGCTATATATTCTAGGGATATAACCGAACTGCACTGCAACTCTTCAATGTTGCAGCCATTCATCTGAACATTTCCCAAAACCTTTTTGTAATGGCATATATGATGTAGCAACCCTTCCCTGCTCACCTGTGTCGTGTTTTTGTCACATTCATTCATTTTGTCATGAAAGAGCCCCCTGCAATAGAGTATGATCATAGATCATAAACTGCCTCTGTAGAAGTTAAACCAATATATTCATCATTCATCCATCATAAATGTTCACTAAAATCATATCATTACTGTCGTCCATGTTTTATTTTCCCATATCCACCACAAGTTAATCTAACCTCTAATTTACTTATTTCCCACTTAAATTTCCATTTACATTTTAGTTCACTATAATCCATTAATAGAATTAAAACACTCCAAGTTTCACATATCTTCAATTAAACTTCCTCACTTCCCAGGCTCGTCCTTAACGCTGGCGCCATTATTGGAACTCCTGATCTCAGAAGGCATTCAGCAAGCTGGCTCCACTTACAACTCAATTCCACAATTAGACCCGTTCGTAGTCTAGCAACCTATTAACTATACTTTTCCTCCAAATCTGTCTAGCTTGAACAGATTCCAGAGTTCAGCCGAACACGTCCTTGTGACTTTATCACAACAAATCCATTTTCAATCCGGATTACAAATCTCTTTATTGTTCCTCTTTTTTTTTTTTTCCATCTAATCAATCCAATTTAATCCTACACTCTAACACTTAAGTCATACATTTTGCTTGACTTTTTATAGTCCATATTACTCATTACTTTATTGCAAGCCTGCTCTACATTGGGGTACTTATTTTAATCACTTTACCTCTTTCCACTTTTATCGATGTCTGTTCAATTTCAACCTCAAATTTTTATTTGTTTAATAGTTTCTATAAAAAAATTAACATTCATTAATAAAAGTTCCCTCTATCATTTCACATTAGCGCTCACTCAGATTATTTTTCCTTATGTCTAATCTTCCATCAGATCCCTCACTCTCCTATTTCCCTTGCTCCGGAACTATGGGCGCTTTCTAATGTTTTTCCCCACAGAGCCGCTGCCCTTTTTGGACCCTCCTGATACCCATCCTCACTCTGAGGTCCTCTAATGTCATACCACTGTCATCACCTCAGAGGTCTCATAATTCACGTCAAACAGGAAGTACTCATATTTTACCTCATATTGGAGGTACCCATTATTCCCCTCAGACCAGATGCCCTCATATTTTACCTCAAAATTGATGCCACATGCAGTTTGCAGTTTAAAATAAATAAAAGATAATATTTTTTACTTTGTGTTTCCCTTTTAAGCAGAGCTGTATATGACATCCTACCTGTGTCAATTAGGGGGTGTGGCCAGCTCTGTAAGTGGGCTGGACTATAATGAAGCTTAGATGCATGCTCAGCTGATGTGACTGGCCCTTACCTATGACATCATTAGTCCTGCCTCACTGCTTACAGAGAGATAACAGCTCTATTGTTAACTTCTTGCAGGTGCACCAGAGGCCCTGCCTAGGGAACGAACCATCATAGCCTCACCAGCTTGAAGCAAAACCTACACAGGTCGGACTTTATTTTTAGTACGCACACAGGCAGATCTGGTCATGCCCCTGATAGACACAGGTAGGAAGGGATACACAGCTCATTTTGAGGTGGAAAACACACAGTTTAAAAGCTAAGAATAAAATGTAAACTTACTTTAAAATGCATTCTGTTTTTAATAGTGTATGTACAGCAAAACAACACGTACAAATATCATAGGTGAATAAAAGAATGTCTGGGATATGCAAAAAGCTACCTTGGGAAGTATTTAAAGGAGCATTGAAGTTACACTTTTACGGTAGAATAATTTGCCTTGATAACAGGCAAAATCGGACTTTTCCTTTTTCATCCCCACCAGCAGTGATGTGCAGCGGGTAATAGGTTGCACAACAGTAATTCGCCAAGACTTTATTCAATTTCTTAAGGTTAGGGTTCGATTTAGAGTTTTAGGATAGTTGCAGATGATAAACTTTACATAGTAGAGAAATGGTGTGCCGTGCGACACTATTTTACTATGTAAAGCTTATCATCTGCCACTACCTTAATCTCTAAATCTAGCTAGCACAACTATTCACCCCCACCTTTTGCGGTAATCACAGCTCCAAGTCGCTTTGGATAAGTCTCTAGGTGCTTGCCACATCTTACCACTGGGATTTTTGTCCATTCCTCTGTGCAAAACTGCTCCAGCTCCTT
Organism: Discoglossus pictus; assembly: GCA_027410445.1. Lineage (NCBI taxonomy): Eukaryota > Metazoa > Chordata > Amphibia > Anura > Alytidae > Discoglossus > Discoglossus pictus. The sequence continues at coordinate 197,761,778 of CM050169.1, forward strand.
CAAGTTGGATGGTTTGCGCTTGCGAACAGCAATCTTTAAGTCTGACAACAGATTTTCTATTGGATTGAGGTCTGGGCTTTGACTAAACCATTCCAACACATTTACATGTTTCCCCTTAAACCACTCAAGTGTTGCTTTAGCAGTGTGTTTGGGATCATTGTCCTGCTGGAAGGTGAACCTCCGTCCTAGCCTCAAATCACGCACAGAGTGGTACAGGTTTTCCTCAAGAATATCCCTGTATATAGCACCATCCATCTTTCCCTCAACTCTGACCAGTTTCCCAGTCCCGGTTGGTGTTCTTTGGATGATGTGATGTGTTGGGTTTGCGCCAGACATAGCATTTTCTTTGATGGCCGAAAAGTTCAATTTTAGTCACATCAGACCATATCACCTTTCTCCATACATTTTGGGAGTCTCCCACATGCCTTTTCACAAACTCAAAACGTGCTGTTTTGTTTCTTGCTGAAAGTAATGGCTTTCTTCTGGCCACTCTGCCATAAAGCCCAACTCTATGGAGCGTACAGCTTATTGTCGTCCTATCTACAGATACTCCAGTCTCTGCGGTGGCACTCTGCAGCTCCTCCAGGGTTAGCTTAGGTCTCTGTGTTGTCCCTTACTTGTTTGGAAAGTTCCTTGGTCTTCATGGCAGTGTTTGGTTAGTGGTGCCTCTTTCTTATGTGTTGGAGCCTTTCAAAAAAGGTGTGTATATGTATTGACAGATCATGTGACATTTAGATTTCACACAGATGAACATCATTTCACTAATTATGTGACTTCTGAAGGTAATTGGTTGCACCAGAGCTTTTTATGGGCTTCATAACAAAGGGGGTGAATACATACGCACATGCCAATTTTCTGTTTTCTATTTCTAAAAAATAGTTTTATGGATACATTTTTCTCATTTCACTTCACCAATTTAGACTATTGTGTTCTGATCCATCACATAAAATTCAGATTAACAAAACATTGAATTTAAGGCTGTAATGTAACAAAATGGACAAAAAGTCAAAGGGTGAATATTTTTGAAAGGCACTGTAGGTCTTTTGGAGCTTACTATCAGTATACGATTTCTGTTCTTTAAGGCTTTGCTTTTCAGAAAAATAGGTGAATGGGCTAACAAGAAGAGCTAAATGTTTCTATGTTGCCAGATTGTATGTTTTTAAATGTGTGTTATCTGTTATCACATGTCTGGGTTACCTTTTCACCCTCCAGGGTTTTAAAGTTGGTTGTTCTCAGACAGCTGAGGGATGTGTCTGGGCCTGTGTCCTGACATTGCTGCAATGTCATCAAACTGGAACTGTCCCCTCATGTTTTCCCCTTACATCACTGTGCACCCTACAAAGGCCAGACGTTCCAGAAAGATTCATGTGAATTATGATTGATCTCTAAATTCTCTATGTACCTTAGTTTTTTAAGCATTCAAATAACAATGTTACTAATTATTTCTGTAAGTGAAATAGGCTCTGTGTTTTGTTTGTTGGTGTTTTCTAATACAGCAATAGTACATCTGTATTCACATTTGATTTTCTAAAACAAGTTAAAAAAAACTGTTTTCAGCTTGGAATTCCGAGAAATACAGTTATTACATTGCATTCTGGGAAGCTGAGCAGGGACATTCAAATGTGCCCACAGATGCCTCACTTTTCAATCCATAGCCCATTTTAAACATGGCTTTCTTTAAGCTTATGCCCGCTGCATTACACAGCTTTTATGCAAAACCAAGGTTGGATTATACACAAGCTGGGAATCCCATCCACATACAGCTGTTTCAAGCTTACTGGCTATCATCAGCGTGGAGCAGGATCCCAGCTTGTGTTATGGACCTTATGAGTAGGTAGTTCACCACAACAATCATTTAATATATGGAGGGCAAAAGAGCGATAGAAGCCCTCCACCGTACAGTAGTACAGTAAATAAATAGTACATCGGTGTTCACATTTGAATGTCTAAAACAAGTTAAAAAACCTGCTTCCAGCTTAGAATTCTGAGAAATACAGTTATTACACTGCACTCTGGGAAACTGAGCAGGGACATGCAAATGTGCCCACTAATGCATTCGCTCTTCAATCCTTAGCCCATTTTAAGCATGTATTTTCCATGATAGGAATAAATTATCTTCGGAGGCGCATTAAAGGTTTAGTTTCATGAACAACATCAAATAGCACTGTGTGAAAAAGTAATGACCCATAGTTAAATCAACCCAAAAATAAGAGATAAATATAGTTAGCTGATTGAACACAATAAGGCCTGATTACACCCAGCCCTGCTCAATATGAACCTCACTTATTTTGCCCCTTACCATCAGAATCAAACTGTCAAGATTCAAGAGCCACAATCAAAAGAAATCAGAAAAAATGTTAACCGACTAAAGCTCTGGGACTTCAATGAACTACAATGAGAGCCATAATCTCCAAATGGTGAACACATGGAACGGTAGAGAATCTTCCCAGGTGTATCCAGCCTGTCAACATTTCTCCAAGGATGCGTATAAAATTATCCAGGAAGTGACAAAGGATTCTAAGAAAAAATCCCAAGAATTGCAGGCTTCTCATGCCTCAGTTGTGTTTGTGACTCCACAATCACAAAGAGACTGGGCAAATGGGCTTCATGGTATAGTAGCAAGGTGGAAACCAGTGGTATACGAGAAGAACATAAATGCTAAGAAGCACCAGGAAAATGTAAAAAGAGTAAAAAGAAGAATGTTTTCGATGCCATGGGTCCCATTGTATCTGGTTCAAAGCAAACACAGCATTTCATAGTTAGAACATCATACCAATATTCAAAAATGGTGTTGGTATTGTAATGATGTGGGGATGTTTTGCTGACTCAGGACCTGAACACTTTGCAGTAATTGAAGAAATTAAGTGAATCTTGCTCTGTGTAAGGAATTTCTTAGGGAAAATGTTATGTATCCATGAGCTGAAGCTGGAGTATAGGTGGGTTTTGCAGCAAGGCAATGACCCAAAACCAAAAAGCAAGTCCACATCAGAATGGCTGAAAAGAAACACCATTAAAGTTTTGGAGCGACCAAGTCACACTTAAACCCAATAGAGATACTGTGGCAGTACCAATATGTCTAGATAAGTGGACTACACATCCTCCACAATGATGTAGATTACCTGAATACACATGCACAGATATTCCTACATTCTGGATTGTTGACAGCCCTCATAGGACTAAATTGAGAACAATATATGTATGTTATGCATTTATTTATAATATATAGCTAGGGGTAGGCAACGTATGTCCTGGAGTTCCAGAATGTCAGTATTTCTTTGCTGTGCACTGGTAAGGCAATTACAATATCTGAGGTAGTGACTGACTTGAATGACCCTACTCTTCTGTGTACGACAATGGTGGGCGTTTGTTTACGTAATTACAGATGAGCCAAATGCTGTTTGCTACGACCCTAAGATTTGGGGAACCACGTGCACCCCAATTTTCTCTCTGGGTCGTGACCTTTGTTGTTCAAGATCTCAGCACACAGCCGAAACACGTCTTAGGAGAACTCAAGACATCAGAAGTTGCTAATTCCCCCAGAAAAAAGACACGGGCAGACATTCCTTTGGTTTTAGAATGTTACACTCATGTTACACCATTAGTTAGTGTGCCCAAATCAGACTGGCCCTTTATTTTTCCTCGCATTTACAGATATTTTCCACACAACCCCCATTCTTTCTCTCAGATATATGTGGTTTATTTATCCTGTCCATTGGTTGGGGGGTGGTTAAATGTCTCTTGGTCCACTAAACCTGATCTGCTTTACAACTCTAGAGCAATAAACTACATTATACGTTTATTTATGAGACCAGAAACAAAGTATTTGCCCAAACTAGCTTGGGAAGGTAGTATTTGATCCCCTGCTGATTTTGAACGTTTCTCCACTGACAAAGAACTGATCAGTCTATAATTTTAATGGTAGGTGTATTTTAACAGTGAGAGTCAGAATAACCCAAAAAAACCCCAAGAAAAACGCATGTCAAAAAAGTTATAAATTGATTTGCAGGTCAATGAGGGAAATAAGTATTTGATCCCTTCATCTTAGTGCTTGGGGGCAAAACCACTGTTTGCAATTACAGAGGTCAGACATTTCTTGTAGTTGGCCACCAGTTTTACACACATCTCAGGAGGGATTTTGGCCCACTCCTCTTTGTATATCCTCTCCAAGCCATTAAGGTTTTGAGGCTGATGTTTGGCAACTCGAACCTTCAGCTCCCTCCACAGATTTTCTATGGGATTAAGGTCTGGAGACTGGCTAGGCCACTCCAGGACCTTAATGTGCTTCTTGAGCCACTCCTTTGTTGCCTTTTCTGTGTTTTTTGGGTTATTGCCATGCTGGAATACCCATCCACGACCCATTTTCAATTGCCTTGCTGAGGCAAGGTGGTTCTCACCCAAGATTTGACGTTACATGGTCCCGTCCATTGTCCCTTTCATGCGGTGCAGTTGTCCTGTCCCATTAGCAGAAAAACACCCCCAAAGCATAATGTTTCCACCTCCATGTTTGATGGTGGGAATGGTGTTCTTGGGGTTATAGGCAGCATTCCTCCTCCTCCAAACACGGCGAGTTGAATTGATGCCAAAAAGCTCGATTTTGGTCTCATCTGAACACTTTCACCCAGTTCTCCTCTGAATCATTCAGTTGCTCATTGGCAAACTTCAGCCGGGCCTTTACATGTGCTTTCTTGAGCAGGGGGACCTTGCGGGCACTGCAGGATTTCAGTCCTTCACGGCATAGTGTGTTACCAACTTTTTTCTTGGTGGCTATGGTCCCAGCTGCCTTGAGATCATTAACAAGATCCTCCCTAAAAATCAGCAGGGGATCAAATACTTTTCCCCCCCACTGTATCACAAAACAAGATATATGCACAAATACATAAGCAAGATGCCATGACAGTAACTATATACACACATTACATACATGACACATAATATTAAGCAAGTTACTAGTACAAAGCACATTCTAAACACTCATATGGGTGCCAAAAGTTGTGCATAACACATGGCGAGGCTCGCATTGAGCACTGAAAGTATCGAGTTGCACATGTGCGTAGCGAGGCTCACAAGGGAGAGGGAAGGAGAGAGAAGAAGGGGAGAGAATTAGTTTAGAAGAAGTAGGGCAAAGGAGGGGAGAGAGAGTTTGTGTGCTGGGGCAAAGAGACACAGGGAAGGGAGAGGGGAGGAAGAGACACGGGAGGGAGAGGGGAGGAAGAGACACAGGGGAGGGAGAGGGAAGGAAAGAGACACAGGGGAGGGGGTGAAAGAGACACAGGGGAGGGAGAGAAGTGAAACAGACATGGGCGGGAGCAGGGGGGGAAAGAGACACAGGAGTGGGAGAGGGTAGAAAGAGACACGGGAGGGGGGGAAGAGACACAGGGGAGGTAGAGGGGAGAAAAGAGACATATGGGAGGGGGGAAAAGACACAGGGAGGAAGAGGGGGGGGGAGACAGAGAGGGGGAAAGAGACACAGTGGAGCGAGAAAAATCAAATATTATCCCATTATTTGTGACGGGCACTTGACTAGTAACATATAATAATATTATAATATGCCCCTGCTGTACACAAGTAAAGCAATAACTGAAGCTGAGAACTGTGTCCAGCTCTCCTAGGCCAACATTGCCTGTCTGCGGTCAATAGTCAGATACGTGCAGAGATTCCTAACTAGCCAGGTGAGTCTTCTCCAGTTTTTGGGATTGTGTGAAGCCATTTAACTAAAGCGTGATGTAAGACATGAGAAGAGTGGTCTCTTATTGTGGTGCCCATAAGAGGACATCATCCCAGCACAGAAATTAAACTGCACTCGCAATGGCCATGCTCTCTAACTTATTGCATGATTGGATGTGTGGTCATTTTGGTGTGGGGGTACATCCCAGGCCTAAACTTTCTGTGACACACCAACAAAGGTTGGGACACTATTAGCACAGAGCTAAATTGTATTTTTACTTCATATTTAGACGTACTTCTCAGTAATAAAGTAACACATTTCTAGATTGTGGCCTAAAATAATTAGCTTTTCTTCTTTTCTGTGTAATTTGCAACGACAAGGTAACATGTGGGCTGTTACCCTTTGTTCTGTACAATGTTGTAATGAAGAGTAGTGACAGGAATAATTACCACACAGTCAGTAGGGCGAGTAGCTGGATGGACACCCACTGACTGATGACAATGTTTTGTGGAAGGAGCTTCCTGTAGAGTGCAACGTGAGGCTACCATGGCAACCAATGTTGATAGGGTAGTATTCTCTTTAATGGCTATCAAGTGATTTATTCACATGTTCAAATTTTAATTAACAGTACATTTATTTCATGCATTTTCAGAAAGGAATGCGTTTTGCCTTTGACTACTCATAATTACTATTGTGGAAAGTAAACTGCTATCTTCATGGCATTATACTGTGTTGCACACCTATATATGAAGTACAGATATATTGGATTTATATAATACCTTGAAACATTTGTTATCATAAAAGGGCAGGACAATTAGTTCTGGAATATGTGCAAATATCTATATTAATTGACAAATTATGGTCTTGGTTGGGTTATGGAATTTCTGTTTTTCTAATTACACATTAATTCACTTCTGACCCTGGTATCTGAATAAATGGTATTTTACCTATATAGTTATGGTACCTGATAAACCTTAATACAGTTCATCCTAAATAACGTTTTGAAATATATCCTTCTGCAGAAAAAGTACCGTATTGGTCCGAATATAAGCCGCGCCCGCATATAAGCCGCACCCGTAAAGTTCAAGGGGAAAATATAGAAAAAAAGATAGTACTCAAATATAAGCCGCACCCGTAAAATTGGAGAGAAAAAGACTCTCAAAGTGATCAGCCATTGCAAGAAACAGGCTTTCTAATTAGCACTGTGGCTTTTTTTGCAGGTTACAGGCTTTACAGGATGTTATAATCACTAAAACCGTAAATCGCTATTCAATACCGCAGTCTCAAGCACGAAAATCGGCACCCTTAACTCACAATCGCGCAAATCGACAGTAAGTTTGCGTTCGTGAATTGAAGCTGCACACGTAACAAGCAAAGTTCGCAAATCGGCAATGATTTTTTTTACGGTCTCGAATATAAGCCGCACCCGTAACTCGCAAGCTCAAAAAACGGAAAAAAGGTGCGGCTTGTATTCGGACCAATACGGTATATAAAACTATAGTCATCCCTGACTATTAAGGTGAGACAACTTATTGCAATGGACTGTTCTTGAGTAGAGTATAAGGCTCTAGATTGCTCAAGGATAGGGTATATGTTTCTTGATGTCAGAATGCAGAACTGGAATTCTGGGGGCTCTAGAAAAGATTTAGACATATTGGCCTCATTCAAATGCGATTTGGCCAATTGAATAGGGCTCTATATAAGCACAGAGCATATTTTTTTTACAGAAGTGTTTAGTTAGTGAAGACCTTGCTTTTGGATAGAAGTTCACTAACTAAAAACTTCTGTAAAACAAATATGCTCTGTGCTTATATAGAGCCTTATTGCATTTGAATGAGGCCCATGGAGAGTTTAAGAGCAGAGTGTGGATGTCTCCAGAATGGAGTGCAAATTTTTATAAAAAATGAAATAACATAAAATAACAATTTCGTTGTTTTTGTAGGCAAGTTTTGTTTTATTATAAAAAAGGGGAAATGCAGCTTTTGTTTCTCATTGTACCTATTCTGCACCAAGTACTCGCTAAATGTGTAGCTTGGGATCAGTGCCATTCATGGGCACTGGGCTCTTGTGCAAATAATGCTTCTAAAGCTTTATTTAATACTCAATATGTGATTAGCAACTAGTGTACATCTCACAATATAAGCTTGTTTCAGATAGTTGATAACCATTTTTTTTAATAAAGAGTACAACATTGCTTTCATTCTTTATTTAAATATAACATAAAAAGACATATAGGCTTAACTACAGCATCAGTCATCAGGACAGGTACCTAACATGATTCAGAGCTATCAGTGTGTCTGTAGTCCATGGGGCCCATACTGGCATATTTCACCACGCACATATAGGTAAAGTCACGTTGCTCATCCGATGTTTGCTGGCATCAATTCCTGCAAACTTGTCAGTCCCATGATTTGGTCTTGATATCTCTAGGTTTAAGAATATGGTCCAAATGCCTGATCTGAATCAGGAATTAGGTTAAAGATGCCGTAGTTTATAACATGACTTCCTTTTAATCAGGATATTGCCAAGGCCTCCATCAGGGTACAAGTTGTGCCATCTTCTGCCAGCTCAGTCATTTTAGCCCCTAGGGCTTTTTGGCTACAGACCCTAGAGAAGCAAGAAGAAAAGCCAGAAGGGAAGAGCTGTTTGGTCTGTTTCAACATTAGATGGAATAATCTGGAAAAGGAAAGACAAAAATAATTAGTTTTTTTAGTAGTTTACAGGTTGTTAGCTACATTTAGTACAACATGATATCCATATTCACTTCACAAATTGTGGCTTGTCATATTTTTTTTTCAACACAAACATGATTATTAAGCATTCTAAAAATGTCATATTAATTTGCAGATTATTTTGCTGCTATATACCGTATGTGTCATTGAAACAAATCAAGATTAAAATAATTTAGATAATTATGTAAAATTTCAGTTTGCCTTTCTTTTGTCACCGACTTGCTGTTTGTATAGAGTGTCACAGCTGATTCAGCAAAGAATTAGCATGCATCTGAATGGCAGCATTATGAATTCATGTGAAAATATCCAAGTGGACTGTCCAGGCAGGTTGAATTGTTGCTGACAGAATATGATTTTACAGTTTTAAATTTGACACCCTATACCAGTGTGCTAAGACTCCTTCTATTCCAGTGATAAACAACCCCTTTTCAATGAAAATGGCCTGAGTTTTAGTTTTTTCTTTTTTTTTTATGTGTCACAAAAATGGTGTAGAGTTGGATTGATTGGTAATAGAGGTGTAGATAATGAATATAATAATTTTTAAGTAATTTGCTTGTTGTGGAGGCATAAAACGAAACTCTGCATTATTAAAGAGAAACCGGCTTTCCCACTCTAAAGAATATATAGACTGGGGGCTGCACGGGAAATGTCTCATGAGGCCAATGGACTGCCCACAACTGCTCTATTTCTTAGTGTGTATTTGTTAGCGAGTTTAACAACCTAATTTTATGGAAAAGTACTATTCTCTAATACTTTTTACAGTATTCACATTTAATAGTTGTGAAACTGTGAGACGTCATCACGCTTTGCGAGGTGTGTATGACTTAGGCAATGAGCGCCACAGGCGCTCATCGCTTGCCAAGCGAGCCGTTAAAATAAGAGACGCAGGACTTAGAAAAAAAAAATATGAGATGCAAAAATGTATGAGATTAGCGGCCGAACAAAAAACCTGAAAAACACACTAAATACACCCCAAAAAACTACAAAAACATCACAGACAGCATGGGGCAACAGCCAGGATGTCTGTGAGTGAGGTGGAACGCAAACTTAACTCGATTTAGATGATTTTCACCACTCGAAAATCGCCTTAGCGAGGAAAAAAATGGCCACTCAAAAAATTGAAAACGAGGCTACACGACCCCGGACTGCGCAAAACACTACAAAACGCATAGCACTTTACACATCACACTACTACCTACAAGATACACTATTACAAAAGCCGGAAAATGCTCACGAGACGCGTACCACATTAATAAAATTACGAATATACAATGTCGCTTTACACAATAAACCAACGGCTTTACCTCGGACACGCAGCCTATTTACAATGCACAAACAAGGCATTTGCAAGTAGCTAATTGAATAAGGATTTTTGCATTTAAGATTGTGTTTTCAACAACCACTTTGTTTCTTAATACAGATATATTGGTATTTAGTTAGCACATCACTCATTAAATTACAGATCCTGACTAAACTCCTTATAAACAAATTGTTAGAATTAAAAAAGGAAGTTATAAAAGCAAGCTAAACATTTTAAGCGGTACCAAAGTAAAGAAAAATGACCTCCGTCCCATTTAAAAATATGACCTCCCATTTAAAAGAAAAAAAGTACTTAACTTATTATATATTTTAAATGTTTTTTTTTTTTACATATAGGGCCTCATTCAATTGCGATTTGGCCAATTGAATAGGGCTCTATATAAGCACAGAGCATATATTTTTTTACAGAAGTTTTTAGTTAGTGAACTTCTATCCAAAAGCAAAGTCTTCACTAACTAAAAACTTCTGTAAAAAAAATGCTCTGTGCTTATATAGAGCCCTATTCAATTGGCCAAATCGCAATTGAATGAGGCCCATAGTGTTTATATTCAGTAAAAGCATATCTTCCCATGTCACATTTTATCATACTACTATCTTTATTCAAATTTAGGTAAATATTGTTCTAATTTACTATCATTATTTGACAGTTTAATAATCTAATTTCTTGCCCGAAGTATATGAAGGATATTGTGGCCAAAAAAGATTTCACCCAATACACTATTTAAGTATGAAAACATTTAGATTTTTTTCTAAAATGCTCATGGCAGGTGCTAATGCTATTACTTTATTACATACATTACAAACGTATAACATATTATTATTTTTATATTTTTAATTCGGAATAACAATTTTAAAAATACACTTTATTTTCCTTTTTTTTTTTTTTTTTTGCTTCTAGTTTTCCACTAATTTGATTTTCAACCAAATTTTTTTCTGTAATTTTAAAAGAATGCATGAGTGAATTTTTGATGTCGGTTTCAGGGCATATTAATACATATGTACTACACGATGACCAAAATTCATACATATGCTTACAGCCCAAATTTACATAGATGGATTTATTATTTCTGTGTTTTGACGGATATAATCCATTCTTTACAAAGACCACCCAAATCCCTGCTACTACTTACATGCAAATAGACTACCCCTTTGCTTGGAATGAGAAATCCTGATTATATCCTGACTTATCCTCTGTATGTTTGATCTTTGTCATTACTCAGGATTTAATAAATACTGCTTGGGCTTGCTGATTACATCCTAAGTTGTATCCGTAGTGCCGATTACCAAGGTTTACTCAGGATATAGTATATCTGGATTAGTGTTTTAACAAAAGCAGATAGAAGATTTGTATACAAGCTACCCACACATGGACATGTATTCTTAACACAGATCATCATTAACCCATTAACTGTCAAACAAGCAATGGAAAATATTACTTTCCAAGTCATTGCAGTTTTTTCTGACACATTGACCTAGTTTCAATAAGGTACAAAATGGTGAAGAGGACATAAAAGGACACAGAAAAGGGTTCCAGTTGTTGTGATAATGTAAACTACACGTAAGAAAGCAAGCGTGCAGATAGTAAATATAATTAAAGATTTTATTTTATATTAAAAATTGTATATTCTTAGTAGTAATCAGTCTCATGGATCGTGGAAGTCAGCCTCCTATCTGTGATTTTCAGATGCACTCTACAGTTTTTGCTAAAAGGCTCAATTGTAGATTATTCAGCCATCAACAGTTGCTATAAATCCACCCCCCACATTTTATGGGGCTCACAGATAAGAGGCTGACTGAGGTGGGATGCTTTTTCTGGCTTCAGAGTGTACAAAAGCAGTTTCAAAATATGATTTTAGGCATTAAAATTACTTTTAATTGCAAACTATTTATTTAGACTTTTAGTTTACAATAATAGATTAACTGGAACCCTTTCTGTGTTCTTTTAAACCAAGATGAAAGTGTATTTGTATTCAGTAAGCTGCTCTCTACTTTCACTTTGCTTTGTTCATAATAGTGTACATTTTGCCCATTTTTAGATCTATATTCATTTCTATCATTCCTGGCTGGATCCCTCATTATATCCAGGAAAACAGCACATGCAAAATGCGCAAAAGTATCTCACCGACATACAGTGATGAAACGCTACTCCCAGTAATCATTGTTTTACATTAAACCAGGTAAGCCATATGATAATAAACCATGGGAATG
>CM050169.1:197778702-197793329 GCA_027410445.1 Discoglossus pictus
GGATTGTATATAAATATATATATATATATATATATCACATATATAGTTGTGAGCAGGCGAGCTTGCTTAAGCCGTTGCTCACGCTAGCGGGCTCGCATAGCGAGCCCGCGGCCCTCGCGAAGCGAGGGTCGCAGTTGCTGGCAAGGAGCGCCGCAGGCGCTTCTTGCCAGCAACTGCAGCCCTCGCGAAGAGGGCTGCAGCCCTCGCAGCAACTGCAGCCCTCGCGCTCCTTGACAGCATTTGCGGCCTTTGCGAAGAGAGGGAGCTGTGCGTGCACGCCCCTGGAGAGAGGGAACTGTGCGTGCACGCCCCTGGAGAGAGGGAACTGTGCGTGCACGCCCCTGGAGAGAGGGAACTGTGCATGCACGCTGCTGGAGAGAGGGAGCAGAACTCCATGCCCCATTAGACCCATCAGACTACATTCATTGGAGCATCTCAATTCACCTCCGCCATGTCTCCCCTGCCTGCACATTTTCTGCAGAGGCAGGGAGTTTCAGAATTACGTCACATGCATGCAAAGTCATTCAGGAAGTCCCTGCCTCTGCAGAAAAACGCACAGGCAGGAGATGCATAGTGGTGGATAATTGAACAGCTTCGATGAATGTAAGTAGTCTGATGGGTCTGACTGATAGTGACAGATCTGACTGATCGGGCCCATGAAGGCCTGGCCTTGGGGGACATGAAGGCTTAGCCTGGGGGGACATGGCATCATGGGCTGGAGGCCATAAACTAATAAAAAAAAAACATATATACAACAAAATGTGCACTGGGACATTATTTATATATATATATATATAGATATAGATAGATAGATATATTTATATATATATATATATATATATACTGTATATATTATAAATATATTATAGATTTTATACACACTTATATTATACAGATTATAAGTATATAATGTGCAGTGTGTATACATATATATATATATAATGATGTATTGTGTGTGTGTGTGAGGTGTGTGTGTAATGTGCAGTGTGTATACATATATATATATATATATATATAATGATGTGTTGTGTGTGTGTGAGGTGTGTGTGTAATGTGCAGTGTGTATACATATATATATATAATGATGTATTGTGTGTGTGTGTGAGGTGTGTGTGTAATGTGCAGTGTGTATATATATATATATATATATATATAATGATTTGTTGTGTGTGTGTGTGTGTGTGTGAGGTGTGTGTGTAATGTGCAGTGTGTATACATATATATATATATATGATGTGTTGTGTGTGTGTGAGTGTGTGTGTAATGTGCAGTGTGTATACATATATATATATATATATATATATATATATAGTGATGTATTGTGTGTGTGTGTGTGTGTGATGTGTGTGTAATGTGCAGTGTGTATACATATATATATATATAATGATGTGTTGTGTGTGTGTGTGAGGTGTGTGTAATGTGCAGTGTGTATACATATATATATATAATGATGTATTGTGTGTGAGGTGTGTGTGTAATGTGCAGAGTGTATACATATATCACATATATAGTTGTGAGCGTACGAGTCGTTGCTCACGCTTGCGGGCTCGCATAGCGAGCCCGCGGCCCTCGCGCAGCGAGCCGCGGCCCTCGCGTAGCGAGGTCACTGGGCAAGGGCCTCAGTTGCTGGCATGGAGCGCCGAAGGCGCTCCATGCCAGCAACTGAGGCCCCTTGCGAAGTGAGGGCCTCAGTTGCTGGCGAGGTCACTGGGCACGGGTCTCAGTTGCTGGCATGGAGCGCCGAAGGCGCTCCATGTCAGCAACTGAGGCCCCTCGCGAAGCGAGGGCCTCAGTTGCTGGCGAGGTCACTGGGCAAGGGCCTCAAACCCTCGCAAAATTCACGTCGCTACTCAAAAAACACGACACACAAATTACGACACTCGCTAAATTTTACGAGGCACGCAAACATCGGACGCAACACGCCGACATACAAACATTTAAAACACAATACATACACACAGCACATACATAAAAAACTTACCTACACCAAGAGGGAGCACCCAGGACCTCAAAAATGCAACTTACACCTCGATTTTACTCGAAATAAAACAGTTTAGAGACTAAAAAAAAAACGAAGCGAGAGAAAAAATGGCCGCCGAACAAAACGAAAACGAGGCTACAGCACTCTAAACTCGCAAAACACCACAAGAAACTCGCAAAACACCACTAAACACCTACGGATATTCCGATACAGACCTATACCACACATTACTCCCCATTTTACACCAATGCGGAAGTACACGACTACGCTAACGGTTTTGTCTCGCGCACGCACAGTGTTACACTGCACACATTCAGCATGCTTACACAGCAGCTCCACACCACTAATGCTGCAGCAACATCAACACAGATTGCCAGCTCTTCATCACAATGCTTCAAAATAGGTACACTATATTCATTTACTAATTTAGCTACCTTACAATTTCATTGCCGTCATTTTTTGACGGGCAATTCGCTAGTATATATATATCCATATGTGAACAATTAATTAATTACTGTGTATTTTTTACAAGAGAAAAGCCCACAAAGTGTGATTGTTATAAATTACTTTGTGTTAGTTTATAAAGAAGGAGGACAGATGGTATTTCAGATAATAAAAAATACTGCTCGCTATATATCTTTTACCCACCTGGCTAATCCTTTGTGACACTCGGGCTGGTAATAATTATTCGGAGAGAACACTGCTGTTTTAGACATTCAAATGTGAATACAGATGTACTATTTATTTACTGTACTACTGTACGGTGGAGGGCTTCTATCGCTCCTTTGCCCACCTCATGAAATCTACCTCCTCATGAAATCTACTACATAGACTAGGAACCGGACCGCAGCCAATGAGAGGCAGTAACCTTGAAACAGCTGTAAGTGGGTGGGATTCCTGGCTTGTGTATAATCCATCCTTAGCTTTGCTGTGTGATTACTGTAGGCTTATGCTTAAAGGAAACCATGTTTGAAATTGTAATTGATGTGATAATGGAGCTTGTGCAGCGTAAAACACTAAAATACATAGTAAAAGAATGTTATAATACAGCTTTTTTCATAATCATATTGAGTATTGCCCTACAAGTAATAATTATTAGCACCAGCATATAAATATTTGCCAAGTCTATGAATTGACACACCCTTGCCTTTGACAGTAACACATACTGAACTGGTCAGGGCACACAAGTAGACAGGTCAATAGAGCTGGGCACACTCCCATGGACATATGCATCTGACTGGCATATATACACTGAGTAAACTGAGCACATACACTGAATATATAGAATTGGACTGTATGGAGATATACACTGAATACATACAACTGATTGGACTGAGAACACGCATACTGGAACATATACGTTTGACTGGATTGAGCACACATATACTGGACATATACATTTGACTGGACTAGCACACACATACTGGAACATATACGTTTGACTGGATTGAGCACACACATTACTGGAACATATACATTTGACTGGATTGAGCACACACATACTGGAACATATACATTTGACTGACTGAGCACAACACATACTGGAACATATATAGTTGACTGGATTGAGTGCACACATACTGGAACATATACATTTGACTGGACTGAGCACACACATACTGGAACATATACATTTGACTGGACTGAGCACACACATACTGGAACATATAATAGTTGACTGGGATTGAGTGCACACATACTGGAACATATACAGTTGACTGAACTGAGCACACACATACTGGAACATATATAGTTGACTGGATTGAGCACACACATACTGAACATATACAGTTGACTGGACTGAGCACACTCATACTGGAACATATATAGTTGCTGGATTGAGCACTACACATACTGGAACATATACATTGACTGGACTGAGCACACACATACTGGAACATATACAGTTGACTGGACTGAGCACACACATACTGGAACATATTTAGTTGACTGGATTGAGCACACACATACTGGAACATATACATTTGACTGGATTGAGTGCACACATACTGGAACATATACAGTTGACTGGACTGAGCACACACATACTGGAACATATACAGTTGACTGGATTGAGCACACACATACTGGAACATATATAGTTGACTGGATTGAGCACACACATACTGGAACATATACATTTGACTGACTGAGCACACACATACTGGAACATATACAGTTGACTGGATTGAGCACACACATACTGGAACATATATAGTTGACTGGATTGAGCACACACATACTGGAACATATATAGTTGACTGGATTGAGTGCACACATACTGGAACATATACAGTTGACTGGACTGAGCACACACATACTGGAACATATACAGTTGACTGGACTGAGCACACACATACTGGAACATATATAGTTGACTGGATTGAGCACACACATACTGGAACATATATAGTTGACTGGATTGGAGCACACACATACTGGAAACATATATGTTGACTGGATTGAGTGCACACATACTGGAACATATACATTTGACTGGATTGAGCACACACATACTGGAACATATATAGTTGACTGGATTGAGTGCACACATACTGGAACATATACAGTTGACTGGACTGAGCACACACATACTGGAAACCTATACAGTTGACTGGATTGAGCACACACATACTGGAACATATATAGTTGACTGGATTGAGCACACACATACTGGAACATATACATTTGACTGGACTGAGCACACACATACTGGAACATATACAGTTGACTGGACTGAGCACACACATACTGGAACATATACAGTTGGACTGGATTGAGCACACAACATACTGGAACATATATAGTGACTGGATTGAGTTCACACATACTGGAACATATACAGTTGACTGGACTGAGCCACACACAGACTGGAACATATACAGTTGACTGGATTGAGGCACACACATACTGGGAACATATATAGTTGACTGGATTGAGCACACATACTGGAACATATACATTTGACTGGATTGAGCACACACATACTGGAACATATATAGTTGACTGGATTGAGCACACATACTGGAACATATACATTTGACTGGATTGAGCACACACATACTGGAACGTATATAGTTGACTGGATTGAGTGCACACATTTCTGTAACATATACAGTTGACTGGACTGAGCACACACATTACTGGAACATATACAGTTGACAGTGATTGAGCACACACATACTGGAACATATATAGTTGACTGGATTGAGCACACACATACTGGAACATATACATTTGGACTGGACTGAGCACACACATACTGGAACATATACAGTTGACTGGATTGAGCACACACATACTGGAACATATATAGTTGGACTGGATTGAGTGCACACATACTGGAACATATACATTTGACTGGATTGAGCACACATACTGGAACATATACAGTTGACTGGATTGAGTGCACACATACTGGAACATATACAGTTGACTGGATTGAGCACACACATACTGGAACATATATAGTTGACTGGATTGAGCACACATACTGGAACATATACATTTGACTGGATTGAGCACACACATACTGGAACATATATAGTTGACTGGAATGAGTGCACACATACTGGAACATATACAGGTGACTGGACTGAGCACACACATACTGGAACATATACAGTTGACTGGATTGAGCACACACATACTGGAACATATATAGTTGACTGGATTGAGCACACATACTGGAACATATACATTTGACTGGATTGAGCACACACATACTGGAACGTATATAGTTGACTGGATTGAGTGCACACATACTGGAACATATACAGTTGACTGGACTGAGCACACACATACTGGAACATATACAGTTGACTGGATTGAGCACACACATACTGGAACATATATAGTTGACTGGATTGAGCACACACATACTGGAACATATACATTTGACTGGACTGAGCACACACATACTGGAACATATACAGTTGACTGGATTGAGCACACACATACTGGAACATATATAGTTGACTGGATTGAGTGCACACATACTGGAACATATACATTTGACTGGATTGAGCACACATACTGGAACATATACAGTTGACTGGATTGAGTGCACACATACTGGAACATATACAGTTGACTGGATTGAGCACACACATACTGGAACATATATAGTTGACTGGATTGAGCACACATACTGGAACATATACATTTGACTGGATTGAGCACACACATACTGGAACATATATAGTTGACTGGAATGAGTGCACACATACTGGAACATATACAGGTGACTGGACTGAGCACACACATACTGGAACATATACAGTTGACTGGATTGAGCACACACATACTGGAACATATATAGTTGACTGGATTGAGCACACATACTGGAACATATACATTTGACTGGATTGAGCACACACTTACTGGAACATATATAGTTGACTGGATTGAGTGCACACATACTGGAACATATACAGTTGACTGGACTGAGCACACACATACTGGAACATATACAGTTGACTGGATTGAGCACACACATACTGGAACATATATAGTTGACTGGATTGAGCACACATACTGGAACATATACAGTTGACTGGATTGAGCACACACATACTGGAACATATATAGTTGACTGGATTGAGTGCACACATACTGGAACATATACAGTTGACTGGACTGAGCACACACATACTGGAACATATACAGTTGACTGGATTGAGTGCACACATACTGGAACATATATAGTTGACTGGATTGAGCACACACATACTGGAACATATATAGTTGACTGGACTGAGGCACACAACATACTGGAACATATACATTTGACTGGATTGAGCACACGCATACTGGAACATATACAGTTGACTGGATTGAGCACACACATACTGGAACATATATAGTTGACTGGATTGAGCACACACATACTGGAACATATATAGTTGACTGGACTGAGCACACACATACTGGAACATATACATTTGACTGGATTGAGCACACGCATACTGGAACATATATAGTTGACTGGATTGAGCACACACATACTGGAACATATATAGTTGACTGGATTGAGCACACACATACTGGAACATATACAGTTGACTGGATTGAGCACACACATACTGGAACATATATAGTTGACTGGATTGAGCACACACATACTGGAACATATATAGTTGACTGGATTGAGCACACATACTGGAACATATACATTTGACTGGATTGAGCACACATACTGGAACATATACAGTTGACTGGATTGAGTGCACACATACTGGAACATATACAGTTGACTGGATTGAGCACACACATACTGGAACATATATAGTTGACTGGATTGAGCACACATACTGGAACATATACATTTGACTGGATTGAGCACACACATACTGGAACATATATAGTTGACTGGATTGAGTGCACACATACTGGAACATATACAGGTGACTGGACTGAGCACACACATACTGGAACATATACAGTTGACTGGATTGAGCACACACATACTGGAACATATATAGTTGACTGGATTGAGCACACATACTGGAACATATACATTTGACTGGATTGAGCACACACTTACTGGAACATATATAGTTGACTGGATTGAGTGCACACATACTGGAACATATACAGTTGACTGGACTGAGCACACACATACTGGAACATATACAGTTGACTGGATTGAGCACACACATACTGAACATATATAGTTGACTGGATTGAGCACACATACTGGAACATATACAGTTGACTGGATTGAGCACACACATACTGGAACATATATAGTTGACTGGATTGAGTGCACACATACTGGAACATATACAGTTGACTGGACTGAGCACACACATACTGTGAACATATACAGTTTGACTGTATTGAGTGCACACATACTGGAACATATATAGTTGACTGGATTGAGCACACACATACTGGAACATATATAGTTGACTGGACTGAGCACACACATACTGGAACATATACATTTGACTGGATTGAGCACACGCATACTGGAACATATACAGTTGACTGGATTGAGCACACACATACTGGAACATATATAGTTGACTGGATTGAGCACACACATACTGGAACATATATAGTTGACTGGACTGAGCACACACATACTGGAACATATACATTTGACTGGATTGAGCACACGCATACTGGAACATATATAGTTGACTGGATTGAGCACACACATACTGGAACATATATAGTTGACTGGATTGAGCACACACATACTGGAACATATACAGTTGACTGGATTGAGCACACACATACTGGAACATATACATTTGACTGGACTGAGTACACACATACTGGAACATATATAGTTGACTACATTGAGCACACACATACTGGAACATATACAGCTGACTGGATTGAGCACACACATTCTGGAACATATACATTTGACTGGGCTGAGTACACACATACTGGAACATATACAGCTGACTGGATTGAGCACACACATACTGGAACATATACATTTGACTGGACTGAGCACACACATACTGGAACATATATAGTTGACTGGATTGAGCACACACATACTGGAACATATACAGTTGACTGGAACATATATAGTTGACTGTATTGAGCACACTCACATACTGGAACATATACATTTGAATGGTTTGAGCACACACATACTGGAACATATACAGTTGACTGGTTTGAGCACACACATACTGGAACATATACAGTTGACTGGACTGAACTCATACACTGAATTTAAATGGATTTTAAAGGGCCACCACAGTTTGAGATAAACTGCATATTTGGGTCAGGCAACAAGCTAACTGAAAGTCAGCATTTTTGAAGACGGCTTTGAGTTAAAAAAAAGTTTTCAAATACAAGATGTTGCAATATAAATATATTCAATTCTGTGTGTCCCTTTAGTGTAGTAACAATAAAGTAAAATATATCATTTAATAACACTAATGGTTTACCAAGGAATACAACTCTAACATTTAAAGGGGTATATCATTTCTGGCATCTTTATAGCAGATGATCTATTGCACACTTTATGACTGCACAATAAAACTGCTGCGGTAAGAAGCAGGTGTTATGCAGCCTACGAAGAATGAAATAACCGTTCATAGGGTGCATGATTCAGCCATCTGTGTAGCCTGGAGGTTGCATCAAATTGGCTAAAAGTCCAGTCACTATGGGGATAGAAATGATCCTGTCCTTGTATTTAGAACCGGCGAAGGATTAGTTCATGTCTCACCTTGTCTGGGTTATTATACAATGACAGACACATCCAGTGCCTCATCATCACACACCAGTCATTCTGGTGCCTTTGTAAAGTATTGTGGCGTATGCGGTGGTCTGATGTTGAGAAGCAGCCTGAAACCTCTTGACTGTGATTGTTGTCCGGTTATGCAGTGACCTATAAAATTATTGTATGCACAGGAAACATATATAATAACACACGGCTCTAAGTTAACCAGCACCAGTGGGTATTGATAGATGCCGGATAAATGTAGTTTCTGGTTGCTTGAGAGTTACTATTAAAAGTGGCCTAGATTAGCTGCACATAGGATGCTCTGCTAAGTATATTTGTCAGTGAGGGATGTTCTAGCAGCAGCAGCTTTCACTCCTCACTTACACACAGGTACGTTGGGCTGGAGGGTGCAGTGCTGAGCCCGCGGAATGTAACCCCAACACTGGACTGGCACAATCACTCATACCTGTCTGCTTTCAGGTAACACTGAATTGCAGAGACAGTGAATAAAATATTTTTAGTTAAAATACAGGATTCCATTTTTTTCTGGTTGCATGAGAGTTCTGGTTAACTGAGAGTCTACTATATTATCCAATTATGTACTGTGTTCATGACACCTTAGCATTCTAGGGAGAAAATAATGTTACATTGTTTTCTACCAAAACATGTTCTCTCTTGATATATCCCTTAATATATTTAACTGTTTCGATAATATAATATTCTATAGAATATAATCACATATATAGTTGTGGATTTTGCGATGTTGGTGACGTTTGCAATGTTGGTTATGCAGTTTCGTCTGTTGCGAAGCGAGGGCGCAACCACAAGCTCCCTGAAGCGAGGCGAGCCAGCAACGCCATCACAAAGCGAGACAAAGCAACTGCGTAGCACTTAAGCTGCAATGAGCGCCAAATGCGCTCATTGCAGCCAGCGTCGCCCTCACACATTCGAGCCTCGCAAAGTGAGGCAAAGCAGCCGCACAGCACTTAGGCTGCAAGCACGAGGAACTTAGGCTGCAATGAGCGCCCCCCCCCCAAAAAAAAAACACACTAACAAACAGCACAGGGGGAGAGCCAGGAAGCCTGCGAGTGAGGTTGCAAGCGATTTTGGGCCATATTTGCTTTTTGCCGTCACTCGAAAATCGAAAAAAAAATTGAGGACGAAAAACGACAACAATTCTGAAAACAAGGTTTTGCAACGCCAGGCACGTAGGACTTTGAAAATACAACCAACGAGGACCAAAAGGCTCACATTTGATGCCAACCAGCATTGCCAGCCTTACAATTTCATTCCCGTCATTTTTGACGGGCAATTTCCTATTATTTTTATATAATATAATAATAATAATATATATTCTGTCATGAAGCAAACAAACTAGGTTATACAAACTGGCAGTAACAATGGCAATAGTACTAACTAGCTTTTTCCTTGATGATTTGAAATGCCAAGGGGAAGATCACTGCATGGCACATGGTTTCCTTAGTGCAGACTTTGTTCTACATGCTGCTAAAATGCTGCAGGATAATTGCTTGGAGTAGTTCCAGTGAAAAGGGAATATAGGAAAGCACACCTTATAGTCTAAGCTGCAAACTCTTGCTTATTTTGGAGCAATATTTGGCACTATATGTAAGAGCTAGAGACTTGAAACAAATCATTTTTAATCTGTTCTACAAAGAAAAGACTCAAAAGGATCTAGGGATTAACTTCACACAAGCACATATATTCAACATAATTTATATTTAAAATATATTTAAATCACTCTGGCTTCATTGTGTAGCTCACATGAATTCAAACACCATCTTACCTGCTGGATGAATTCTTATCAAGCAATTCTTATATAGAAAAACATAGATTTGGTGTCAGATAATACCAAAGGCCCATCTGGTTGGCCTATTGTATCTACCCCAACACTTATTCCTCATGATAGCCTTATGTATATCCCAGGCTTGTATGATTTCCTTTACAAAATGATTTCTTACTACTTTTGCTGGAAGTTTCTTCCACTTACCTATTATGCTTTCTATAAAGTAGTACTCAGTACCCTAAATCTTTCACCCCCCAACTTCAGAACATGTTGTCTGGAGCTTTGTTCAATTATTTCATATATTTTTTTAAACTTGATATCATTACACCACACTTTTTTTCAATACTCTTAGCCAGGTGGGCACATGGGGGGCTTGATGCCTTCAACCTAGGGGCCCAGAAAAGATCCTGAAGATGAATAGTGTGAGGCATTCATCTAGATTGCAACTACAATGGACAAGAGAGGGATATCTAGATAGTTAAAAGAAGAGCAGTATAGAAAATAAATGATAGTATAATAATTCAATATAGACAGTTTAATTACTAAGATGATTGGGTCAAGAAGGATAGGGGGTGATACACAAGAGCTTGGGTATTGGTAGTCATGTAAAGAGGGCCCAGGCCAAATAAGTTAGGTCAGTCCAATTCTACACTACGGTCATAAAGTATTTCCTGATAAACTTTGCCTTTTATATCATGAACCATTTGATTTGCGTTCCTTTGAATTATTTTTAATTTATTATCAATCTTTTGGAGGTACAGTCTCCAGAGCTAGACACAATGTTCGAGGTGCGGTCTGACTATGGATCTATAGAGAGGGATTAGTACCCCTCTTAACAATTCTACTGCACTTAATATAGGGCTAAAGCTTTATACTTCTGAGCACCTAAATATGAATTTAAATGACTTTATTAGGTATTTTAAAGGTGTTCTTTTGTAGTGCAGCAAACATTAAGAAGCAGACCCCTCCATATGAGACAACCTTACATTCTGCAGTTTTCTATTAAGATATATTTGCTGTTTGGGATATTTGACTATTGGGATATTCTCTTTGTAGCCATGCGTTAAATGCAAGTGTTGTTGTTTATACCTAGCAGAACAGCAAAAAATGGTAAATAATCTAATATATGGCCATATATTGGTTGCAACTCAAATATACACCCAAAGATAATTCCCATACAGGATGGGAAACTGAAGTGAAAAAGTGATTTCAAATGAAAATAAATAATACTGTATATAATCATATATATGAAAACTATAAAGCTTTTAATTATACTTTTAAAAATATGGATCTATCCTGTTATGTGCCCCCACAGCACAGGAAGCCTCCTGGTGCCGGGCGCCCTTGTGTCCCGATGTACTCCCTAAGCCCCTAATCCTAACCCCCTACACCAGTGACCAGCCCTAACCCTAAACCTAACCCCCTACACCAGTGACCGGCCCTAACCCTAAATCTATGCCCCTAACCCCCTACATCCCTTGGCGGCCCTAACCCCCTACACTCCTTGCCGGCCCTCACCCTAACCTTCTTAGCCTAACCCACTAAAAGTACTGTTCTAACCCTAAGCCCCTAACCCTAACCCCCTACACCCCTTGGCGGCCCTAACCCTAACCCCCTACACCAGTTACCGGCCCTAACCCTAACCTTCTTAGCCTAACCCACTAAAAGTACCGTTCTAACCCTAAGCCCCTAACCCTAATCCCCCACACCCCTTGGCGGCCCTAACCCCCTACACCAGTTACCGGCCCTAACCCTAAACCTAACCCCCTACACCAGTGACTGGCCCTAACCCTAAATCTATGCCCCTAACCCTAACCCCCTAAATCCCTTGGCGGCCCTAACCCCCTACACTCCTTGCCGGCCCTCACCCTAACCTTCTTAGCCTAACCCACTAAAAGTACTGTTCTAACCCTAAGCCCCTAACCCTAACCCCCTACACCCCTTGGCGGCCCTAACCCACAACCCCCTATACCAGTTACCGGCCCTAACCCTAACCTTCTTAGCCTAACCCACTAAAAGTACCGTTCTAACCCTAATCCCCTACACCCCTTGGCAGCCCTAACCCTAACCCCCTACACCAGTTACCGGCCATAACCCTAAACCTAACCCCCTAACCCCTAATCACTTACCGGCCACTTACAGACAGCTACATCGCAACGTCCATGGTGCACTTCCCAGCGATGAAGCTTGCGTGCACATAACAGGATAGGTCCCAAAATATTTACATAATCAAGATTATATTTTACTATTGTAGTTGCAAAAAGTAGAAAAACTGTCAATTTAGATGAAATAAGGCATAAAATACATAGTGATTATTATTCTTTTCATGTGCACAATTAGTCAACTAGACAAAATAGCTTTTTTCATGTCATTCTTTTGTAGGATTCGTTCATTTTAAGTTATTGTGTTGCTCATGGGGAACCTGCAACACATTCAAATCATTTCATAATGCTAAATTATATGTAGGGCCTATTAGGTCTAGAGTCACCTTGGTAACCAATACTGACAAGGCACTTCATAAAAACCTCGAAAAACATATGAATCTCAGTGTATAGCAGCCTGCAAAGCCCATGCAATATATATGATTTGCAATTAAAAAAATATTTATCTGGTTCAGCTTGATTTCCCATTGTCCTTATGTAAAACTAGTATTTGCTACTCAAAGTATAATTGGGGCATTGCATGCAAAATGATTCAAATACTAATGAGAAAAAAAAAGCATCATAGCCTGTTGAATGAGCAGGTAGGGCCCTAATCCTTTTGTTACTACACAGCCCAGCAACACATTCCTAACCCCTCTGGCAGGAAAGCACTAACAACTAAAAGGAATTTAAAATAATACCATTGTGTCTCAGATCTTAAGTGCTAGGATGTAGGTTCTTCATCAGATGTCTATTGTATCAGTGAATTGTATTATGTTTCCATTTTTGAAATTCCTACGAGAGCTGAACGATTTTTTTTATTGTATAGTAAAATAAATATTCTAGATACCCGTATAGTAAAATAAATATTCTAGATACCCGTATAGTAAAATAAATATTCTAGATACCCGTATAGTAAAATAAATATTCTAGATATCCTTTCTTACCTTGGTATTCATTTAACCACAGATCATATTCATGGTCCCCAGCTCCTTAAGCGGTCTCCCATGTCTCTGGCCTGGCTCTCCTTGCGTGCCCTGAGTTCTTGCACTGCTTTTTTGTTTTGGAAGCCCACCAAGGCCAGAGTTATCTCTGCATTCCAGCGGCTACGCTCCCTGCAGCGGAAGTCAATCTCCTGCCCATCCATAGTCACCAGGGTAAAGTAGACTCGCTCACCTTTCCTCTCCACGCATTCCAGTTTGGCCAACGAGTCAAATCGCAGAACCTTGGCCTTGCTTCGTTTTCGAGGGTCTGTGTATAAGTGAAGACCCTCAGCAGTTAGCACACACCTTCGCTTCTTCCATAATTGAAGGAAGCTATCACTACGCTTCTCCAAGTCACCCTCCTTTATAGCCACAGGTGAAGAGATCACAGAACGGCTCATGATTAACAAAGACCAAGAAAGACACCAAAATGACCAAGTGCTCTTAAAAATAAAGACTGATTAGAGTCTAGGGAACAATTCTTGGAAAGTCTTAAGTTCTCTGTAGAAGCGATTTGAACTGT
>CM050169.1:198398829-198401329 GCA_027410445.1 Discoglossus pictus
ACTTATGTCTGTAAATGTAATTGGCAGACAGGTATGACAGCTCATTGGCTGACAATGGCAAGTCCACAATTTAGTTAAAAATGGGAATCCATATTTTCTGCTTTCAGAGTATTATTTAAAAAAAAAAAACACAGTGAAAAATGATCAAATCCCCTTTTTCAGATGCAACAGAGAAAAAATGCTTTTAACGTCCCTTTAAGTAAGGATAAGTAAATCAAGTCATCCACACTCAGACATACACAGCGCAAGGAGGGGCTCCGGCTTGTAAGTCTAACACGCTATGTTACCTCATCCAGTTCTTGGCGCTGCACATCGGAGATGGAAAGTAAAAGAAATGTCATGAAAGTAGGAGAACTAGAAGCACAGTTAGCAGATGATGTAAGAGAGATTGGAGGTGTAACATGGATTAGAGATGATAACCCTCGGGTACTGCATTGTTGTGTGAATCTCGACGCGTTTCACACCCTAAGGATGACTGCATGCCCATATCTGTAGGCTTGATAAAGGGTGAGGTAACCTAAACCTAGCTCCGTTATACTTCCATGTGTTGTATTGACATAAAGGAATTGAGTTTCACCTTTCAGTCACAGAGTGCTGCTGATACTTTATTCATATATGTTTGATGACCCGGGGGGTCTGCTGCTGGCACCTGGTTTGTGTTGGTGGCGCTGTATATAAATCTTACTGTTTGCACATTTATATAGTCCGGTGTTTGTGTCTGACTGGCTGAATGTCGTTAAAGAATAAATCTGTACAGATCTGAAAGCCTAAAACATCCTATATCAAGACACTTTGTGGGTCCCTAAAAGAGTGTTTACCACTTAAATGACTAATTGTGCGAGAGTGGAATAACAGTACACTAGTGATAAATAACAGTCTACATTTCATCTAAAAATTATATAAAGTTATGAATTATTACTATTTTTTAATTACCCTGTGCTCGCCTCTTGGGGGTGCCATGTTTCTCTCTCTCCCTCCACCCATTTATCAGAGTATATCACTGTGTGGGGTAGTCAGGTAGCAATCTGTGAATTTCCATATTGCACTTTCTAATGGACACAGCTTGGCCAGCAGTTTACTACACCTGATTGCATACACAGTTATTTTGATCTCTTAAAGGACCACTCTAATGCCCTAATAACAGATGGTATATATTGTAACTAGGTATTGTTCTTTAATAAAACTTTCATCCAATGCTTGATAAGAGCAATAATCTTTATTCAATTTCCTGAAGGACCATAGACCACCCCACTTGACTGGGCAGGCCCGGGTATGGGTAGGAGGTGGCTAGCTAGGGGAGGGGAGTCAGTTATAGGAGTTTGGCGCCATTATGCCCCCAGCTAGCCATGTCTAAAGATTAGTTCCCTAACGTATTGTTGCTTAAAGTTATGTATATGTTGTTAATTTAAAAAAAATGGCAAATTGGAGGTATTATCTTGTATATTGTCTTAAAGCACTTGGTTAGTATTAAGTGTATAGTATCCTACCCTGCGGTGGTACGGATGTTCCAACACGGTATGCCCTAGACAAGGGATCAGGGCGTATGGCGTACTGTCTCTGGCCAGGCTCCTCCCTTCACGTGGTTATGTTATTTATTGTTATGGTTATTACGTCAGTTTGTGTTTACCAATAAACGCTGTGGCCAATTACCCTCCCAAGAAGTGGTCTGTGCCTAATTATTATATTTAATAGGTGATTGTGTATAAACCCCTTATTTGCGCATACCAACTGGGCCTTGCTTAGGTCATTTTAAACATCAACTTCTAATTCAGCTGCTTGTTTTCCATCCCTTATGAGTTCACCAGCAGTTGAGGTAACTCTGACTGGGAGGCAGACCTAAATGGACACACATATTTTAGGCAAAACGCTGAGTGTGTTCCCATCCCTTAATGACCATATAAGCGGAGAAGACAACCAGCTCAACTGGAGGTTTAGAAACTGAGGTTTAATGCAAAATATTGACGATTAATGCCTAATAAAACATATAGCTCCTTTTATTAAGACATTACAGTGGTCCCTTAAAGCAATCACATCTAGTAAAACTGAAAACTGCAGTACATGCACCGGTTTTAGTACACATCCACCATTTATGTCCATATATAATATTTCTATGTTGTACTAGATTTGTCAGCTTGTCAGGTAGGTCTATTTTAGGTTATATTTTGCTTTCTAGTAATTTGTTTGTTTATTAAATTGTAAAATAATAAATAACTTTATTCCAGGAGTGGACAAATAATTTAAATAAACATAAAGGATCCAAGATTTGAGGATATTATATATACATATGCACATTATATAGGCCCACACTCACCTTTCTCTGTTCCCTCTGCTCAGCATTGAAAAAGAAACACTGGGAATTCTGTAATAGAAAACAAAAATGAAATTGAATACCGTAGACAGGAAAATGTAGTTAAAACGCAACAATTACAATGGACGCTACTTAATTGTCCAAATCGCAATTACTTAAACCTGTAATGGAGCCCGTAAATGTTACTGATGT